>OY288288.1:58989562-59589562 GCA_958450335.1 Hibiscus tridactylites
CATTGTCTCCACCTAATCTAAACCCTTCCATTTTGTTTTTATTTTCAATATTCACACCATGAGACCATGCCATGTGTATGCATAGTGAAGAAAATGGTCAGATATTCTCTTCCTGAATAACAAACGGTGCGCTCCTTATTCATTTATTTTGTGATGGAAAATGATTCACCGTGGAATGAGGCAGTTCTACTGTGAGGCGGTTAGTATACGGCTAATATACGACGTGACCGGTTAAAATGGTGACCGGTTAAAGATAACAAAATCGGTAAAATTACCTATTTTGTTGATTTGAGTATCAACATATTCGGTAGCGCCTAATTTGTTGATGATTTTGAGCTGATGGGGCCTTGGAAAATCCCACGATAAAAAAATCGGTAAAATTACCTATTTTGTTGATTTGAGTATCAACATATTTGGTAGCGCCTAATTTGTTGATAATTTTGAGTAAATTACTTATTTTGTTGATAATTTTGAAAGTATCTATACTTTTTGAAAAGTATGGATACTTTTTTTAAAAGCAATGTAATCGGTTGAAAAAAGTATCGAAAATATCGATACTTTGTGCACAGTATTTTGTAATTAATTGAAAAAAGTATAAAAAAAACATATACTTTTGTAACTCTTTATACAATTTTATCGATATCAAGGGCTCGAAAGTATCGATTCTGTTTCCACAGTACTAATAAAAAATATCTATCCTTTAGAAGCTAATTTGACATTAACGGAAAAAAGGCCAAATCGGTTACATTATTAATACAAACAATGTAACAAGTAAATTGTTACCGTATTGTTTGTTTGGTGCCGATACTTTTTTAAGAACATGTCAAAAGAACCGGTAAAATAGAAGCAAATTTGACACAACCGATTACATTATTAATACATATAATGTAATAGGTAACTCGTTACCGTATTGTTTGTTTGTTGTCGATACATTTGTAAGAACATGTACGAAAGAATCGGTACATTAGTAATTTAAAAGGATTTTGAAACAGAAAAGGGGTCGAAAGAATCGGCACAATTAAAAAAAGTATCGAAACTTGGGGAATTATATCGATTAAATATAATTGATATAACCGGTTAAAAAGTATCTACTCTAATACAATCCTTGTATTGCTTGCATTTATAGAAAACCTAAGAGAGTATTTGAAATCGAACCGATTTTGGTTGCTGTGAAATAGAAGGGAGGCGCTTTTGAAGTCCTGGTGTATCAGAATCGAAAGGAAAGGTTTTGGGTTTATGGATTTTTAATAAAAGGTATGTTGTCGAAACCCTAGTTTTTTGGTAATATAGTATTTGGAAATTAGGGTTAAGGTTTTGGGTTTAGGGATTTTGAAGTAAAATAGGATTTCAGATCGATTATAGGTCGAAATTGTAATTATAGTTAGAAAATAAATATTGGTACTTTGTTTAGAGAACTTATAGGTAGAAATTGATATTGTCGGTAGAAAATGAATATCAATACTTTTTTAGAGAACTCAAGCAGTTACTATAAGATGGGTACAAAGGATCATGAAGATGTTGTCCGTGAAGATGACACTGAAATGGCTCATGAGAATGTTGTTCGTGAAGATGACACCATTGAAATGGAGCCAGAGAGTATCGAAAGTGAGGGAAATCGAAAGCAACCAAAGGGTGGATATATGTACTTCTAGTAAGTATCAATGTATTTGTGTACTTGTTCTTTAAATGGTAATTGGATTAAAGTATTTAAGAACATTTAAACTTTCTTATCATGACAGTATGAATGAAGTGCAAAGGATGAAGGAATGTGATGCTTACAAAAGTAGTTCGGTATGTAAACTGAATTTATAATGCATATAATGTAGCTTTAATATTTTTATTAAGAAACATATATGCATAATTTTCAGGTGAAAGAAGATGTAGTGAAGAAATGGAACTCGATGGGTGATACTGAGAATGAACCATTTATGAAGTTGTCCACAAAGGAGAGGGCAAAATATTCGGCTTCGAGGAAAGCACATGGAAACATTGAGAAGAAGGTATTTGTTAAACTTGTAAATACTTTGATAAATGATATATAAAAACTCTAACATTATATGTAAATAATTTAGGAAATGTCGATAAGGTGTAACATAAAACGAGTTCACCACATAATAGAAGACTTGAAAGTGAAGGATAAAGCCAATGTGTTGGAAGAAATGAGGTTTGGATCTCTTATTGGATTGAAGGATCGACCAATTCGGAGGGAATTGCGTCAATTGTTGATGGGAGATTTTGATTTGCAAATGTGTGAAGTTTGATATGGTAAATATTCTTTTCATTTTGGTGTCCGATGTGTTGAAACCGTATTGGGGCTAGAAAATAAAGGGAAGAGTGTGCATGAAGTAATTAAGAGGGAGGATTGGAAAAAACTTGTGAACAAGTATGGCCTAAAGTCCAAGGTAACATATGTTACACTCAAGGACGATATTAAAAGCAGCAAGTATGATGGGGATCATCTGAAGGCCCGAGTACTATTGTACCTTGTCAAAGTATTCCTTTGTCCAACAGGCGATACATTCCCGAGCAAGAAATATATGAAGTTGATTTGCGACTCCAGGTTGAAAGGTGAATTAAATTGGGCCTCATTTGTCAGTGAGAAATTATTTGATGCAATCAAGAGCTTTCAGAAGGCCGAAAACCCCACATACCTCAAAGGGTGCATAGCTGTCTTAGAGGTAAATGAGTTGAACGATGTGTTGGTTTAAAAACTTTGTAAGTATAGTTATTATAGAAATTGATAAAGTTTATTATAAATGCAGGTTGCATTGTTTGATTTTTGGTCTGATTCTTCAAGTGTGCCGACCTTCCAAAGAACCAGAGTGGCACGTATCATTGCATAGGGCAAGGAAGAAGTTGCCCGAGTGATGGCAAAGTTAAAGTTGGAAAGACCGAAAAAGAATTTAAGGGTAATAAAAGTATTTATATATTAGTAAGGACTTAAAAAAGAAAGATGTTCTAATATTGTAATTTATTTTTGAAGGTTATTGGCGAGGAGGAAGAGGAAATGGTAGAAAATAAGGTGAAACAGAATGAAGAAGGAGGAAGTAAATATGACATTTTGATGGCTGAGTTGGCGGAGCTTAAAAAAGCTGCTTCTGATTGTTTGCAAAGACAATCCAGAATCGAAGAGGCAATTGAGAGCATTAAGGGGGAAGTAGGGGAAAAGGTTAATGGTGTGGTGAAAGAAGTGGTGAAATTGAAGGGTGAGTTGAAGGGGGTGATTGGAATGGTAGAAAAAAATGGATGAGGGGAAAATTTTAAGTTTTGAAATTAAACAAACAAGGAGTTATGTTGAGGAAAAATATGATGAACTTAAAAAATATGATGAAGAAAATATAAAAGAATTGAGTATGAGGGAGGAAAATATAGAAGTCCACGATCCAGATATGAGGACACCGGATAATGTAATAGATGCAGATCTGGATTTAGAGTGTCGTGCACCATAGAAGAAGCAAAAGATAAAATGAATAAAAAATTGACATCCATTTTGATTATCGTGATGTGGCAAATATCTATAATCAATATCGTAGGTTGAAAAGGTCAAAATACCAAAAGGAATTGGTGCAATAGTGGGTGCAATGTGTGAGTATGTATGGAATAGTGGGTTGTTAGATGATGGGTAAGTAATATATATTACTTTGTGAGTGATATTTAAATATTTATGTGAAAACATTAATCCAAAAAATTGCTTGTATAGGGATATCATAGATTTCGGAAGCCAACACGACATAGTAGGCGACGTTGCGTCGTTAAAACCTCATACATGGATTTACGGTCAGGTTATTGATTTGGTCGGCTGGTTGTTGGCTCACGAGTCGATGAAGAAGATATTAGGGAACCAGAAGATTTGCTATTTTCCATACTTCTTTGCGGTAAGTTAAATTTATACACATTTTCGTGTTATGTTATGCATGTGGCTGATCAATTAATAGTGATTGTTTTTGGAAATGCAGTCATCGTTGGTAGAGGACAGTCAAGATGCGTCGTTTGTTGTAAGCTTCTGGACTAACATATTGGAAGACCATAATAAAATGACCGATTTTGACACAATAAGATATTTTTGCGCACATGTTGTTTTGTATTTAAATAATAACAATAAATGTTCTAATTTCTTATCTTGGATGTGACATTTATTGTAGATATTCTTGCCAATAAACAATACCAGAAGTCATTGGTATCTCTTGGTGTTGGATATGGTTGATCGTGTAGCATCGGTTCTTGATAGTCTAAATTCATCTTACCGGCACAAGACAAGAGTGCAACAATGCAGGCAATTGGTATGTGTCGATAAATTTTGTAATTTATAATGCATAATTTCTTCGTAATCTAATTTATTATTTTTTTGACGCATATGAGATGTTTAGATATATTTAATCAGGACGCGAGCTTTGTTGATACATTTGGGAAGATGAAGGTCCCAGTGACGGATTTAGAATTAATGGATCGTAAGACGAAGGAGCAAACGAACGGGTATGAAATTTGAGTATTTAATAAGTCAAATATTTTTGTGGTTGTCTAAGTATTTGACATTTGCGGCAATATAACAGAGATGATTGCGGAATGTAAGTGATTATGTGGATGAAAGCTATTGTTGATGGGAGGTCAACGAATAATTTGGTAAGTGGTCTGAAAAGGACTTTTAAAATAAAATTTGGGCACTCTTACATTGAATGATGTGGTAACAAAATGTTCTAATGTGAATGTAGGTTGTTGGGGAATGAGAACGTCCTAGAATTTTAAACGATCTCATAAATCACGAAGGTAATAAAAAGAGAGACCAGTTCACAAATGGTTGCCTGAAACATATGAAAAAGTAATTCTTATGAAACTATAAATTTTTTATATAATTATTTATCATAGTTTGGTTGTTGTAAATTATGTTACCATAATTTTGTATGTACAGATTTAGCAAATATTTTGTTAGATGTTATGAAAATATAAATGACATTTGCATACTGGGAACAAAGTATAAATGTTATGAAACTATAAATGTTCAACATCAAATTCCTTTTGAAAGCAAATGATTGATGTATTGACATAGCTTACGTGAAGAAAGTGTCGATACTTTATTCCAATTATGGAAAAAATTATCGATAATTTTGAAAAAATCGATTGACATAGATTACTGGTAATAAAAACAAATTATCGAGATTTTTAATAAATTATCAAGACTTTTAATAAAAACAATGTTTCCGGTAGCACATTTGCTCGAAAATATCGATTCTTTCATCCCACTATTTAAAGAAAATATCGATACTTTTAAAAATAATGATTGCCATAGTTTATTGGAATCAAAGTGTCGATACTTTGTTCCCGCTATGAGTAAAATTATCGATACTTTTAAACAAAATCAATGTTTCTAGAATCAAAATTTGCTCGAAAAGATCGATACTTTTTTCCCTATATAAAAACATTATCGATACTTTTGAAACAAAAGGATTGCCATAGCTTACTAGAAACAAAGTTTTGATTCTTTTTTCCCGCTATGATTAAAAGTATTGATACTTGTAAACAAAACCAATGTTTTCGGTACAAAATTTGCTCGAAAATATCGATACTTTTCTCCCTATATAAAAAATTATCGATACTTTTGAAACAAAAGGATGGCCATAGCTTACTGGAAACAAGGTGTCGATTCTTCTTTCCCACTATGATTAAAAGTATCGATATTTTTATGAAGAAATAGATTGTCATAGCTTTTTGGAAACAAAGTGTCGATACTTTTTTTCCTCTATGAACAAAAGTATTGATACTTTTTGAAAAAAATGTTTCCGGTTGCAACTTTACCGTTTTCATTATTGACTACATCAATGTTACCGATATACTTGTCAAAGTTTTAGGTAGCGATCTGACTTTGAATTTTAGGCGTGATTTCTCTTTAACCCAGCCCTAAACTTAAATCCTCCATTTCCTAATTTTATCCATACTATACCAGAGATCTTTTCCACTCCAAGGACGATTACCACCATCCAAAGAAATTGCATCGTTCAACCTGCTTATAAAATCAACTCCGACGATTAATACGATTAGATTTGCAGGTAACTAAATGGTATTTTTGTGTAATTTAGGGTTAGAGATTTGAACGATTTGGGAGTAACCGTTCTTCTTTTGCATATAACAGTTCTTCTCAAGCAAAAAAATGGCGCCCAAACGTCCGTGACGTAGTGCTTCTCAGTTAAAGTCTTCTTCTTCTAATTTAAGGTCTGCTGCTCAAGTAAGTTCTTCTGAAGCAAATATGTCGTTTGAAACACAAAACTTTAGAAGCAAAGAAGAGAAAGTGAAATATGATCGCAACTTCAAAACAAGAAAGATTCGTCAAGAACGTGTTATTGACATGGACTTCTTCTTCGATGAGAAAAACAAATTTGGTTTTAAAAAGACATTTATAGATTGGGGATGGCTTGATTTGCTTGGTGTAGAACTAAAATATTATCCCAATCTTGTTAGATTTTTCTACAGTAATGCTACATTACACCGCTAGCCTAGTACGTAAGCAATATTAGGAATTAGGACTTATGTCATGGGGAAAGAGATATATATAGATCCGAAATCTATTGCTGATGGTATAGGTGTTAAGAATATAGGAGATTCTGATGAACATGTTTTAGATCCTACCATTAAACGTGTGGATCGGAAGAGTCCCATTAATCTTGGTGTGGAGGGTAGATTGTTCCACCTTCTTGTGACTTGGTTTCTTCGGCCTTTTGGTGGAAAATTTTCACAAATTCGAGATAATGATTATTGGTGGTTGTCTAAGTATGCATAAAAACCGCTCAAAACATTGCAAAACTGATTTATGAGACAATTCTTATTATAGTGAAAAAGGGTGCTTCCATTACAACTTCACTACCATATGGATGTGTAATTAGCCATATATTGAGAAAGGAAGGAGTGGAATCTAATCTTGACAACCCTCTTCGATTATCCTAGAAGATCGACACGTTATCCTTGACTAAAGCAGGATACGATTTTATTGAAAATGTCGGTTGGATAAACAAATCTGGCATTGGAGCGGAACAAGACAACGACCAAGTGGACAACGTTGAAGAAGAAGTCCACGAGCGGATGGAAGAAGATGAGATCGAAGGGGTGATTACGATGAAGTCCGTGATTACATGGTTAATTTCCGCCATCATTTGGATGCTCGTGTTGTCGAGATTAATGACCAAATCAGGCAAATGCGAGCAGATATTTCATCACTTCATGATGACTTCTCCAACTTCCGTAATCAATGCCTTCAAAGAAAAGACAAAGCTTTAGGTACGAGAATGCTTTAAATTGACTATTAACATGCGGTTAATTGACTATTGACATGCTTATAACAGAAGTGGAGAATCCAGTGGTGAATGAAGAGGTGAATGATGAAGAGGTTGACAGTTCAGATGATGATGAGCATGAAGACCTGGACAGATATATAATTTCTGCAACATCGAGTCCCAAAAAACTTGTCATTTTTTATGTCAATGGAGTCCTTGCCTATTATACAAAACAAACTCCCAGAGGTAATAAAATGACTTCAAATTTGTTTACGGATGTGTTAAGCTATAAACACAAATGTGGTTGAATTTTTGTTCATGTTGTAGATGTTATAATGAGGCAAGGTGTAGAAGAATTTATCAATTTTTGTTTAGAGAACTTTGTTGTTTCCATTTGGTCATCGAAGTTGAGGTAAGCACCGTTAAGATTTTAATTGTTAACAATTTGATATTGCCCTTAGCCAATTTGATGTTTATCGTGATAATTGTTAACAATTTCATGCATAACAATGATCTTGCTCTTAACCAACTACATGTACCGTATGCCCAATATATATTCATCTGGGTAAGATGCTTCTTCTTTGCGTTCGATAATTGTATTTGTTTATGATTCTTAAAAATTGATGTTTCGCAATTTCCTATAAACATGATCAAGCAAAGTGCAAACGGAAAGAGGAATTCACCTTCTGCAAAGATTTGCATGACGTTTGGAATGAGTTTCCTCAATTCCACTCAGAAAATACACTGTTGGTGGATGATTCTACAGAAAAAATGATTTATAATCCAGTGAGTTATATATATTTTTTCCATGCATATTTTTTAAGGTATAAGTTCATTCATTTGTTAATTGACATTTTATGTATAGCAATACAATTACATATGTCTGCATCCCTATGACGGTTCATCTTTGAACGACAATGCTTTAGGTGTGACAGTTACATATGTGACTTATTCCATTGGTTTATTAATATATTGAACATGTTGACAGTTTGCTAATTTGACTTATTTATATATATATATCCTTAGAAAAGGGCAGAAGCATCCGAGAATATTTGGAAAAGTTGGCAAAGGAGCCTAATGTTCGGGACTTTGTCAAAAATAACCCTTTACAAATTTGAATTTTATTTCATTTATATATTTAACATTCTTGATTTATATATTGATGTATGTTATTATCAATGTTAGCAAAAAATTTGTTAAATGTATCAGATACATTCAAGTCCCACACCGCTAATGTATAGTAATTATAGATATTTTGTTATAATGTATGCCAGATACATACCAGATGATAGTTACAATGTCTGTTGATCAGTACTTGCAGTATTCCAAATGTCCTCGTTGCCCTAAGACGTAATGGAGAGATTGAAATTATAAATAATCATTAACAATTTAAGACATAATTGTAGAATAGACATAGTAACTCACATTATAATCATCATTTGCGAGCCCGTACGACCATTTCATTACGTAATCAAAAAATTCAGTCAATGTAGGTTGTGTAAACGATTCCAAACCGAGCTTTAATTTAGGACATGTTACTTTGTTATGTCCCTCAATGTTGCAGAAAGAGCAGTGCCTACTTTTCTTCTGGACTTCTTTTCGCTTTCCTTGTCTTCGTTAGAGTCGTGAACCCCATTTACAAAATTGCTTCGGTTGCTTGAATCTTTCAAACCGAACGAGTGTTCAAATTCGGTAGTTAGTCTTTTCATCTCATCTCTTGCGGTTATGAAAGATGCATTCGTCTTTGACGCAATGTAGCATAAACGACTTGACGTTGCACGTAGGGCAGCAAACCGCGCCATTTGCATAACCTCTAGTGGTACATTGAAGTCAAGGAAACTTGGTGTAGAAGCCTTCACATCCTTAGTCCACCTACTTAGAATCAAAGACTTAGGAAGAGATGTGTAATCCAAGTGCTTCAAAACATGTAGTTGATGGCAACATGGAATTCCTATGGTCTCGAATTTCCTACACGAGCATGTGATGATTTCCGAAATGACGTCAAAACATACGTGAAATCTCTTGTTCTTTTCCTTGTACTTTGACAAAACAAAATTTTGACATTCATCTGATAAGGACTGAATTTGTTCCTCAATCTGGTACAAGGTCTCGTCTTGTAGTTCTTCTTGAAAGATCCGGAATGATGCCCGCGTATAAATTTCACCAGCATGGCTTTCTAGGTATGTCAGTTTAGTAATCTGGAAGGGCATTATTTGCGAACTTAAGTAATCCGCTTTCAACTCGTTGATACGCATTTTACTAATACCTTGTTCAATTGTACGAACAACGTCTACATATGTCTTCTTCTTTTTCAGTGCAAGTGCGAGTGAAGCATTCAAGGACTCGCACCTTTGTGTGATCGCATATTCGAAATGACCGGTTTGATATGCTTGAGCCAATAAGTTTCGAGTATTTCCCTTCTTAATCACCCATGGATGCTTTCCGATATTGAATTCTGAAATCATTGCAGACCATTCAATATCAAATTCTTCTGTTGTCCACCAGGAACTCATACATCTAGTAAATGTTGTGCTAAATTTGCTGCCACCAATGTTAGCTTGTACATTGCGAGAAAGATGCCAAGAACATAATCTGTGCTTAGCATAAGGGATAACACGTTTGATAGCCCTCTGCATTGCCCTATCCTCATCGGTGACAACTGAAAGAGGCGATTTATTCATCATGGCTTGTAAAAAACTCCGCAGCACCCGCTCGAATGATTGAGTCGTTTCGTCAGCGATGATTGCAGTAGCAAATACTATTGTGCTATGGTGATGATTGACACCGGCAATAGGCATAATTGGTCATCCATAGAAATTACCTTTGTACATTGTGTCAAACGCAATTACATCACCGAAGCAAGTGTAATCTGATCTCGATGTTGAATCAGCCCATATAAGATTATGCAATTCCCCTGATTCATCTATTGAGTATGTCATAAAAAACCTCGGATCACCTTCTTTCTTATAATCAAAGTAAGCAATTAGTGCATTCACATCCCCATTGACAATTTCTTTTGCTTTACCTCGTTCAAGTGCATTGTAGAGGTCTTTACTTGTAAATCAAACATTATGATAACCCCATATATGATTCATGAAATAATTCATTACTTGTGATGTCCCAACACCAACATCTTTCAATGATGTTGCCTCAGTCACATCAGCCTCACTCAAATCTCTATTTGAACGCATAAATGGTGTTATAACAGGTGTGCACAATGCATGATTATGTTCCTGAAAAGACTTACTTAGAACCCACTGATCATTTGTATTTGTTGCTGTGACCACGATTTTCGCCTTGCATCATGTTCGTGTGACTGGCATATGAGCACGTTGACGATAAACAGTAAGGACTTTGGATGACCAAAACCCTTCTTTTGAACAACAAAATTCTTGTGTCTTCACATTCCCTTCGCGGTCCAGCCGTGTTGTTCCTCGACGTGCACTAAAACCATGTTTCATAGTGTATTGCTTGTAAAAATCCTAAGCTTCCTCACGTGAAGAAAAGAGCTGACCGAGCAACCGTTCCGAATCATCATCGGTCAACTTTCCATGCCCCTCCCCTCTTGAATGAACATCGTTGGATGGAGTATCGTCTATTTTGGTAAACACGATCGGTGGAAGTGGTCCAAACAGGAGTTGTGTGATGCTTTCATTTTCATGTAGTAAAATTAGTAGGTGGTGGTGGTTGATGGTGGTTGAAGTCTGGCTACAACATTTATTTCTTAGGACAAAGTTAGCTTTGCAATAAATTGTAGTGAAATATCGATGCTATCTTCCATCTACGAACAAAATTATCGATACTTTTCAAAAAAGGATTCTCATAGCTTACTGGAAACAAAGTTTCGATACATTTTTCCCACTTTGAGTAAAATTATCGATACTTTTGTAAAAACCAATGTTTCTATTAGCAAATCTCCTCGAAAATATCGATGCTTTCTTCCCACTATGATAAAAATTATCGATACTATTTTTAAAAAAAGATTCTCATAGCTTACTGCAAACAAAGTTTCGATACATTTTTTCCACTTTGAGTAAAATTATCGATACTTTTGTAAAAATCAATGTTTCCGTTAGAAAATCTGCTCAAAAATATCGATACTTTCTTCCTCTGCGAAAATAATTATCGATACTTTTCATTAAAAAAGGATTCCCATAGCTTCCTGGAACCAAAGTGTCGATACTTTTTTCACGCTATGAATAAAATTACCGATACTTTTGAAAAAAAAATCAATGTTTCTGGTAGCAATTTTGCTCAAAAATATCGATATTGTCTTCCCTCTGCGAACAAATATTATCGATACTTTTCAAAAAAAGGATTCCCATAGCTTACTGGAAACAAAGTGTCGATACTTTTTTCCCGGTATGATTATAATTATCGATACTTTTGCAAAAAAAAAAATCAATGTTTCCGGTTGCATTTTTACCGTTTTCATTATTGAGTACATCAATGTATCCAGTTGATTGTTACCGTTTTCATTATTTACTACATCAATTTTGCATTGCAGTGTTATGTCTTTTCACTTCTATCACATGCACCGTTTACTGCTCATCCTGTATAAAGCTGGTTTCAATACCCCCTAGAACGAATCTGCCTTTTCAGTTTCGTGTCTTTTCACTTGTATCACATGCACCGTTGCATGTTCATGTACCTTCATGAACAAGCATTGTGTTGAGTGGATCGAAAGATCGATAATTACCAAAAGGGGGGGTGAATTGGAATTTTAAAGGATTGTGGTGGAAATTGGCAAATAAAAATTGAAGAACAAGGGATTTAGAGTGGTTCAAGTTCCAAATGAACTCTACATCCACTACCTTAGTCTCACTAAGGATTTGCAACAATTTCACTAAATCTATCTTCCCCTTTTCTAGGACAAGGAGGCAACCCTTTACAATTTCGGTTGATTTTTCTACCCAAAAATCAACCCAACCCTCACACAAGAGAACAAAGAAATTTGTAGGCTAATAAGGTATCTCTCAATACAAATGATAGCCCCAATACAAGCACTCAACCCAATTTTATAAAATATGAATGAAGAACACAAATTGGGATTTTTACACAAAGTGGGATTTTTGCTCAATTGCTTGAATTTGATGTTTGGATGTTTGCTTTTGGATCAATAGTTGTTGCTGATGCTTTTGGATGTCTCTTTTATACCTTCTCATTGATTTCTAGCCGTTTGGGTGGTTGGGAACATAAATGGAGCCGTGGGAACCCTCTCTTGCCACCATAAATGCAGTCTGCACCAACCCGTTTTGGAACACGGGGTACCTGTTTCGGAACGGACTAAAATAGAAAGAGCCGTTGGGGTGCATTTAAGAGCCCGTTTCGAAACGCCTTAGGGCCGTTTCGGAACGATTTTGCCACTGTCAAGGGTCGTTTCGGAACGGTCTTAGCCCGTTCCGAAACGGCTTAACTACTTTCAAAAAGTCAGTTAAAAACTTATAACGATCATAATTTTGAATTCATCTTAAGCCCTGTTTCGAAACGATATGAATCCGTTTCGAAACGAAAGTGCAACTGTCAAGGGTCGTTTCGGAACGGCCTTGATCCGTTTTGAAACACCCCTTTTATATTTAAAATTCAGCAAATATTTAAAACCGTTAGCCCTTTTTAAATCCAATATGAAGAACAGTTTCGAAACGATTTATCCCGTTTCGAAACGTTTACAAGTGTTTCGATACTCGTTCCGGAACGGTGGTCGACAGTGATGAAAATGTTTCGAAACGCCTCTAGGCCGTTTCGAAACGGGTGCTTGAAAATCACTGTTTCTGGTTTGAAACACTTGAAAAAAATATTTGAAAGGTATGTTTTTAACTTAGGCATAATATTAAAAGTTATATAGGGATATTATGAGGACTTAAAATTCGTTTTGACTTTTTCAATTTAGTCCTTAGGTTTTTAGTTATATCAAAATTAAAATATTTGTTTCACACATTGTGTCTTATCACTTTCCCTCCCAAACGGAAATTCCCTATAAATTAACAACTCCTCTCTTTACTCTTTGCAACATCTTCAAATTAATATACTCAACCCTTCGTTTATTTCTATAATCAGTTCTCCTTCACCTCACCTTCACCATCTTCTATTATAGAACGGGTTCGAGCTGAGGTTTTGGTAACAATCCTCAGCCATTGGCAAAGAGGGAACTTGATTTTGAGACATCATCAAACATCGATGATGATTTCTATATTGATTCTAATAAAGAGGAGGAATGTTGCGTGTAAAAGATTCTATCACAATTGCAGTGCAAGTGTACACGACACAAGTAGAAAAGTGATATGGAAGTATCGAATATCGTCTCCACAGGGACTGGGCTAATAGCTTCACCTAGAATTACTGCACGAGAGTAAAATGATTTAAGAAGTTGTCACGAGAATAATCAAGAAAACTTAAATAAAAGAGTAGAGAAGTCAAGATAGAGAGAATGGGTTGGGAATTGAATTGCTCAGTAGTGCAGGTATTGCTAAGTTTGGGAAAATAAGTTCTGTCGTCGTCCCTGTCGCGGCAGCACCTATCGCGGCGGCAGTCTGTTTCTTGTCGCGGCAGCGAACACTCAACTCCGTACTTCAAGTTTGGCAAGAATCCCTGTAGATCCTTGGCCTATCCCTAGGTCCAAGTCTGTCGATGATCACGTCTTTGATGATACCTCCCGGTGTGAATCGAAGGATGAACACCAATGTTGTTGAATTATTCTTTAGCCACTTAACCTCGTCCTATCCCTAGGTCCGAGATAGTTCAACTATAAACTAGAGAACTCGTACTTATTCCTTTCGTATACTTAACTCTCCCGATATTAAGTAAATAGATAACCTCACAATGTTCTCCCGATGCTCTTGCAAGATGTTAATAACCAGAATAAGAGAACTTGAAGTTTTATTTTATTGAACTAAAAATTCCTAAAACAAAAGCAACCCTTGCAACTACTTTACAAATCAACCAGTGACCCTAAGGGGAATTTAGAACATGATGAGAGGATGAAACATCTAGGGTTTTTGGGAAGAAGGCTAGAGAATGCGTTATGCCCTACCTAGGTCGAAATACATGCCCATATAGGCTTTGGGTCCAAGTTTTCTAAAATAGCAAGAATACAACTTTAAATTAAAGTACAACTCTAATAAAGACTAAATCTTCAGAGAATCTAACTTTAAATCGTCCTCCTTCTTGCTTGGGATTTTCTCTCCTTGAACTTTGGGCTTGGCATTCCTTTCGATCTAGGGCTTGAAAAAATATACTGGTTTTCCACGACAGACATGCTTAATTTTCTCTATCTATCGAGGTCCACTTTGCTTCTTCTCCTCAAAACTGCTGTCGTCCTCTGCTGTCATGGCGGCAACCATGGCAGCATCGTCCTCCTTGACTGCTCGTCCAGTTCCAGCTCTTCTGCTTCACTGCCCAGCGCCTGCTTCTCCATCTGCTATAGCAACAACCTGTAAAAACAACAAATTTCAATAGAAACTGTGCCTTTTGATATATTTGTGATGTCTAACTTTAAACTAACCTAAATGCAATCAATTATGCTTGAATGCAGCAGAAGTATGGGTTAAATAGGGGGTAAATAATAGAACTTTTACACACTCAACACACCCTCAAACTCAAGTTTTTGCTTGCCCTCAAGCAACTAAGACCTAAAAGAAAAATGAAATATTTTTGTTTTGGCTTAAAAGACAGTGAACTTTCCCTTACCCTTCATTCGTTCCCTGTGGCGGCAGCACCCTGTCGGATAATCTAGGATCTGTCCGAAGTCTCCCTATAGTCCTCGTGCAGTGTGTGCATGTTTGTGAACAGTTATATGCCAAGACTCTCTTAGTTTCACTAGAATATTTCAGCCCTTAACTCGAATTTTTATGCCAAAGTTTATTTTTTATTGCTCCTTTGATTTTTTTTTTATTTTGACTCGATTTCACTATTTTTTTAAACTAAAGTTTCACTAGAGCTAATTTTGGGCACCTCTAGCTAACTTCCTAGAGCCAGTTTCGGGCACCTCTAGGGCTGTTGAGTCTCCTTTGCTAAACTTCTTTCCTAGAGCCAGTTTTAGGCACCTCTAGGGGTTATTCAAGTGTCAAGCTTCCTATTCTAGTTAACTAGAAGAGTTCTAAGCAATATAACAGTCACAAATAGTGTTTAAGTTTTCAGAACTATAGAAAGGCTCTAAACTTCTCCTAAAAACTATCCTAAAGGCACTGCCACGACAGAGCTGTCACGACAGGTAAGTTCAGTTTATAGACTGAAGCCAAAATTTTCATATTTTTTATAACATAAATAAACTAAGTAAAAGACACAAATTTTAAAACTAAAATGGACTCCATTAATGGAGGGATGCCACCCCCAAACTCGAGGGTTGCATTGCCCTCAATACAAATGACAAGTAAAAATAAAGATAAAAACAGTACATCACAAAATATATAGGCCGACATCAAAATAAGATAAGAAATTTAATTTTTAATCGATGTCTTCGCTGCTACTGCTGACTCTGATCTGGCGACGAGCACGAGCTTTTGGAGCTGGCTGGCGGATGAGGGAGGCAGATGTGTTCTTTGCTTTGGCCTCCTGTGGTGGTTGGATCCTGGTTGGGAAGATATGTGGGGGTTTCTCCACAACCTGGAATTCAGAGTTGCTGTTGTTGTCGCTGCCGCTGGCTCTTGGCATATTGTTTTTGTCTGCCATTCGCTTTTGCCTTTTTACCGGTGAAAACTCCTTAGACAGATTCCTCTTAATAGAGGGTTCATTGTCGCTTGCGGCCCAAACGGAATAGGACGAGAAACCGGCAATGAAGGCGTCAAGCTCCTCCGATGCCATTCTACGTTTCGTGCCACGGGTAGACGATTAAGCATGGTTGCTGCCAGCGGCTGTCGGGGCAGGTGATGGTGTTGATGCGGCAGAGGGTGTCCATGGAGTGGCAGCAGGTGTTGGGTGTGGGAAGGGGTGGTGACAGTAAAATAATGTGCAGGGAAGGTGGGAAAGACAGCATCAGGGAAATTTAAAGAGTTATCGATAAAGTTTATCGTAGATGCAGTAAAATCCCTAATGAAGGTCATCAGATCGAGCTGTCGTTCCTCCATCTTCTGAATGGCAGCTAAGATTTGGGAGGAGGAGTCTGTCGGGGCGACTGCTGCGACAGCTGGTTCAGTCTCTGGCTGCTCTATTGTGTCTGCTATTGTGGCAGCTGGATCAAATGACGATAGAGGAGTGGCAGCTGTCAGCTCCATGAGGCTGAGTATGTTCTTTGCCGTCAATCTCTTCCCTTGGACTCGAAGATCAGTGGTCACTTCTGGTACGCCATGGCCACGGTAGATTGATGTGGTGAGGTATGGGAGGTAAAGCAGACCCGTCAGTCTGTGTGCGCACTCCAAGATGCTCTCACGGATATAGCTGCCCACGTTAATGGGCCTCTCATGTAGTATGGAGTGAATTAAGGCTAACCTGGGATGGTCGACCGTTGTATTGTGTGACGACGGCATGATACACTTTTTGATAAAAACATTCCACAATTTAGCCTCCGGCAGTAGTTGAGTCCTCTTTACTGTCCGTGGGTTCTTGCGGTTGGTGTTCCATTGATTTCCCTCATCTGTCAGCTCTGTCATGACAACATCATAGGCAGCAGGGTCTAGGGTGTTGAGGAACTGTTGGTGAGCGTCATTGTTGCTGCCAACGTAGAATCCATACAATGTGTTAATGTACTCAGCTTCAAATGACACTTCCTTTCCTCGTACGATTACCGCTGTCGCCGTCCTGCTGCTAATGGAAGCATATAATTCTCGTACCAATGAGATGTTCATCTCTTCAGGCTGTTCGGAAAAGGCCTGCCACTATAGAGCTCGAATTTTTCGGGCTATGAACGACTTTAGGCCCAGATTTTCCTCCTTTGATGTGTAAATGAATCCCCTTTCTTCCCACATATCTCTGATTGCAAATGAGCATGGGGTGGTTGCTGTCGGTGTGGAGCTAGAAGCAGCATTCCTACGGGTTTTCCTGGAAGACATTTGTTGCAAGGGTTGTGAAAATGAAAAATGAAAGCAAAAATTCTAGAAGAAGCAAGTAAGAAGAGTAAAAGTGAGTGAGAATGAAAAATGAAACGGGGTTTATATAGAAAGGGATGTGCTGCCCGCTGGAGCTGTAACGGCAGGCGTGAATAACAGGGCCAGTTGTTACGCGTTAGCGTGTCTAACGCGTCTGTCACGCGTTTCTATGTCTGCTGCGCGTCTGTTACGTGTTTCCGCGTCTGTTACGTGTTTCCGCGTCTGTGTGACAGCGTGTTGACAACCTGTATTTTCCGCGTCTGTCTCGGCAGCTGTAACAACAAGCTCCAAAATTTGGGCTTTGTTGGGCTGGTGGATGAATGGTGGGCTGAGTTCAATTCTCTTGTTCTTCTTGACTCCTTTATTTCCTAAAAACAGAAAAATAAAAACATTATTCAAATAAACTAACTCTTATTTCCTAATAAATAATAAGTAATAATAAAACTAAAAATAAAAAAATAAAAAATAAAAAATAAAAAATAGGTTTAATTAGGAATGTCAGATGGGGCATCTCCTAATGTAACCACTTCCTGCATTCTTGGGGCTTCAGTCCCCTGATAATGCTTTAAGTGATGTCCGTTGACTTTGAATTGGTGCCCGTCTTTTAATGATCGGATTGTGATGGCACCATGGGGAAAAACCTCTACGACTTGGAACGGGCCAGACCATCTATATTTCAGCTTCCCTAGAAAGAGTTTTAATCTAGAGTTAAATAACAATACAAGCTGCCTTGGGCAGAACTGTCGTGGCAGCAACTTCTTGTCATGCCACTTCTTAGTCTTATCCTTGTAAATTCTTGCATTGTCATAGGCCATTGTTCGGATTTCTTCAATTTCGTTCAGATCCTATAACCTTTTCTGCCCTGCCTTCTCCAAGTCCATATTCACTGCCTTGATTGCCCAATATGCTCTGTGCTCGATCTCGACAGGTACATGACATGTTTTCCCATAAATCAATCGGTATGGAGACATACCCAATGGAGTTTTAAAAGTTGTCCTATAAGCCCATAATGCATCATTAAGGAGTAATGACCAATCTTTCCTAGTTGGCTTGACCATCTTCTCAAGAATGCTCTTGACTTCCTTATTGGATATTTCAGCTTGTCTATTAGTTTGGGGTGATATGTTGTTGCGATCTGATGCTTGACACCATACTTCTTCAGGGCAGCAGCAATAACCCTGTTGTCGAAATGTCTCCCTTCATCACTGATGATCGCCTTAGGGATGCCAAACCTAGAAAAGATGTTTTTGTGTAAAAACCTTTGAACTGTCTTGGCATCATTCTTTTGAGTGGCGATAGCTTCAACCCACTTAGATACATAGTCTACTGCCATGAGGATGTATAGATTCCCACATGAAGATGGGAATGGTCCCATAAAATCAATCCCCCAAACGTCGAAGATCTCGACTTCAAGAATATTCTGTAGCGGCATCTCGTGTCTCCTTGAGATGTTTCCTATCCGTTGGCACTTGTAACAACTCTTGTAGAAGATTTGTGCATCTTTATATAGTGATGGCCAATAAAACCCTGACTGCAGCACCTTGGCAGCAGTTTTGTTGCCTCTTAAGTGTCCTTCATATTGTGAAGCATGGCAGTGATGAAGTATGTCTTCTTGCTCCTCCTATGGTACGCATCTCCTTATAACTTGATCCGCACAGATTTTGAAAAGAAGAGGGTCGTCCCAATAATAATGTTTAACATCATTTTGGAACCTCTTCCTGGCTTGATAATTAAGGTCATGAGGAATTATTCTGCTAACTAAGAAATTAACGAAATCAGCATACCATGGGAGTTCAGAAGACTTACCTGCCGCCATGGCTGTCGTGGTAGTGATTGGGGCAGCAAAGAGCTGCTCATCTGGGAAGGTCTCCAATATGTTTGTCTCATCTGTCGGTAGACTCTGTCCCTTCTCCAATCTTGACAAGTGATCTGCCACTTGATTTTTTGTCCCCTTTTTGTCCTTGATTTCAAGATTGAATTCTTCCAGTAGCAGGATCCAATGTATCAATCGAGGCTTTGTATCCTTTTTCACTAACATATACTTCAATGCAGTGTGGTCTGTGTGCACTATGACATTCGTTCCAAGTATGTAAGAACGAAACTTGTCAATAGAGAATACCACAGCTAATAACTCATTTTCTGTGGTGGTGTAGTTCACTTGGGCGTTGTTCAATGTCTTGCTGGCATAGTATATGACATGAAATAATTTGTCTCTCCGCTGCCCTGACAGCATAGTCACTAGCATCACACGTGATGTCAAATGGTTGTGTCCAGTCTGGTGGCTGTACTATTGGGGCTGTTAGCAGTTTTTCCTTTAGAACCTTGAATGCTTCAGTACATTCGTCGTTGAAGTTGAATGGTCGGTTCTGCTCCAGAAGATGGCATAGGGGCTTGGTGATATTTGAAAAATTCACAATGAATCTCCGATAAAAACCAGCGTGTCATAAGAAACTTCTGATTCCCTTGACCGTGGTGGGCGGCGGCAGCTTTTCGATCACTTCTATCTTAGCTCTGTCAACACTAAGTTTGCTTTTTCACATCTTTCGAGTACCTTTTGTATGTTGCCTAGGAAGCTTTCAATGTCGTCTCCAAAGACTGAAAAATCATCCATAAAAATATCTAGGAAGTCCTCCACCATATCGGAGAATATGGCCACCTTTGAAAGGTAGTTGGTGCATTGCATAGTCCAAATGTCATCCTCCTAAAAGCATAAGTTCCGCAGGGGCATGTGAATGTCGTCTTTTCTTGATCTTCCGGTGCGATAGCTATTTGATTGTAACCTGAATAACCATCAAGAAAACAATAATAAGGTTTACCCGCTAGTCTATCAAGCATTTGATCAATAAAGGGTAAAGGAAAGTGGTCTTTTCGGGTATCTTTGTTAAGCTTCCGATAGTCCATACAAACCCTCCATCCGGTCACAGTCCTGGTTGGGATTAACTCATTGTTTTCGTTGGTCACCACGGTCATTCCTCCTTTCTTGGGAACACATTGCACCGGGCTCACCCATTTGCTGTCCGAGATGGCGTAGATTATTCTAGCATCAAGCCATTTGATTATCGCTTTTCGTACCACCTCTTTCATCGCATGGTTCAACCGCCTTTGAGCATCTATAGTCGGCTTATGATCATCCTCGAGAAGGATTTTATGCATACATAATGCCGGACTAATGCCTTGAATATCAGCTATCGTCCATCCAATAGCCTTTTTATGTTGTTGCAGCATCCCTATTAACTGATGTTCCTGTTCCTGCATCAACTTGGAATAGATTATTACGGGCAACATATCATTTAAACCAAGAAAAGCATATTTTAGCTGCCCTGGCAGGGGCTTCAGTTCTAAAACAAGGGCTCAACAGTTGATGGCTTTTGGATTGCATGGTTATTCGAGGTATAATTTAAAGGAACGAATAACTTACATAGATGATCGCATATCCAGTTTACCTCCTCATGATCTTCAGTATCAGATGTATCAAATTCTGAGGAGTTGCTGTCGTTGGTGCTGTCATGACAGTCCTGTAAGTGGCTATCGAGGTAGTGACCAATGTTGATGTCGTGATAGCCCGACCTGATGCAAGGTTGGTCAAAGGTAACTTTAGTGATAACCTTGCATTCTTCTTCTGCCTCAGCATGCTTCATAGCTTGGAGAACATTCAACTTTATCTCTTGATCGTTCACTCTTATGGTGAGTTCTCCTTTTTCCACATCAATCAGTGATCTTCTCGTGGCAAGGAAGGGTCGCCCTAGGATGATTGGTGCGTTTTCATCTGCTTCACAATCTAAAACAAGAAAGTCAGCTGGAAAAATAAACTTATCCACTCTTACCAGAATATCTTCGATTTTTCCTTCCGGATGAACGTAAGAGCGGTCTGCCAGCTGCAGAATTACTGTCGTGGGCCGAGCTTTTCTAATACCTAATTTCTGAAAAAGAGATTTTGGCATTAAATTAATACTAGCACCAAGATCACAAAGTGTCTTACCCACATATTTATTTCCGATTACACAAGGTATGATGAAGCTCCCCGGATCCTTCTTTCTCTGGGGTGGATGCTTGTGCATAATACTCATGCATTCTTCTGTCATCTTAACCATTTCAAATTCCCCAAGTCTAGATTTCTTCGACATGGCATCCTTGAGAATTTTGGCGTAACCGGGCATCTCCCTAACGACGTCCAACAACGGAATGTTAATATGAACCTGCTTAAAAATATCATAAATCTTTTTAAGCTGTGATTCTTGCTTCGATTGTTGTAACCGTTGAGGAAAAGGAGGTGGGGGACGATAATCAGCAATACGTCCTTCCCACTACATACGAATCTGAGGAGGTTTGGGTTCATCATCTTTCTCCTCTGTCGTTTCTACTGTCGTGATAGGCTCATTGGCAGTAGGCTATTTGTTACCTGTCGGGGCAGCTTCCTCGGCCGGTCTGTCCAAGGCTGGTTTTTTCACTGTTTCAGCTTCTTTCTCTGGCCCTGGTAGTTTCTTCCCACTCCTAGTAGTAATAGCTTTACACAACTCATGTGTGGGCTGCCTAGCATTTTCAGTATTGCTAGGAAATCCGCCAGTCTGCCTCGGGTTGATATGCTGGGAAACCTGACCCATCTGTGTCTCCAAATACTTTAGAGTGGCTTCATGATTTGTCATTCGCATCTTTGTTTTTATCCATGAATGTCTCTGTCTTCTTGACAAATTGATTCATATTCTCAATATAAGTTCCTGTCTGAGACATAAACGTAGCCAGAGTCTGTTCCAGTATACTGTTTGTGGCAGCTGGTGGTTGCTGCTGCTACAGCTGTAGTTGTTGTCGAGTCAGCAACCTAGGTCCTCCCTGATTCTGATTATTATGTGCTTGAGGATTCAGGGCATTATTAGGATTACTCCAAGAGAACTTGGGATCCTTTCTCCAATTGGGATTGTAGCTGTTGGAGTTATAATTCTGCTTATTGTAATTTCCAACATACTTTCCCTCTTCTAACTGTATAGGACATTCATCCGAACTGTGATTTCCTTCACAAATTTCACATACCTCTTCGACAGCAAATACCGGCTGTGAATCATCATTCAAAAGCTTTTTCATTGCCTTAGTGAGGTATGCCACCTGTGATTTCATCGTGCTGTCGGCCTCATAATCCTTAACAGCTTGGACCCGTTTACCCCCTCTTCTTGCTGTCGGAAACTGCTCCTCATTTTTAGCCAGATTTTTCAATACTTGCATTGCCTCATCTGGGTCTTTGTCCAATAGTAATCCATTTGCTGCTGAACCAATTCGAATATGAGTTTGTAAATTGGCAGCATTAAAAAACTTTGTTACCTGGTTCCAGACGGGGAATCCATGCATTGGGCAGTTCCGTAGAAGAGTGGTAAATCTGTCTCAGGCCTCGTACATTGGCTCGTCATCTTCCTGTTGAAAAGTAGCAATTTCATTACGTAATCACTCAGATAAGTGTGAAGGATTAAAACGAGATAAAAATTCACGAGACAAATCTGCCCAAGTTCTAATTGAACCCGGCGTAAGTTTATTCCACCAAGTCTTTGCTCTGTCCCTCAATGAATGGGGAAATAACCGAAGCCTCAGTATCTCTGGATTAACTCTTGGTAGTCTAAATGAACCACAGATTTCCTGGAACGTTTTGAGATGCTCCCTAGCATCCTCTGTAGCAGCACCACTAAACTGGCCAGCATTGTTGATCATGCTAAACATAACAGGTTTCAGCTCGAAGTTGTCAACATCTATATCTGGCAGCGTGGTTTCTAGTTCTACATTATCATTCAGCATGTAGTCTCGATAGGACCGTCGCGCGGCAGCGTTAGGCGGGTTTCCGACAGGAGGTATAATCTCTCCATCTCCGACAGGAGGGTCATTACCCAAGGGGTTCCCTTGGTTTTGCATCGTCTCTAACTGTTCCTCAAGGTACTCGTTCTTGGCTAGTATGTGACGAATTCGGTTCTTAAGGTTGAACGAACGTTCGATTTCCGGATCTAATGGATACTTAGGTTCTTTTCATCGTCTTGATCTGCGCATAAACAAGAAACCTTGTGAAAAGCAAGAGTTGAACAAACCAAAGAAAACAGTAAATAAAAATAAAAAAATGAAAAGTGCAGTAAAAGAAAAGGTAGAGTTATGTTGTCAGTCCCCGACAACGACGCCAAAAACTTGTTGCGTGTAAAATAGTCTATCACAATTGTAGTGCAAGTGTACAAGACGCAAGTAGTAAAGTGATACGGAAGTATCATATATCGTCTCCATAGAGACTAGGCTAATAGCTTCACCTAGAATTACTGCACGAGAGTGAAAAGAATGATTTAAAAAGTTGTCACAAGAATAATCAAGAAAACTTAAATAAAAGAGTAGAGAAATCAAGATAGAGAGAATGGGCTGGTATTGAATTGCTCAGTAGTGCAGGTATTGCTAAGTCTAGGAAAATCAGTTCTGTCGTCATCCCCGTCGCAGCAGCACCTGTCGCGGTGGCAGTCTGTTGCTTGTCGCGGCAGCGAACACTCAACTTCGTACTTCAAGTTTGGCAAGAATCTCTGTAGTGCCTTGGCCTATCCCTAGGTCCAAGTCTGTCGATGATCACGTCTTTGATGATACCTCCCGGCGTGAATCGAAGGATGAACACCGGTGTTGTTGAATTCTTCTTTAGCCACTTAACCTCGTCCTATCCCTAGGTCCGAGATAGTTCAACTATAAACTAGAGAACTCGCACTTAATCCTTTCGTATACTTAGATATTAAGTAAATAGATAACCTCACAATGCTCTCCCGATGCTCTTGCAAGATGTTAATAACCAGAATAAGAGAACTTGAAGTTTTATTTTATTGAACTGAAAATTCCTAAAACAAAAGCAACCCTTACAACTACTTTACAAATCAACTCGTGACCCTAAGGGAAATTTAGAACATGATGAGAGGATGAAACGGCTAGGGTTTTTGGGAAGAAGGCGAGAGAATGCGTTATGCCCTACCTAGGTCGAAATACATGCCCTTATATAGGCTTTGGGTCCAAGTTTTCTAAAATAGCAGGAATACAACTTTAAATTAAAGTACAACTCTAATAAAGACTAAATCTTCAGAGAATATAACTTTAAATCGTCCTACTTCTTGCTTGGGATTTTCTCTCCTTGAACTTTGGGCTTGGCATTCCTTTCGATCTAGGGCTTGGGAAAATATACTGGTTTTCCACGACAAACAAGCTTAATTTTCTTTATCTATCGAGGTCCACTTTGCTTCTTCTCCTCAAAACTGTTGTCGTCCTCTACTGTCACGGTGGCAACCATGGCAGCATCGTCCTCCTTGACTGCTCGTCCAGTTCCAGCTCTTTTGCTTCACTGCCCAGCGCCTGCCTCTCCATCTGCTACAGCAGCAACCTATAAAAACAACCAATTTCAGTAGAAATTGTGCCTTTTGATATATTTGTGATGTCTAACTGCACAAATATACTTGAATTATACTTGAATTATACTTGAATGCAATGAATTATACTTGAATGCAACAGAAATATGGGTTAAATAGGGGGTAAATAATAGAATTTTTACACACTCAACAAGGAACAAAGCCATGAGTCAATGAAAACCAGCAGGTGGTTCAACAAGTTCTTCGAGACCTTCGATAGAATGAACACCATCAATAACCCTTCTACTCAATGGCAGTGTCCAACATGTCAAGGAGGTCCTGGTGCCACTCACAGGTTTCGTGGCCTTCAGTCCCTAGTGACACATGCCAAAACTAAAGGCGGATCAAAGCTCAAACTTCATCGCCAACGTGGTCAGCTATTGGACGAGAAATTTCGCAGAAGGGGTACTTCGGTTGTTCCTCAAGGTCAAGCTTATGGGGAATGGAGTGGTTTGAGAGATGATGTTGCTATTGTCTCCCCTTACAAACAACGAGGAAGCGGATCACCAAATACTCTGGCAATCCATGGTGATGATAATGAACACAAGGCTTCATTAAGATGCAACAGAAGGTAGTTATATAACTTCTTAATTGTGTTTTCATGAGTATTAGAATTCCTTAACTTCTTCTTTCTTTAATTTTCTGCTTCAGTGGCTTGGTATGGAAACCCAAGAGCTTCTTAACTATTTCAATTCCTATACTATTGTTGCTAAGGCTCGCCATTCATACGGTCCTCAAGGTCATCGTGGGATGAGCCTTCTGATTTTTTAGAGCACGGCAACATGTTATTTCGATGCTCAGCGTCTGCATACCCAGTTTGCTGCCCAAGATTTCGATAGAGAGGCTTGGCAGCATTGTCAGGGCTTTTTGTATGGTCCAGCTAGGCAGCGCCAACTTTATGGTTATATGGCTGCCAAAGAAGACATAGACAATTTCAAGCGTCATACTCAAGGTTTTCTCTATCATATTCTTCTATTATACAAGATGCACTTCTGCTCATACTTATGCAAACATGTTTTGTTCATTAGGGAACAATAGGGTCAAGTTTGAGATACGACCATATGCATAGATGGTTGGACAACAAGCTGGAACAAGTGTCATGGGTGGCAGAGGGCATGAAGGTCGTTTCCCTGGCCATGGATGAGGAATGTGGACTTGAGGAGGCTCATTCTTTTACTTTTATTTTTTATTTCAATTTGTAATTGGTAATTGAAGCACTGGAACTTCAGTTTTTTTTGTCATAATTATTTTTCATCCTTAAGTATCGAAACTTTTTATTGGAATTTTTTTTATTTTCATAAATATAATTGATATAAAAGATTACATAGAATTGTACCAATACTTTTAATATAAGTATTCATACTTTTTATGCAAGTACCCATACTTCTAATTTAAGTATCAAAACATTTAATATAAGTATCCATACTTTTTATTTAAGTATCCATACTTTTTATTTAAGTATCCATACTTTTAATTTAAGTGTCGAAACCCTAAACACATACTTTTAATTGATATAAACGATTAAATGGAAGTGCCCATACTTTTATACAAACAATGTAACCGGTCTAGCTACAACATTTATTTCTTATCAGGACAAAGTTACTTGTGCAATAAATTATAGTAAAATAACGATACAATTAAAGTAATTACCGATACTTTTAATATAAGTATCAACACTTTTAATTTAAGTGTCGAAACTTTTTATGGAACCGGTTGAAACATGGCTAGAAAGTATCGATACGTTTTATATAAGTATGGATACTTTCGAGCCACAATTGAACCAGTTCCAATGTTTTTATTAAAATATCGATACTTTTGTAATAACGTATCGATATTTATTCGCTACCTATTACGTTACACTAGTACCGGTTTGTTTAAAGTTATAATATTAATGTAAACGATAAAATAATAACAAATTAGGCGCTACCGAATATGTTGATACTCATATCAACAAAATAGTTAATTTTACCGGTTTTGTTATAGTGAGATTTTCTACTGCCCCATCAGCCAAAATTATCAACAAATTAGGCGCTACCGAATATGTTGATACTCAAATCAACAAAATAGGTAACTTTATTGATTTTGTTATCGTGGTATTTTCCAAGGCCCCATCGGCCAAAATTATCAACAAATTAGGCACTATTGAATATGTTGATACTCATATCAACAAAATATGTAATTTTTTATTATTATTTTTCATATTTTTTACAGGATACATTATCTCATATCAATATATCCGATAGCACTTTACCTATTTTGTTATTTATCTCTTAATATTTCCTGTAACACCATTTCTTAGTCGTATATTAATCCGTCTTTCATTAAAATTTCCCCGTGGAATGGCCTCTCCTAGCCGTTAGATTGATACGATCATGCTGTCTCCACGACAAGCATTCGGTCCTTCCTCTGCATGGTCGCCACGTGCCGTTGTATTAATATCTTTATCGAAAGGGAAAAAAAAGGGACAAATGAGAATATAAAATTCCACCGACAATGTGATGCCATGTCAGCAAGGGATGCGGTTGAAGAGGCAAAAAGCTAAAACCCTACCTCGCCTTTTTATTAAAAGCACACCCATTCAGATTTCAGCAGCACTGAGTACCGTTCAAGTGACATCGATGAACGGTGTCTGATTACGTTGCTGAGGTAATCGGTTGGGCCCTCTTTAGTAAAATAAATGAGCTGATTGGTTTTCCTTCAGAATGAACATAATAATAATAATAATAATAATAATAATAATAATAATAATAATAATAATATGTGATGATAGACAATATAATGATAACAATAGCAAACAATAATAACATGTTAATAATATTTAGGGGTTTTCAAATAATAATATGATAATTAATAATAATAATAATAATAATAGTATAAGACGAAAATGGTAGTAATATTTACATATACATGTATACTTTTTTTTCTTTTTCTTTTTTTTTAAAATTATCTAACAGCCCAATAAGCTCAAAATAAACGCAAACTAAAGAGATTCGGGTTCAGACAAAATTAATGATTACACTTATTTAAGTGTTGCCTTTGTTTTAATTATGTTGGTTTCTTACCTATGCAAGTTACCCATACTTAATCTTGATGGTAGCATTTGGATCTAATAGCTTGATGAAGAAATTTCTCGTAGCAAAGTTGAGCTTTTAACTTTAGACTTTGCTATAAGATCTGAGAGCTAATATTATTACCCAACAAACTTCTTGTATTTTATAAGTTTCAGTTTGTAGAACTATAAGTTTAAATAATACTAACTTGTATTATGTTGACATTTTGTATTGAACTCCTTCTTTTAAGTTAACTATCAACTATTTAAATATTAATAAAAAAACAGACCTTATATTGTATAGTCAGAAAAATATGTTTCAAGCTAATAATAGTAAATATTTGTTTACGTAGTTCAAATTACTAAAGTTTAAATAAGAATAATCAATAACTCTACAACTTTGTTCGGTTAATAAGAAAACAATTATCATGGATATGTTATAACTTAACATATATTTTGTTATAATTTGTAAATCTAAAATTCTATTTAAGTTACTGAGAAAGAAATCAATCTAATTTATTTTGTAACGTAAATATTTTTTTTGAATATGGTAAATAACGTAAATATTAGTTAAAAATAATTAATAAATTATTAATTACTTAATATTTTTAATAATTGAGAAAAAATATGTTTAATATATTAGATTAAAAGTATAATATAATGTCTAATTTAATATTTCTTAATTTCATAAATTATTTGTATTACTTGACTCAATATTTTTTTTAGTATTCACTTTTCATTAAGTTTTTTGTAGTTGATAAATTATCAATTACTTAATAATTTTTTTTCAATTTTAGTAATATATATATATATATATATATATATATATATATATATATATATATATATATATATATATATATATATATATGTGTGTGTGTGTGTGCGTGCGCATATACATTATATATGTATGTCAATATATGTAGGTGTATATGTATATATATATTATATGTATATCAACTTATGGAAGTTTTTAATTCATCAACTCATAGGTTTCGGGTCAATATTAGTTCAGGTCAACAACATGTCGGGTTTAAAACAGGTCAGGTCCAAAACAAATCGAGTTCAAAATAGGCCGGGTTCAAAACAGGTCAGATTCAAAACAGGTCGGATAAAATGGGATCTCAGGTCAATTTAGTCGAGTAAAATCGGTTATCTGCCAGGTCGAGTTCGGGTTCGGGTTCATTTCAGTCGTGCGCAGGTCGGGTTTCAGGTCCATAATAACAGGTCCAATTCGGGTTCGAGTCGTTTTCAGTCGGACGCAGGTCGAGTTCGGTCACTACAGTAACAAGTCGAATTCAGGTTCATGTCAACAACAGTCGGTTACAGATCGGATTCAAGTCTTTAAATTTTTAAATCAAATCAAATTCTTACTCAAGCAGATTTCAGTCAAGTTTTTAGGTCAGGTCAGCATTTTACATCCCAGTTAACAAGATAGTTTTGTCCCTGCAAACACACGCAAAGGTATATTGTACTAATATAATAAAGGAAATAGAATATAGACAGAGTTGCTTCAATATACGACTAAGTAGTAAGTCCCCAGCAAGTAGGGATGTAAAAACAGGTAATCGGATGGGTTTCAGGTCGGATACTGTCAGGTCGGGTAAAATCGGGTACATGTCATTTCAGGTTATTTTTCTATTTTGACTCGACTCGGGTCGGGTGCGGGTCCATTTCAGGTCGGGTCCATTTCAGGTCGGGTCCATTTCAGATCGGGTCCATTTCAGGTCGGGTCCATTTCAGATCGGGTCCATTTCAGGTCGGGTCCATTTCAAGTCGGATTCATTTCAGGTCGGGTCAAAACGGGTCGGGTCTGAAGCATATAGTTGACAGGTTAATTCGGGTTCGGATACACTTCAAGTCGGGTCCATTTCAAGTCGGGTCCATTTCAGGTCGGGTCCATTTCAGGTCAGGTCCGTTTCCGGTCGGGTCCATTTCAGGTCGGGTTCATTTCAGGTCGGTTGCATTTTAGGTCGAGTGCATTTCAGGTCGGGTAGTTTTAGGTCGGGTAATTTAGGTCGGGGTATTTTTAGGATTGAAATTCGTATTGAGTTTGAGTTCGGTACAACCGTATAAGAAGATGTAATTAAAAAAATTGGAGTAATTAAAAAATACTGAAAATGGGTCAATTTGGATTAAAAAAACAAAAATATCAAATTAAAATTATAAAACATTAGAGAAATTTAAAAGAAAACAATGAAAAGGGGTCAATTTGGAATAAAAATAAAATTTTGGGGACTGTAATGAAGAAAAATATCAAATTAAATGTATAAAAATGAGAGTAATTAAAAAAACAATAAGTAGATGTCAAATTAGGATAAAAATAAAGTTTCAGGGTCTAGAATGAACAAAAAATCAAATTAAAATTATAAAACATGATGAATTAAAATATATATATATATATGGGTCAATATGGAAATAAAATAAAGTTAAGGAACTAGAATGAAGAAAATATCAAATTAAAATAATAAAACATTTGACACATTAAAAAAATAAATTTGGGTCAATTTGAAATAGAAATAAAGTTTTAGGGTCTAGAATATGAAAATATCAAATTAAAATTATAAAACATTGGATGAATTAAAAAAATAATTAATAGGGGTCAATTTGGAATTTGTAACCCCCTCGTCCCGGTCTGGTCGGATGACCGGTCCAAGTGGGCCACACGGGGAAAACCAAAGCGAAACCCGTTAAGGTTTCCCCTCGGTTAACGACCCAGAAAATTTCTTTTATCTTTAGTAATATCTAGATGCATATTTAAATCCTATGTGGAGCACAACAGCGGAAGATACAAGCAACGAAACATTCACCGACCATCAAAAAGGGAAAACAGTCCATTTTACTATATTTCAGCAGGCCGTTTCGAAACACCTATAGGGTGTTCCGAAACGCCTTGACCTAGTCAACGGGCCTGGGTCAACCACAAGGTGACCGTTCCGAAACAGGGGAGACCCGTATCGGAACGACCTTGATGGTCAATATCTCGTGGTCAACGAGATTTGACCGTTTCGGAACCTCAGAGGCCCGTTTCGGAACGGTTTCATCTCGCCACTTTCTCAAAATTCCAGTAGCGAAAACGTTCCGGAACGGCCCTCATCCGTTTCGAAACGGCAGGCCATTTACACAGGGGCCGTTTCGGAACACGGGGACCCGTTCCGAAACACCCCCTGTCTGCAGACTTTTGTGGGCTGTTTTGAGGCACTAAGATGCCCCAAAACATCCCCAAGACACCATACAACAGCCAAGCATTTAAACCCAAGATACAACAACATTACTATCATGCTTTAACACAACTTTAACATGTCTAAAACTAAGGCCACAATCCACAACATGCATTCATTCGAACAACATTCAAGCACATGTAAAAACTCTTAAGGCATAGGCTAACACTCAAGCAAGCAAATAGGCATGAGTTAACATTCATCATGGCAACACAACCATGCAAAAGCAATATATATATAGGAGTCTACACATGCTCCTATCAACTAACAACAATCCAACAAATTCATACATGTCCCATTGCTCAAACCATTACATGTTTAAATACTAAAACTCATACTTGATGAACTCAAGTCAAAATCACACTTGGAGGCCCTCCACTTGCCCGAGCAACCCACGAACTAAGGATCTGCAATGTTGAACAAAGAGAGCATAAGCAATGATGCTTAGTGAGGGTAAGCTCTAAAAACAAACCTCAACATTGCAGGGTCCGAGCACGATCTAGCCAAGGCAACTTACATTTACCAATAGTCCACAAGATATAGATGCATGAGCAATATATCACATATATGCCATAATCATGAGCTCAACACTACCATACATGTAATCACATTTAAATATCCAAACAGCTCATATATTCCAACACATTGATACACATATCAATCAACATTGGCACCTAGTTAAGACCCGAATACGCGGATAAACATGTCGGAAACTCAAATCCAACAACCACATTACCTCGGTGGGATTCCACTCATCACCGGTCTCGCGGAGGGGATTCCACTCATCCTCACGCCCCGTCGATGGGATTCCACTCATCACCGACTATATTTAAATACCATTTCCGGGCGTACCCGTACTCCTCCTTGGTGACTCAACGCCACCAAGGCCACGCGCGACTTTAGACTCATGTGTACACACTAACATCCTAATGATCGATCATTTGTATCCAAGTTTACTAGTGCCAATATTTACTCACATCACATTACTCATTTCATAAACCTTGTGCTTAGCACATACTCACCGACAACCACCAATATGCATGTCTCAAGCATCATAAGTCCAATCTCACTTCACATGTATAAAGTAATATACATAGACATTCATATCGCAATTTATGCAAGACATACACAACCATAAAGTGAGTTCAACCAAGGGCTCTAGATCAAGTTTAGGATTAGGCTACCACCCTAATCCTAACTCTAGGTGGGTCTACCAAGCCCAACCTAGTCTGTATACTCGAACCAACCAAATTAAAACCGTTTAAAACAATTAACCACTCACCTAAGCTTCCAAGCACAAAGACCAAGCAAGCACAACCTTCAATTTCCCGGATTCTCTTCCGATGTTCCACCGAGGCCCGAACTTGATTCTAATCATTCCCAAACACAAAAAAAACATCCACAATCAATATCTTGCCATCGAAACTAACCCGGATTACATTACCAAGCATTTAACACCCAAAACAAGTCCAAAAACAGAATTTTCGAGTAGCCTCTATAACCCACTGATTTCTTCCATTTCAACCATCCAAACAACCATCAAACACACCCATAGCAACTCTCATATATCATACTAGTACCAGCCCTCAAAAACCAACATTAAACAACCCCCAAAACTTCTTTAAAACCCTCCAAAAACCCTCTCAAAACCCAATTCCGAAAATTGTTTAGAATCATTTAAAATTTACATATGTAGCATCCCATGGCTTCTACATTCCATAACTAACCATGATAAATCAAAATATTAGGTTTAGCTACACAAAGGCACCATCTTTAATCAAATTCTTAGAAAACCCCATTTTCAAATATTCAATGAAAATGAAAATAAATGGTACTTTTAAAGAGGGGAAGATGAGGGGAAGTCAAAAATACTATTACCTTTCAATTTGGAGTTGAAATGAAGAAGAGAGGTGATGGAATAGTGGATTTGGGTAAGAGGCTCTATTTCACGTTTGAAAGTCTGAAGAAGAAAGTGAATAGTGGAAGGGAGATAGGGAAAAGGGGATTTAAATTTGAAGTTGGGTAAATTACCCTAAAGGCCATTAATGAATGGTTTTCCTTGTTTTTAAATTAGCTTATCAACTTTGAGTCTAAAACATTTTGGTCCCATTTTAAAAGGTAAATTTTGTAACCCTATATTTTAAAAGGATTATTTCATAAACCAACCCGAGCCCAAATAATATTAAAATATTGTTTTCACCTGACCCCTAAACCCGGGTGTTACAACTCTCCCCCACTTAAGGAATTTCGTCCCCGAAATTACCTGGTGGAAACAAATATGGGAACTGCTCAACCATATCCGCTTTCCTCTCCCACGTGGCCTCTTCCACACCTCTATGCCTCCACAACACCTTGACCAACTCTATGGTCTTGCCACGCAACACCTTGCTATCCAAAGCAAGTATCTCAACGGGCTCTTCATTATAAGACAAATCCGGGTTCAACTCTATCTCCTCAACGGGCATCACATGCGAAGGATCTGATCTATATCTCCTAAGCATAGATACATGAAAGACATCATGGATCTTTTCTAACTCAGAAGGTAACCTCAAACGATAAGCTACGGGCCCAATCCGCTCAACTATCTCATACGGACCAATGAACCTCGGACTCAACTTGCCTTTCCGGCCAAATCTCATTACCTTCTTCCACGGAGATACTTTCAGAAACACTTTCTCACCCACTGTGTACTCAACTTCTTTCCTCTTCAAATCTGCATAGGACTTCTGACGATCGGAAGCTGCTTTCAAACGGTCACAAATCAACTTCACTTTTTCTGTGGTTCCCTTGAGTAAGTCTGGCATCGGTAACAACCTCTGACATGTCTCAGCCCAACAAATCGGAGTCCTACACCGCCTACCATACAAAGCCTCATAAGGTGCCATCTGAATACTAGACTGATAACTGTTGTTGTAAGCAAACTCAACCAACGGTAAGTGCTTCTCCCAAGAACCCTGAAAATCAATCACACAACAACGAAGCATATCCTCTAGAATCTGTATCACTCGTTCTGACTGCCCATCGGACTGCGGATGATAAGATGTGCTGAAATGCAAACGACTACCCAAAGCACTGTGCAAACAACTCCAGAACCTCGAAGTAAATCTAGGATCCCTATCTGAAACTATAGACTTTGGAACCCCATGAAGTCTCACAATCTCACGAATGTACAAGTTTGCCAACTTGTCTAAGGAATCCGTAGTGTTCACTGCTAAGAAGTGAGCACACTTAGTGAACCTATCAACAATCACCCAAACTGAATTCTTCTTCGAAGGAGACAAAGACAACCCCGATACAAAATCCATGGTGATTCTCTCCCATTTCCATTCCGGAATCTTCAAAGGCTGTAGCAACCCTGAAGGAACCTGATGTTCTGCCTTCACTCTCTGACAAACCATACAACGGCTCACATACTCGGCTACATCTCTCTTCAAACCAACCCAGAAGTAATCATTCTTCAAATCTCGGTACATCTTGGTACTACCCGGATGCATAGAAAAGGGACTCGAATGTGTTTCACTCAAAATCTGACGTCTCAGCTCAACATCTTCCGGTACCACAATTCTATCTCTAAAGCACAACAAGCTCTCACCACTGAAACTATACTCAGTCGGTCTTCCTTCGGCTATGTCTTGAACATGAGGAACTAAGCTCGCATCTTGCAAATGCTTCTCTCTAATCAACTAAATCAAAGAAGGCTTCACTTGCAACTCGGTGATCAAGCCACCATCATCGGACACACTCAATCTAGCAAACATAGCTCTCAGCTCAACGGCCACTTTTCTACTCAAAGCATCGGCTACTACGTTTGCTTTACCCGGATGGTACTCAATAGTCAAATCGTAATCTTTTAACAACTCTAGCCATCGCTTCTGTCTCAAGTTCAACTCTTTCTGTGTCATCAAGTACTTCAAGCTCTTGTGATCGATGTAGACTATACACTTCTCACCATACAAATAGTGACGCCAAATCTTCAATGCAAACACAACTGCGGCTAGCTCTATGTCATGAGTAGGATAGTTCTTCTCATGAATCTTCAACTGTCTAGAAGCATAAGCAACAACTCTCCTATCTTGCATCAAAACACATCCTAAGCCTACGTAGGAAGCATCACTGTAAATCACAAACTCCTTACCTGAAACAGGTTGCACTAACACTGGAGCATTTGTCAAAGCTTCTTTCAATTTTTCAAAGGCCTTTTGTCTTGCATCTGACCACTCAAACTTGACTCCCTTTTGCAACAACTTAGTCAAAGGAGCAGCTACTCTAGAGAAGCCATCAACAAACCTCCTATAGTAACCAGCTAACCCTAGGAAACTCCTAATCTCGGTCACGGACTTAGGGTGTTTCCACTCAACAATAGCCTCAATCTTCGACGGATCAACTCGGATGCCTTCGGCCGAAACAACATGGCCAAGAAATACAACCTCTCGAATCCAGAACTCACACTTACTGAGCTTCGCATACAACTGATTGCTCAACAACCTCTGTAAAACAAATCTCAAGTGCTCATCATGCTCTTCTTCTGTCTTCGAGTACACAAGTATATCATTAATGAAAACAACCACAAACCGGTCTAGATAGTCTCTAAAAATTCTGTTCATCATGTCCATGAATGATGCTGGTGCATTCGTGAGCCCAAATTGCATCACAAGAAACTCATAGTGACCATATCTAGTCCTAAAAGCTGTCTTCGGAACATCGCACTCTTTCACTTTCAACTGATAGTACCCGGATCTCAAATCTATCTTCGAGAACACTGAAGCACCCCTCAACTGATCAAACAAATCATCTATACGAGGCAACGGATACTTGTTCTTCACGGTCAACTGGTTCAGCTGTCTATAGTCAATACACATGCGCATGCTACCATCTTTCTTTTTCACAAACAACACTGGAGCACCCCACGGAGAACTACTAGGCCTAATGAAACCACGGTCTAATAATTCTTGCAACTGACTCTTCAATTCTTTCAACTCTTTCGGAGCCATACGATACGGAGCTATCGAAACTGGGCTAGACCCTGAAACTGTCTCAATCACAAACTCAACATCTCTGTCAGGAGGCAAACCCGACAACTCTTCAGGAAACACATCTGGAAAGTCACACACTGTTCTGATATCTTTCGGTCTAGCTTCACTCATATCCGGATTCATAACATAAGCTAAATAGGCCCCACATCCAGAGTCCATCAACCTATGAGCCTCTAAAGCTGACACCATATTAGACAAGAACTTAATGTTCTCGCCCACTACCACTACCTCGTAATCATCAGAAAGCTTCAAGGAAATTCTCTTCGTCTCAAAATCCACACTAGCCCGATGCTCAACCAACCAATCCATACCCAAAATAATATCAAAACCGTAGAAAGGAAGTTCCATCATATCAACTGAAAACACATGACCCTGAATCTTCAGTGGACACCTCCTATACATACGTCTAACCACAACTGTCTCACCAAAAGAACTAGTAACATGCATACCTACATCTAGGATCTCAACAGGAATATCTAACTTCTGTGCATGCTTACTCAAAATGTAGGAATGCGTAGAACCCGAATCAACCAAAGAAAGCAAGGACATAGACTGTAACTCGAAATTACCTGTTATCACATCGGTGTCGTTCCCGACCTCTCTCTGAGCATAGACCCTCGCTGGTCCTCCCGCCTCTGGCTGCACAGCCACAACATGAGCAAGGTTCCTCTGAGCATCTACCCTAGGTGCATCAGCCCTCGGCTGGAAGTAGCCACGACCACGCCCACAGCCTCTCTGAAAATCATTACCCCTCGCAGGAGACTGAGCAATATTCGGTGCCTGAGCTGCCTGACGCGGACAGTCCCTCCTAAAGTGGTCCCTCGAACCACAGTTCCAACAAGCATGGAAGTTACCCCAACACTCTCCAGTGTGCTGCCTCCCACACTGTGTACACTCGGGCAAGCACCCTCCTCCTCTATGGCCCTGATGGCCCCTACTATGGTGGCCACCGCCACGTCTCTGATCAAACTGATGTCCGCCACCCCTGTGCCTCTTAGCATCTCTACCATCAAAGTGGTTATGCCTCTTTCCAGAACCGGAACCACCAGCTCGTTTGGCTGAACCCAAACTATGCTCCAAATCCTTGGCCCTCGCGACCAACACATCAAAGTCTGAGTAGTCAGAAGCCAACGTGTACCTCTTAACCTCTTCATTCAATCCGTATCGGAATCGGTTGCAGCGTTCCACTTCAGTAGGAACCAACTCTGGGGCATACTGACTCAAGCGAACAAAGCGGATCTCATAATCAGACACTGAAGCATCTCCCAGAGTGAGAGCCATGAACTCTCTCTTCTTCTCATCTAGGTACCTTGGTCCCAAGTACCTCTTCCTGAAAGCAAACTCAAAAAAATCCCAATCTATCTCGGCCTCTGGAACCCCGGTAGTGATGGTGACCCACCAGGTGTAGGCATCACCCTGTAGCAGCGAGATCACACAACCCAATCTACGTGCGCCCGCACAACCCATCTGAGCCAAGATACGAACTATCTTCTCCAACCATAACTCCGACCTCTCCGGAGTAGATCCTCTAAACTCCTCGGCCCCTAAGCTACGGAGCCTCTCCAAAGGTAAACTAGCATCATCACACCTAGGCTGAGCTGCAGCCTGAGCTCCCGCAACTGCGGCCTGGAACGCCCCCGCTATTGCTTGCACAAGCGGATTCATATCAATTCCAGCTGGACCTTGGCCACCTTGGCCACCCTGGGGTCCATTTCCTCCGACTCCATCCTCGCCCCCAACTCCCGGTGGTGGAGGTGGTGGTGGTGGAGGTGGTGGAGGAGCGCCAACTCCCGCGGCCCCCGGTCCCTCTATGTGAGCCCCCGCACCAACAACCGGCTCAACAGGAGCCACAACTCGCGGTTCCTGACGAACCAACCTCGGTCTACCTCTCGGTCTAGACATTGCTCTCTCAGATATTAACTACAACCACAACAACAACACACAAGTTGGGTTAGCAAGGCAAGGCTTCCAAGTGTCCAAGTATGTTTCCTCACTTAAAAATCATTTTTCCAATGTAATAGTAGCAATGGGACCCACACACACATGCTTAAAATAGAACAATCAGCATACTTGTCACATAAGCAACCATTCTTGCAGAACAAGCAAACACCGTGCAATTCAATTTAAAAACTTAAACTTACCTCACTTACCTGCCCAAGGTCTCGGTAACCTCAGGCTCTGATACCAACAAGTGTAACCCCCTCGTCCCGGTCTGGTCGGATGACCGGTCCAAGTGGGCCACACGGGGAAAACCAAAGCGAAACCCATTAAGGTTTCCCCTCGGTTAACGACCCAAAAAATTTCTTTTATCTTTAGTAATATCTAGATGCATATTTAAATCCTATGTGGAGCACAACAGCGGAAGATACAAGCAACGAAACATTCACCGACCATCAAAAAGGGAAAACAGTCCATTTTACTATATTTCAGCAGGCCGTTTTGAAACACCTATAGGGTGTTCCGAAACGCCTTGACCTAGTCAACGGGCCTGGGTCAACCACAAGGTGACCGTTCCGAAACAGGGGAGACCCGTATCGGAACGACCTTGACTGTCAATATCTCGTGGTCAACGAGATTTGACCGTTTCAGAACCTCAGAGGCCCGTTTCGGAACGGTTTCATCTCGCCACTTTCTCAAAATTCCAGTAGCGAAAACGTTCCGGAACGGCCCTCATCCGTTTCGAAACGGCAGGCCATTTACACAGGGGCCGTTTCGGAACACGGGGACCCGTTCCGAAACACCCCCTGTCTGCAGACTTTTCTGGGCTGTTTTGAGGCACTAGGATGCCCCAAAACATCCCCAAGACACCATACAACAGCCAAGCATTTAAACCCAAGATACAACAACATTACTATCATGCTTTAACACAACTTTAACATGTCTAAAACTAAGGCCACAATCCACAACATGCATTCATTCGAACAACATTCAAGCACATGTAAAAACTCTTAAGGCATAGGCTAACACTCAAGCAAGCAAATAGGCATGAGTTAACATTCATCATGGCAACACAACCATGCAAAAGCAATATATATATAGGAGTCTACACATGCTCCTATCAACTAACAACAATCCAACAAATTCATACATGTCCCATTGCTCAAACCATTACATGTTTAAATACTAAAACTCATACTTGATGAACTCAAGTCAAAATCACACTTGGAGGCCCTCCACTTGCCCGAGCAACCCACGAACTAAGGATCTGCAATGTTGAACAAAGAGAGCATAAGCAATGATGCTTAGTGAGGGTAAGCTCTAAAAACAAACCTCAACATTGCAGGGTCCGAGCACGATCTAGCCAAGGCAACTTACATTTACCAATAGTCCACAAGATATAGATGCATGAGCAATATATCACATATATGCCATAATCATGAGCTCAACACTACCATACATGTAATCACATTTAAACATCCAAACAGCTCATATATTCCAACACATTGATACACATATCAATCAACATTGGCACCTAGTTAAGACCCGAATACGCGGATAAACATGTCGGAAACTCAAATCCAACAACCACATTACCTCGGTGGGATTCCACTCATCACCGGTCTCGCGGAGGGGATTCCACTCATCCTCACGCCCCGTCGATGGGATTCCACTCATCACCGACTATATTTAAATACCATTTCCGGGCGTACCCGTACTCCTCCTTGGTGACTCAACGCCACCAAGGCCACGCGCGACTTTAGACTCATGTGTACACACTAACATCCTAATGATCGATCATTTGTATCCAAGTTTACTAGTGCCAATATTTACTCACATCACATTACTCATTTCATAAACCTTGTGCTTAGCACATACTCACCGACAACCACCAATATGCATGTCTCAAGCATCATAAGTCCAATCTCACTTCACATGTATAAAGTAATATACATAGACATTCATATCGCAATTTATGCAAGACATACACAACCATAAAGTGAGTTCAACCAAGGGCTCTAGATCAAGTTTAGGATTAGGCTACCACCCTAATCCTAACTCTAGGTGGGTCTACCAAGCCCAACCTAGTCCGTATACTCGAACCAACCAAATTAAAACCGTTTAAAACAATTAACCACTCACCTAAGCTTCCAAGCCCAAAGACCAGGCAAGCACAACCTTCAATTTCCCGGATTCTCTTCCGATGTTCCACCGAGGCCCGAACTTGATTCTAATCATTCCCAAACACAAACAAAACATCCACAATCAATATCTTGCCATCGAAATTCACCCGAATTACATTACCAAGCATTTAACACCCAAAACAAGTCCAAAAATAGAATTTTCGAGTAGCCTCTATAACCCACTGATTTCTTCCATTTGAACCATCCAAACAACCATCAAACACACCCATAGCAACTCTCATATATCATACTATTACCAGCCCTCAAAAACCAACATTAAACAACCCCCAAAACTTCTTTAAAACCCTCCAAAAACCCTCTCAAAACCCAATTCCGAAAATTGTTTAGAATCATTTAAAATTTACATATGTAGCATCCCATGGCTCCTACATTCCATAACTAACCATGATAAATCAAAATATTAGGTTTAGCTACACAAAGGCACCATCTTTAATCAAATTCTTAGAAAACCCCATTTTCAAATATTCAATGAAAATGAAAATAAATGGTACTTTTAAAGAGGGGAAGATGAGGGGAAGTCAAAAATACTATTACCTTTCAATTTGGAGTTGAAATGAAGAAGAGAGGTGATGGAATAGTGGATTTGGGTAAGAGGCTCTATTTCACGTTTGAAAGTCTGAAGAAGAAAGTGAATAGTGGAAGGGAGATAGGGAAAAGGGGATTTAAATTTGAAGTTGGGTAAATTACCCTAATGGCCATTAATGAATGGTTTTCCTTGTTTTTAAATTAGCTTATCAACTTTGAGTCTAAAACATTTTGGTCCCATTTTAAAAGGTAAATTTTGTAACCCTATATTTTAAAAGGATTATTTCATAAACCAACCCGAGCCCAAATAATATTAAAATATTATTTTCACCTGACCCCTAAACCCGAGTGTTACAGAATTGAAATAAAGTTAAAAGGACTAGAATGAACAAAGTACAAATTAAAATTATAAAACATCGGACGAAATAAAAAAACAATAAATAATGGTCAATTTGGAATTAAACTAAAGTTTAGGGGACTAGAATGAACAAAATATCAAATTAAAATTATAAAACATTAGAGTAATTAAAATAAAGTTAAGAGACCAAAATGAACAAAATATCAAATTAAAATTATAAAACATCGAACTAATTAAAAAAATATAAAATGGTCAATTTGGAATACAAATACAGTTTAAGGACTAAAATGAACAAAATGTCAAAGTAAAATTATATATTATTGGACTAATTAAAAAACAATTAGTATGGGTCAATTTGGAATATAAATGAAGTTTTAAGGGCTATAATGAACAGAAATATCAAATTAAAATTACAAAACATTGGACGATTCAGAGTTTAGAGTTTAAAGGGTTTATGTTTTAGGGAAATTGTTGAGTGGATCGAAAGATCGATATTTACCAAGAGGGGGGGTGAATTGGAAATTTAAAGGATTGTAGTGGAAATTGGAAAATTAAAAATGATGAACAAGGGATTTAGAGTGGTTCAAGTTCCAAATGAACTCTACATCCACTACCTTAGTCTCACTAAGGATTTGCAACAATTTCACTAAATTGATCTTCCCCTTTTCTAGGACAAGGAGGCAACCCTTTACAATATCGGTTGATTTTTCTGCCCAAAAATCAACCCAACCCTCACACAAGAGAACAAAGAAATTTGTAGGCTAATTAGATATCTCTCAATACAAATGATAGCCCCAATACAAGCACTCAACCTAATTTTACAAAATGTGAATGAAGAACACAAATTGGGATTTTTACCCAAAGTGGGATTTTTGCTCAATTGCTTGAATTTGATGTTTGGATGTTTGCTTTTGGATCAATAGTTGTTGCTGATGCTTTTGGATGTCTCTTTTATACCTTCTCATTGATTTCTAGCCGTTTGGGTGGTTGGGAACATAAATGGAGCCGTTGGAACCCTCTCTTGCCACCATAAATGCAGTTTGCACCAACCCGTTTCGGAACACGGGGAACCTGTTTCGGAACGGACTAAAATAGAAAGAGCTGTTGGGGTGCATTTAAGAGCCCGTTTCGAAACGCCTTATGGCCGTTTCGGAACGGTTTTGCCACTGTCAAGGGTCGTTTCGGAACGGTCCTAGTCCGTTTCGAAACGCCTTAACGGTTTTAAGAAAATCAGTTAAAACATACAACGGCCATATTATTCAAAATAAAATCTAGCCCTTGTTTCGGAACGGGATTGATCCGTTTTGAAACGGAATGGCTCCTGTCAAAGGGTCGTTTCGGAACGGGCTTGATCCGTTTTGAAACACACCTTTTATATTTAAAAATCTGAAATATTTGAAATAAAATAACCCTTTTTAAATCCTATATGAAGAACAGTTTCGAAACGAGTTGTGCCGTTTCGAAACGGTTTTAAGTGTTTCGATACACGTTTCGGAACGGTGGTCGACAGTGGTGAAAATGTTTCGAAACGCCGTAGGGCCGTTTCGAAACGGGTACTTGAAAAACACTGTTTTGGCTTGAAACACTTAGAAAAATATTTGAAATAGTATGTTGTTAACTTGGGCATAATACTAAAATTATATGGGGATATTTTGAGGACTTAAAATTCGTTTTGACTTTTTCGATTTAGTCCTTAGGTTTTTAGTTATATCAAAATTAAAATATTTGTTTCACAATCTCCCCTTTTTGATATAACAAAACCAAAGTTAGAATTTTTGGAATTTTGAAAGTTTTGAAAATATTCTAACTCCCCCTTAATTTAAGATAGGTTTTTTAAAGTTTAGAAAATCCAAGTAAACCTTTAAAACCTTTTAAGATTTAAAAAACGAATTTTAGTTTAAAGTGTGGCTCTTAAATTTCTTCTCCCCCTTTTTGTTAGATCAAAAAGAACAATAAAAGCTCATAGAGAAGATAAAGGATTAGTACCAATAAGCAATAATAAGCAACCATATTATAAATTCATAATCAAAATATCCAAAACATAATTCAAACATATAGTTCAAACATAAAATCCCAAATAAAATAGCCATAAGCATAGGTCCTAAAAACATGAGAAAAACATAAAGATGCAATCTTAATCCTAAAAGCATAAATAATATGATATGATATGAAGATCCTAGGCCTCGTCATCATCATCCTCGTCATCATCATCATCGCTCTTGGCTTGAGAACGGTGAAACTTCGTCCATTGCCCATAAAGAGTGGAGAAGGAAAGATCCAAGTTGGAATGAGAAGTTTCAAGAGTAAGAAGGCGATCCTCGACATTCTTTAACCGATTGCCCATAGATTCAAAGCCCGAAGTAAGGCGAGTGTCCAAAGCATCGAACCGAGAGTCCAAAGCGTTGAAACGCTCGGTAAGGAAAGTGGTGAGAGCTTCATTGTTTGCCATTTGAACTTGCGGTGGAGGAGCAACGGGAGGAGGAACGGCTTCTCTATCAATTCTTTCCCAAACACCATTCACATATGTGAACCCGGACTTGCGAAGGGAGGACTCACCAATAGTGGTCTTGCGAGGTTCCGGAGAGTCGTAGGTACAATCGATGCCAAGATTATGAAATAAGGCACTCAAGACAATGCCATAAGTAAAGGATTTCAACTCATTTGTGTCAATAAGTTTGATATTATTGACTATCTCGGAAAAGATTATCTTAGGGACATTTGGGCGCTCACCCCTACGGAAACACTCTAGCCAAAAGTGATCGGTTTGACGGATGTGGGAATATTTACCGCCGGAAGGGCGAATAAACCAAGAGACCATAAAGTGAAGAACACGATCATGCACATCCAAATGAAGTGCTTTACCGGTGAAAGTACCAAAGTGGCGTTCATCCTCAAGACCCTCATCCTTAAGTTTAAGAGCAGACTCTAAAAGATCAACATTTAAAACAACCTTTTTGCCTAGTAAGGATGACTCAATTCCTATGATCTCGGTTTTGGACTCATCATAAAGAAAACGAGCATTAGAGTAAAAGATGAGTACCATATTTTTGTAGCAAACATCCGGAATGCTCAAGAAATACATGAGATTCCACTCATCCAAACGGTCGAGATAACGGAAAAGGAATCGCTCGGAATTGAGGAACTCAAGGTCAATGACACGTTCTTTACGAACCGAGAATTCCTTGACACAAGAGAAACGAGCACGTGCCTCCGGAGTCTTAAGAGATTTCTGAAAAAGCATTGTGATATTCGGACGAATGCTCGATTCACCGGATTGAACGGCCTTGCGCTTTTTGTTCGATTGATCCGCCATCTAAAAACATTAAGCAAGTGGTTTAAAATTAGGTGTATGCATTGATATTTAAAATCAATCCAATAATAAATCCCACTTAGGTTTTTGAAAACAAAATTAAAATAAAAACAGTTTTTTTAAAAAAAATACGATTGAAAAATTTTATATTCGAATCAAAAATTTTGAAATTTGAGAAAATTTTTACAAGATTTTGAAAACTCACAACAAAAACATATAATTTATACAAAAATAAAATTTTCTAACCTAATTCGAACAATAATTGAAAGAAAAAGAAAAAAGGAAAAATTACCTTAGTTTGGGATTTTGGATGATTTGAGAAAAATCCTTGCACAAGATTGATGAAACTTGCTTAGACTTGAGTTGTAGAGTAAAACCCCTCACAATTTTGTGAAAATCAAAGAGTTTTAGAGGGTATTTATAGAGAGGGAGGCGGTTTAGGGTTTTAAGAGTTTGATATAAAGTGAGTTTGTATCATTAAAAGCCCTAATTTAAAGCAGTCCGCGATGCCGTTTCGGAATGGTCAAGACCGTTTCGGAACGGGCGGCTAGGGTTTTGACCATTTTAAAACCATAAACAAATCGTTTCGATACGGTGTTGACTGTATCGAAACTCCCTTTGACCCGTATCGGAACACGTTCCGATACACCCCTTGGCAGAATCAAAAACGTTTCGGAACGCTTTTGAGGCGTTTCGAAACGCCCTTCTCTCAGAGCTGGATTTAAGGTATCCGTATCGAAACAGGTTCACCCGTTTCGATACACCTGGGCCTGGAAGTACAGATGAGGCTCTAAAAATGCAGAAAAATGATCTTTTAAGAGGCCTAACATGCATAAATGTCATGAATGAGCAAGCAAAACATATTTAAGCATAAACATACTCCCCCTAACTATAAGCATGGATGAAATTAGGAGTTTAAACACATCAACATGGAACTTCACAAAATCAAGCATATTTAAGCACAAAAGAGGTCCTAAAAGGTCAAGATAGGCTAGCTAGACCTAACTCTCTCCTAAGGGACCAAAAACGCTTTTTGTCTAAGGGTTTTGTAAAAATGTCCGCTAATTGATTCAAGGTGTCTACATACTCTATAACCACATCTTCCTTAAGGACATGATCTCTAATGAAATGATGCCTTATTTCTATATGTTTGGTTCTAGAGTGTTGGATGGGATTTTTAGTTAAGCATATTGCACTAGTGTTGTCACATTTTAGGGGTATGGTTCCAACTTTAATTCCATAATCTAAGAGTTGTTGCTTCATCCAAAGGACTTGAGCACAACGACTCCCTAAGGATATGTACTCGGCTTCGGTGGTAGATAAGGCTACACTATTTTGTTTCTTAGAGAACCAAGATATGAGCATACTACCTAAGAATTGGCAAGTTCCCGAAGTACTTTTCCTATCAATTTTGCAACCCCATAATCCGCATCCGAGTAAGCATGAAGGTTGAAGGTAGAGACTCTAGGGTACCAAAGACCTAAACAAGGAGTGTCTCTAAGATACCTAAAGATTCTCTTAACGGCTATAAGGTGAGACTCTCTAGGACTAGCTTGAAACCTAGCACACAAGCAAACACTAAACAAGATATCCGGTCTACTTGCGGTAAGGTAAAGCAAAGATCCAATCATAGAACGATAAAGCTTAGAGTCAACACACTTACCTCCTTCATCTTTGTCAAGCTTTGTAGATGAGCTCATAGGAGTGGCTTGAGGCTTTGCATTCTCCAAGCCAAACTTCTTGAGCATATCCTTTATGTATTTTGCTTTGTTGATGAAGGTGCCATCCTTCTTTTGCTTGATTTGGAGTCCCAAAAAGAATGAGAGCTCCCCCATCATGCTCATCTCAAATTCACCTTGCATTAACTTAGCAAACTCTTGACAATGACATTCATTAGTAGAACCAAAAATAATATCATCAACATAAATTTGAACTACTAAGATGTCATTTTTGTACATTTTTATAAAAAGTGTAGTGTCCACCTTACCTTTTTCAAATCCTTTTTCAATCAAAAAATTTGAAAGTCTTTCATACCAAGCTCTAGGAGCTTGTTTTAAACCATAAAGGGCTTTGGTAAGTTTAAAAACATGATTTGGAAATTTTGAATCTTCAAAACCCGGTGGTTGTTCCACATACACTTCTTCATTTATAAAACCATTTAAAAATGCGCTTTTAACATCCATTTGAAAAAGCTTGAAATTATGATAACATACATATGCAAGAAACATCCTAATGGCTTCCATTCTAGCTACGGGTGCATAGGTTTCATCAAAATCTATTCCCTCTTCTTGAGTGTAACCTTGTGCTACAAGTCTAGCTTTATTTCTCACAATGTTACCACTCTCATCTAGTTTGTTCCTAAAGACCCATTTAGTTCCTATTGTAGATTGATTACTAGGCCTATCAACTAATGTCCATACATTACTTCTCTCAAATTGATTTAACTCTTCTTGCATAGCCATAATCCAAAAGTCATCTTTCAATGCTTCTTTTATGTTTTTAGGCTCTATGCATGAGATAAATGCAACATGGTTCATTAATCTAAGAGAAGAACGAGTGGTTACCCCCTTGGATGGATCACCCAAGATTTCACCATCTTTGACATAGTTCAACTCCCTTGGGTAGCTCACTTCCTTTTCCTCAATAGCTAAGTCCTTCAAGGCTTCAAGAGGTGGTTCTTGTGTGTCTTATTCTTTTGTTGGAATCTCATCTTCCTTTGAAGTTTGACCTCCATCAAAGGCATTTATGATTCCTACATCATCATCATCACAAGAATCCTTCCTAGGAAGGAGGTTATCATCGAATACAACATGAATAGATTCTTCTACTACTAAAGTTATTTTGTTAAATACTCGATAGGCTTTAGAGGTTAAAGAGTAACCTACAAAAATGGCTTCATCACTTTTTGCATCAAATTTACCTAAGTTATCTTTTCCATTATTTAAAACAAAACACTTGCACCCAAAAGGGTGAAAATAGCTAATGTTAGGCTTTTTAGATTTTAAAATCTCATAAGGTGTTTTCTTTAAAATTGGCCTAATCATAACTCGATTTACAATATAACAAGCGGTGTTTGTGGCTTCCGCCCAAAAATATTTAGGTAAATTATTTTCACAAAGCATAGTTCTAGCCATTTCTTGTAAAGTTCTATTTTTCCTCTCAACTACCCCATTTTGTTGAGGAGTTCGAGGAGCCGAAAAATTATGGCTAATACCATTTTCATTTAAAAATTCTTCAAACCCTAAATTTTGAAACTCGGTTCCATGATCACTCCTAATATGAGAAATTTTAAGCTCAAGATCATTTTGGGTTAATTTTGAAAATGTGATGAATTTTTCCAAAGCCTCATCTTTAGTACTTAAAAAGAGAACCCAAGTAAATCTAGAAAAATCATCAACTAGCACAAAAGCATAAGATTTACCACCCAAGCTCATAGTCCTAATTGGCCCAAATAAATCCATGTGAATTAATTGTAAGCATCTACTAGTAGAAACATCATTAATGGATTTAAAGGAAGACTTATGTTGTTTACCCTTAGAGCATGCATCACAAATTTTGTCATTTGAAAATTTTATTTTGGGCAAACCTCTAACTAGATTTAGAGAGACTAGTTTTTCCAAAACACTAATGCTAGCATGTCCTAGCTTCCTATGCCACAACCATGCATCATTTTCATTTTGAGCAACTAAACATGCATGAGTTGTATGTATGTCATCTAAATGCACCATGTATATGTTTCCTATGCGATGACCTATGAGCATAATACTATTAGATTTAATGTCTACAATTTTGCATCCATTTTTATCAAAAAGAACATTAAATCCTTTATCACATAATTGACTTATGCTCAATAAATTGTGTTTAAGATCATCGACATATAAGACATTTTCAATAAGAATGGTAGAGTGATTACCTATGGAGCCAATACCTTTAATGTGGCCTTTGGAGTTGTCACCAAATGTTACTACTCCTCCACTTTTTGGCTTTAAATCCATGAATCGACTCTTGTCTCCGGTCATGTGTCTCGAGCATCCACTATCAAGGTGCCATGAGTTTTGACTTTGTGCTTTGGCCTTGAAGCAATGCTCCCCCTACAAACAAAGATATTAAACCTTGGTTTTTGGTACCCAAATCATTTTGGGTCCATGAGTGTTAGCTCCCAAAACCTTGGTTCCCTTAGGAATCGAAGATGACATAGCAATAATATTATTAGATTTTACAAGTTCCTTAGGAACCCATACACTTCTAATTCTTTTAGCTCTACTATGTCTAGGGTAGCTACCTTGTTTGTAGTAATTAGTCCTTTTCTTAGGTTGGTGTGTTCTAGATGATTCTCCTACTTCATGCTTGACACTTCCAACATTTTTAAGGACTTTTTGAGTTCATTTAGCTCACCTAACACCTTTTGGTGTTCACTATTGCATTGAGACAAAAGATTATTAAGATCAACATTTTCATCTTGAAAGAATTTAAGTTCATCTTTTAATCCTAAAATCTTTTTCTCAAATTTAGAATTAGCTTGAGTGAGTGAGTCATTTTTCTCATTTAGCTCTAAAATGATTTTCTTGTTTTTAATGACCGACTCTTTAAACTTCTCAACTAATTCATCATATACCTCTTGTAACTCATCATATGCATCATTTAACTCTTCATATGAAAAATCTAAAGTAGATGAGTTAGAGGTTACCAAGGAGGAATCTTCCTCAAGTGCCATGAGACAAAGATTAGCCACTTCTTGTTTGTCATCCTCCGATGACTCCTCATCACTCCAAGTAGCAAGCTTGGCTTTGAGTTTCTTCTTCTTCTCAAAGCCCTTCTTCTTGAGTTGAGGGCACTCCGAACGGATGTGGCCGGGTTGTTTGCACTCATAGCAAATGATGGGATCCTTTCCTTCTTCTTTGTTCTTGCTTTTGAAGTCCATCTTCCTTTGGATTTTTCTTCCCCGGTTGGACCTCATAAAGCGTGAGAATCGTTTGGCTATCATAGCCAATTCTTCAAGTTCATCCTCCTCACAAGATGAGCTCTCATCATGTTGTGAAGCTTTAGCCTTGAGAGCTATTCCCATCTTCTTCTTCTTCTCAACCTCAAGCTTCTCTACCCTTTTCTCTTCTTTCTTCTTCTCATCTTCCCTTCCTTGCTTCATGATCTCATGAGTAAGGAGAGAACCCACAAGCTCATCAAGCTTTAATGTCTTCAAGTTCTTTGCTTCGATGATAGCGGTTCTCTTCCCATCCCAAGATTCGGGAAGTGAATAGAGTAGCTTCCGGACAAGCTTTTCTTCCGGTATGATCTCTCCATATCCCTTTAGACCGTTGACGATTGTGGAGAATCGATCAAACATCTTTGACACCGTCTCATCGGGCTCCATCTTGAAGTTTTCATAGCTAAGATTGAGAAGTCCAATCTTAGTTTCTTTAACATCATTGGTGCCTTCATAAGTGGTCTCAAGAGTGTCCCACACTTCCTTGGCACTTTCAATGGATGAGACCTTTGAGTAGATTTCCAGACCGAAAGCACAAAAAAGCATGTGGAGAGCTTTATCGTTGACTTGAATCTTTTTCCTCTCCTCTTCACTCATTTCGGCTTTCTTCTTCAACACCATCTTGCTTCAATGGAATGTATGGCCCATCCTCAATGACATCCCACACAAGATAGTCACTTGACTTGATGAATAGCCTTATTTTGTTCTTCCAAAAGGAATAGTTGTCACCATTGAAGAAAGGAGGCTTGGTGGTTGATTGTGACTCGTACATGCCGGAACCGGAGGTTGAAGCCATCTCTTGATATTTTGATGATCACACTCTTCCAAGGATCTCCTCTTGTGGTTGTTAATCCTCAAAGAGTTAAGCTCTGATACCAATTGTTGAGTGGATCGAAAGATCGATATTTACCAAGAGGGGGGGTGAATTGGAAATTTAAAGGATTGTAGTGGAAATTGGGAAATTAAAAATGATGAACAAGGGATTTAGAGTGGTTCAAGTTCCAAATGAACTCTACATCCACTACCTTAGTCTCACTAAGGATTTGCAACAATTTCACTAAATTGATCTTCCCCTTTTCTAGGACAAGGAGGCAACCCTTTACAATATCGGTTGATTTTTCTACCCAAAAATCAACCCAACCCTCACACAAGAGAACAAAGAAATTTGTAGGCTAATTAGATATCTCTCAATACAAATGATAGCCCCAATACAAGCACTCAACCCAATTTTACAAAATGTGAATGAAGAACACAAATTGGGATTTTTACACAAAGTGGGATTTTTGCTCAATTGCTTGAATTTGATGTTTGGATGTTTGCTTTTGGATCAATAGTTGTTGCTGATGCTTTTGGATGTCTCTTTTATACCTTCTCATTGATTTCTAGCCGTTTGGGTGGTTGGGAACATAAATGGAGCCGTGGGAACCCTCTCTTGCCACCATAAATGCAGTCTGCACCAACCCGTTTCGGAACACGGGGAACCTGTTTCGGAACGGACTAAAATAGAAAGAGCCGTTGGGGTGCATTTAAGAGCCCGTTTCGAAACGCCTTATGGCCGTTTCGGAACGATTTTGCCACTGTCAAGGGTCGTTTCAGAACGGTCCTAGTCCGTTTCGAAACGCCTTAACGGTTTTAAGAAAATCAGTTAAAACATACAACGGTCATATTATTCAAAATAAAATCTAGCCCTTGTTTCGGAACGGGATTGATCCGTTTCGAAACGGAATGGCTCCTGTCAAAGGGTCGTTTTGGAACGGGCTTGATCCGTTTCGAAACACACCTTTTATATTTAAAAATCTGAAATATTTGAAATAAAATAACCCTTTTTAAATCCTATATGAAGAACAGTTTCGAACCGAGTTGTGCCGTTTCGAAACGGTTTTAAGTGTTTCGATACACGTTTCGGAACGGTGGTCGACAGTGGTGAAAATGTTTCGAAACGCCGTAGGGCCGTTTCGAAACGGGTACTTGAAAAACACTGTTTTGGCTTGAAACACTTAGAAAAATATTTGAAATAGTATGTTGTTAACTTGGGCATAATACTAAAATTATGTGGGGATATTTTGAGGACTTAAAATTCGTTTTGACTTTTTCGATTTAGTCCTTAGGTTTTTAGTTATATCAAAATTAAAATATTTGTTTCACAGAAATTTTATTATTGGTTTAGGGTTCATACATTGATAGATACATACATACTTGCATACATTAGGGTTTATGGTTTAGGGTGTAGGGTTTAGGGAAATTCATCAAGGGTTCAAGGTTCATACATAAATGAGTACATATATACATACTTACATACATTAGGGTTTAATGCTTAGGGTTTATGATTTTTAGGGTTTATGGTTTCAGGTTAAGAGAAAATTCATTAAGAGTTTAGGGTTCATACATTGATAGGTACATACATACATTTTAGTCTCAATATTAGGCACTAGAATGAACAAAAATATCATCAAATGATTTATATCTAAAATATTGGAGTAAATTACAACAATTAAAAAATAATAAGGATAACTTTATGTGGAAAATAAAATTTTAAGGAATAAATTGAATAAAAATATCACCATATTAAAAATGAATAAAATCTATAACTATATATATATACACACATATACATATAAATATACATATATTATGATATATACATATACATGTATTGTTATAATTAATTAAACATATATATATAGGGCTATACACACATGTATACATACATACTAAAACACATATATATGCATGTATTTAAGTTTTAGTATATATAAATACATGTATGTATGTAAGTTTTAGTATGCATATATATACTAGAACATACATATTTGTATGTATATATGTATAGCCCTAAACAATACCCATAAACCTCAACCCTTAAATTTTATAATCACTAATAATTAGAGTACAAGCCTAATCCCCTAATCCTTAAACTAATCTCATAACCCCAAATAATTAAGTTGACACATTTACCCCTAAACCCCAAACATAAATATTTAAATCTTACAGACACTATTCACTAATAATTAGAGTGCAATCCTAATCACATAATCCCTAAACTAATCTCCTAGCCCCAAACAATCAACTTGACACACTTATCCTTAAACCCTAAACATAAATCCATAAATCTAACAAACAAAATAAATTGAAACATAAAAGGACAAATCTAAAAATAAATTAAAAATAAATTATTAATTAAAGCCCAAATCACAAATAAATAAAATTATTAAACCTAATTACTTACCAAATCTTTATACGAGGACCAAATCAAATTTAAAGCAAACCAAAAAACTTTATAATTAATTAATTTATGAAACATGACCTAATTAAATAAAATTTAAAGAAACTAAACCAAAAGTTAAGACTAAAAAAACAAATTAAGACCTAAAAAACCTAAACCCTAACCATCTAATTAAAGAAGGACCTAAAGGATAATTAACCCCTAAATAAAAAAATCTTACATCCACTCTCAATTTTGTTTGAGATTGGCGGCAAAATCCTCCCCCCAATTTGATCTGGCGCCAAATTCTCCCCCACCCCCCAATTTTTTTTGTTTGTTATGGTGCCAAACCCCCCATAATTTACTATCAATAATAAAAACTTTCCTCTCATTAATTCAAAAAAAACTTCTCCCTAAACTAAAAAAATATTTCTTTTATTATTTTAATAGTTATAATTAAATTTTTTAATAAAATATTTTTTAAATTTAATGATCACAATTAATAAGTTGATTTAAATTTTAAATAATTTATTTTAAATTCATCCATCACAACTTATTAATTTAATAAAATTTTTAATATTTTTAATATTTTTAATAAAATAAATTTAAGTATGTTAATTCTTATTAAACTTCACAAATAATTTATATTGAACGAGTTAGTATTAAATTAATTTAATAAATTAATATTTTACATTTATCAACACTTTAAATTTATCAAATCTTAGACTTCTTCAACTATATATCAGGTAAATATCAAGTCAGATCAATATCAGTTCAGGTTAAAAATAGGTCGGTTTCAAAACAGGTCGGGTTCAAAACAGGTCGGGTCCAAAACTGGTCGGGTCCAAAACAGGTCGGGTTCAAAACAGGTCGGGTAATATCAGATCTCGGGTCAATTCAGTCGGGTAAAATCGGTTACCTGCCGGGTCGGCTTCGGGTTCGGGTTCGTTTCAGTCGGGCACAGGTCGGGTTTCAGGTCCACATTAACAGGTCCAATTCGGGTTTGGGTCGTTTTCAGTTAGACGCAGGTCGGGTTCGGTCACTACAGTAACATGTCGAATTCAGGTTCGGGTCAACAACAGTCGATTACAAATCGGTTCGGGTCATTAAATTTTCAGGTCAAATCAGGTTCTGACTCAAACAGGTTTCAGTCGGTTTTTCAGGTCGGGTCATTTTTTACATCGTACCCGCAAGCAATTCAACAACCATATAAAAGCAAAGCTGCAAACCAAAACTAGACACTTCAAATATAATCAAAATCTTTTTAACCTCAACCATTCGAGCAACCAAAATGAATCCATCAACAGTTAGAGTAATCTCAGAATGTTTTGTTAGACCGAAAGATGTTTCTGAAGAATCAAAACAGCCCTTCTATTTGACAACATGGGAACTTAGCATGTTGTCCGCACAGTACATTCAAAAGGGTCTTCTGTATGCCAAACCTCCGCCAGAGCCGGAGGATTGTGGAGAAAACTTAATCAACAATATCTTGGAGAGGCTAAAGAAGTCCCTCTCCGTCGCCCTCCTCCATTTCTATCCCTTAGCAGGTCGCCTGGCAACCAGAAAAGAAGAAAACCCACCTTCCTTTTCCGTCTTTGTTGATTGCAACAACAGCCCCGGAGCCAAATTCATCCACGCAGCTGCTGATATATCGGTGTCCGACATTGTTTCCCCAACTTATGTTCCCCTGGTTGTTCAATCGTTTTTCGACCATGATAGAGCAGTGAACTACGATGGTCAAACCAGGCCGCTGCTATCTATTCAGGTCACTGAGCTGGTAGATGGGGTGTTCATAGGCTGTTCTATGAACCATGCTATTGGCGATGGAACCTCCTTCTGGCATTTCTTCAACACATTGTCCGAAATATTCCAATCGCAAGATGATAATATAAAAATCTCACGCCCCCCAGTGTTTGAGAGATGGTTCCCAGAGGGATATGGACCATTGCTTAAACTTCCTTTCACTCACCAAGATGAGTTTATCAGCAGATTTGAAGCACCCCAGCTTTTAGAGAGAATATTCCACTTCTCCACAGAGTCCATCGCAAAGCTTAAGGAAAGGGCTAACACAGAATATAAAACCACCAGACTTTCATCCTTCCAGTCTCTATCTGCGTTTGTTTGGAGAGCAATCACGAGGGCACGTCGTTGTCCAAGTGAAATGGTCACTAGTTGCAAATTGGCTATAAACAATAGGGCAAGACTGGAACCACCGCTGTCCCCAGATTACTTTGGGTGCTCGATTTTCGCTGTGAGAGCAGTGACCACAGGGGGTGAACTGCTTGAACATGATCTCGGTTGGGCTGCTTGGAAACTGCACCAAGCTGTGGCTAACCACACGGACAAATCAGTGCGCGATTTCGTCAATGATTGGGTTCGTTCACCTTCCGTTTTCCAGATTTCTAATCTTTGTGAGCCACAAAGTGTATTGATGGGAAGCTCACCAAGGTTCAACAAGTATGGAAATGAGTTCGGGTTGGGGAAAGCATTGACACTTCGAAGTGGATATGCTCATAAGTTTGATGGTAAAGTTTCATCGTATCCAGGACGGGAAGGTGGAGGAAGCATAGACTTGGAAGTTTGCCTTTTGCCATGTTCAATGAATGCTCTTGAATCAGATGAGGAGTTCATGGCTGCTGTTTCTTGACTTTCTTCGCCCATGTGAACCTACCGTGCCTTTTTTATGTTTTGTCTCCTGCATTTGTTATTTGTATTTTTAAAGGTCTAATGATAATTTTCTAAAAGGACAGTTTTAAAACACAAAAGAAAATGTGCTTAAGAAATGTGCTCAGTAAAAATTGTTGAATTTTCTAAATGTCCTTAAGTTATATTAACAACAATATTGAACATCCGATTAATATAAAGTAAACTACTCTTTATCTAAGTTGCTGATGTAACATATTAGTTTTTATTTTTTATGAATAAAATAACGGTTAGACTTGGAAGATTGCCTTCCGCCATGTTCAATGAACGCTCTTAAATCAGATGAGGATTTCATGGCTTCTGTTTCTCTACTTTCCTCACCCATGTGAACCTGGTGTGCTTCCTTTTTTTATGTTTTGTCTCCTGCATTTGCTATTTTTATTTTTGAGGTCGAATTATGCTTTTTGTTCCTTTATTAGGTTAAAGTTTAAAATTCAAACTTTTGTTTTGTTTTGTTGTAATTTGATCCTATACTTATATCATTAATTATATAGTTCATATTGATAACATCCTTGAGTTCTATTTCAAAAGTGATGAGGTGATTTTTTTTACAATAATATAGAGCATTCGGTTAATATAATTTTATTATTGATGGAATACTAGCAATGCAATTTTTACATGACTCTATATAAGCAAATAACAACAAAAATAAACCATGTTGTCGTTGCAATGGCACCAATTAATAGTATTATTAATTTGGAGTCACTAAAATCATTATAAAAATAAAATAGTCCAGTTATGTCAAAAATTATAATTGAAGGATTAAATCCAAAATTTTAATACAATGGAGTGACCAAGACTCTGGCTAATCTATGCCATAAAACATAGGATACTAGGGCTATATTGGCTTAAAAATTATTTTATTACATAACGTTATGAAAATTCTCGACTTCTAATTTTATAAACTCGATTTCACTCGAAAAAAAAATTAAATAAAGTTTGAGTTATAAAATAAAATTTCAAATAACTCGAAATTTTTAGTAATTAATGGATCAATTTTTAAGTTTGAGCCGAGTATCTCAATTCTGTCTGACATATATAAATATATATATATATATATATATATATATATATATATATATATATCACATATGAAAAAAATATGAAGAAATATATATGTGCATTGTATATGGTTTTAGAAAATCATTTAAATTGAAACTAATCAGTACCATAACATTATAAATGTTTACAATTAAATTAAAAAAAACTCGAACTCAACTTGAATTTCATAAACTCGAATCATTAAAGTAAGACTTTACAACTCGACTAAATTTTTTTGACTCGACTCTACTGAATGTTTACTCCTATTATAAAGTAGTAAAGAGTTTGCATATGGTATGAATCTTATTAAACTCATGTTCAATTTTTTTAAAAAGAAAAGAGTGTTTCGTTAAGAACTTCTCTTATCCAATTTAAGGTGAAAATCTAATCTGAACAGCAAGAAGGAAAACGACTAACCAAAATTTTATTAAAGATCAAGGAAATATGAAAATGTCAAACCAAATAGAGGATTATACCACTCTAAAAACATAATGTAAAAGCACAAGACAAAAGATACAACTCAAGACAAAACACTATTTTAACGATTTTTTAATTTTTGGAGTCCACTCCTTTTTTTTCTGCGGCTGTTAAGAGGAGTTTTTAAAATTTTTTAAAATTCTTCTTCCTCGTTATATTTTTTTATCAGCGGTGGCTTTTGGTTGTTTTACTAATTTTTTATATAAATAAAATTTATCTTTTCTGATGAATATTTTATTTTCAAGTTTTTTTTTTATTTTTTTTTTACTTTGCCAATTTCTTATCACATATATTTTTATGGTATTCGTCTGCTTTTATGGCAACTCATTCGTCTGCTTTTATAGAAGTTACAGTCTGTCTTTGTGACAGTTGTCTATCTTTTGACAGTTTAACGTTTGGGTGACGAGTATCCACAAGCGTTTTTACCAGCAAATGAGGTTGGTCTGTATATGGTTATGATTCCTTATTGTGGTTGTGCCGATATGCCAAGAACAAGTAGTGAAAAAATTTACTTTCTTCGTAGAGTACTTTTGACAGTTTAACGTTTGGGTGACGAGTATCCACAAGCGTTTTTACCAGCAAATGAGGTTGGTCTGAATATGGTTATGATTCCTTATTGTGGTTGTGCCGATATGCCAAGAACAAGTAGTGAAAATTTTTACTTTCTTCATAGATTACTTTGATCAAAGTAGTTTTCTTTTTGTTCATCAAATTAAATTTATTAATAAAGCTTTGGTACAAGCCTTAACTTGAGTTGTGAATCTCGTTGGAAACCTCTCTAAGTATAAATAGAAGAAAAGAGTACACACAATCACGATAAAATCAAACCAACAACCATACACGCCTAAGAGATAGCAAATCCCCTTGACTCGCTTACAACACACTTTCCCTTACACCACAACGCCACTTTCATATTACTACTAAACAAAAATCTGAAATAATTCTTCAACCCCATCAAACCCAAAAGTGATGCATCAAACTGCCATTACATCTACTGTAGCTAAAACATGAACAACACAATGAAACTAAACCCCACAGACTACCAACAAGCTTTACAAAGAACTTGTAATTTCAAACCTGCCTTTGCAAGATGATCGACAATGTTTTTGTTAAGCTTCAAAAACACCATCCTTATCCATATAACACAAACAAAAGCTTGCAGAAAGACGCACGAATATGATATTTCCCTACCGATGACACACTGATGAGGCCACCCACAACGCATCAACTAAAACAAAAATAATATGCTTCTCCCTCTTAGGTAATTTTAAAACTAATGCTACAACATCCCACAAGAACCATTTTTCTACACCATGATTGCCACCATGATTTTACCCACCAGAAAAACCTGTTATAGTTTACAACACACCAAATACCCTTCTACACTCTAAAGAAAGCCTCGATATAAAGCCAATTTAAAAGAACCAACTCCACCAAACTTTATAGAATTGAAGAACACAAATTCACCCAAATGCACCTCCAAGGCAGCCTAAAGCTGAAACCTAACAACTCGCTCGTAATATGATACTCACTTGCCTTCGACATAATGAGAATCATCTATTAGCTTTAATCCTCATCTAAGCTACTAACCATGACACCTCAGTCTCTTTTAAAGTGAACCAAATATTGACTGTGCCTACACCATCAAGATTATTGATGAGTATTTATTTTGGTTGTGTTTTTTGTCCTTATTTCAATTAAATATATGTTTAAGGGCCTTAATTGGGCTGTTTTATGATGTTTTCATGCAGGAGACGTGATGCTGGAAATAAGCTGGAATTCTGCAGAAAATGCTGGAGTCATGGGCATGAACCAGGACATGAATGCTGACTGGGCGCCACGTCAGCGTCTTCTAGAAGATGACGTAAGCAGTAGTGATAGCTTATCAGACCGCTTATCAGATAGCTTATCACCGGATTTTTTAAATTTTAAATTTTGAACTTTGGATAATTATTTTGTTTAATTTTAATTATCATTTTAGGTTTTACCTAAGTTATTTTGAAACACTATAAATACCCCTCTTTGGGGTAAGTATGGTCATCATTCAATTAGCAATTAAACATCATTTCTTCTTCTCTTGGAAATTCTTCTCTTTTTAGTTTTTCTTAAAGTTCTTTTCTTTTAATTATTTCCTAAATGTCGAGCATGATTAATTTGATAACCATGCTCGGCTAGATCTTTTTAAGCTGAAGGCTTTAGCAATGACGCGTTCTCAAGGCGAGGTTTGAAATTATGCTTCAAATATTTCGGAAACTTCTCTCGATTTCTTCATACTTTATTTTCTAAATCAAAATGATTTTTAAACTCAAAGATTGACTTTGGAGAAAAACAATTGTTTTGATCTATCAAGTGGGAGGCAGGATCGGTTATTGAAACAAATCCGACTTCCAAGGAACATACTTAGTAAATAGATTACTAAGTAAAATTGAGATCGAATCGTTTTTATAGAAATGACATTTCGAGTTGGTCACGAGCTTAAGTAATTTGTTTTATCAAACATTGAGTTGGATTAGACAAATTATCAAAACTGAAACCAAAAATTGATTTTGGAAATTCAGTTTACAAACAAAAACTCAAGGATTGATCTTGAAGTAATTTTGCCAACAAGTTTTTTGAAATAAAAATCTTTACCAGGAACCGAGTAGAACAAGTCAACGCGGAAGCCCGAGGTTGATAATCTCATATTTACTTTAAACTCTTTTAAAAGCTTTCTTTTACTTTCTTAAACAATTACATTTCATTACAACAAACCCCCACCTAAATCACATCAACATAGCTCCATCAACAACTCTTGGTTCATAAACTACAAAAGCGCGACAAGGAAAGTTCTAAGTCCCTGTGGGTTTGACTCCTACTTCCCTATCTATATTTAGTTTCATTTATTTATTTATTCGAAGAAGAAAATTATTCTTGACAGGTTACGACGCGTGTCAAAATTGGCGTCGTTGCCGAGGACTTCGACAACTTTTACTGTTTGTTTTTGATTATTTTTAACCAGGAGAAATCCAAGAGAACAGGTTAAATACATCCCAAAAATCGAAGCCAAATGGGAAACAACGAACAAACGATCCAGCAGCTGATCAGGGCACCAGAGGACAATCAGCACTTGTGCATAACCTTTCTGAATGGTGAAACGTCGTTCCAACTAAAAACGAGCTTGATTCATCTACTACCAACCTTCCACGGTTTGCCCAACGAAAACCCACACAAACATTTGAAGGAATTTCACATGGTTTGTCTAAGCACAAAGCCACAGGGAGTATCCGATGACCAAATCAAACTTAGAGTTTTTCCATTTTCTTTAGCAGATATAGCAAAAGATTGGTTATTTGATTTACCTCCTAATTCTGTTACAACATGAACTGACATGGCTAAACTTTTTCTTGATAGGTTCTTCCCTGCAGCTAAAGCAAGCGAGATTAGGAGCAACATCCTGAGCATTCAACAAAAATAAGCTGAATCTTTATATGAATACTGGGAGAGGTTTAAAAAGTTGTGTGCAAATTGTCCACAACATGGATTGTCGGAACAAACCCTCCTTTAGTATTTTTATGAAGGATTGACGCCTATGGATATGAAAGTAGTGGATACGGCAAGCGGCAGAGCTCTAGTCAATATAACCCCAACAACAGCTAAAACACTAATATCAACCATGGCTACCAACTCACAAAGGTTTAATCAATCTAGCGAACCATCTCGAAGTGTTCGCGAGGTAAGAACAATTTCTTTAGAAAATAAGATTGATAAATTAACTGAAATAGTGCAAACTCTTCTTGCAGGAAAAAAGGGAACAACTAGACTTTGTGGGATATGTACTAGCCCAAAACATCCGACAGACTGTTGTCCGATGATTCAGGAAGATGATGTCGCCCAAGCCAATGCCATAGGAAATGCATACAATCCGAGGTGGAGAAACCAATCAAACTTTGGATACGCAAACAACCAGAGACAAAATCAACCCTACCCACAACAAAAGACATCTCTAGAAACCTTAGTTGAGCGTTTAGCGATATCCCAAGAGAAATTCCAAATTCGTACTAAGGCCCACTTACAAGAGATAGACAAACAAATAAGCCAGCTAGCAAGCCGTATTGATTCCAAAGGTAAACTTCCTTCGCAAACCGAGACAAACTCTAGGGAAAATATAAGCACCATCGCACTTCGTAGTGGGACCGTTATAGCTCCAAAAGAACCATAAAAAAACAATAATCCCACTCATGCCATAGAAGAAGGCAACGAAAACCAAGATAACCCTTTACCACCATCTCCTCCTTCGTCTCCACCTCTTGAAGTCGCGCCCCCTTTCCCATCACGATTGGTAAAATGTGACAAAAAGGCTGAAGAGAGAGAAATTATTGAAGTATTTAAAAAGGTCCAAGTGAACATTCCCCTCTTAGAAGTCATTCGCCAAGTGCCAAGGTACGCTCGTTTTCTTAAAGAGCTCTGTACAACCAAGCGAAAACTCACCGAGCACGAAAAGGTAAATTTGGGAGAGCACGTTTTTGCAGTTTTCCAACGTAAGTTACCCCCCAAAATGAAAGACCAAGGTATGTTTGCTATACCCTGCCAAATTGGTAACATATCTATTAAACGTGCTATGTGCGATCTTGGGGCTTCAATAAATGTAATGCCGCTTTCTGTTTATAAAATGATAACTAATGATCCTTTGAAGGAAACCAGGATTACGATACAATTGGCAGATCAATCAGTCATCTATCCAGAATGAGTGTTGGAAAATGTTTTGGTAAAGGTAGATGTCTTATTTTTCCATGCGGACTTCTACGTGATCGACATGGCTCACGATAGAACAAACACTTGTTCCGAAGTGTTGTTGGGAAGACCATTCCTTAGCACAGCAAACACGAAAATAGAAGTAAGGAGTGACCTTTTATCCATGGAATTCGACGGTGAGGTAGTAGAATTCGATGTTTATAAAGCAATGAGGTATCCTGATCAGGTTGAATCTATTAACTCAATTGATATTGTTGATCCATATATAGAAGAATATGCGGATAATAATGTTTTTAATAACTTTGATATGGACTATGAGCTTTGCGATAATGAGGCAGAAAATGAGGACGAATCTGTTTCCTTTATTAATTCTGATTTAGCTTTAACTCCATCGAAGACTAAACCTTTGCCATCTATTTTGTAGGCTCCGAAGTTGGAATTAAAGGAACTCCCATCCCACCTTAAGTACGCCTTCTTGGGAGATAATGATACCTTACCGGTTATCATTTCGAACGAATTAACCGGAGAGGAAGAAGTCGATCTTGTTACAATCCTGCAGAAGTATAAGGAAGCAATAAGGTGGACGGTAGCGGACATCAAAGGACTTAGCCCCTCAACTTGTATGCACAAGATCAAAGTCGAGGAAAGGGCAAAGTCGTCACGACAAGGTCAGTGACGCTTGAATGATCCCATGATGAAGGTAGTACAAGATGAAATTCAAAAACTCTTAGACGCCGATATCATATATCCGATCTCGGATAGTGAGCGAGTAAGTCCTATTCATGTTGTTCCTAAAAAGACCGACATCACGGTAATCAGAAATGACGAAGGTGAGTTAGTTCCAACTCGAGTTCAAAATGTATGGCGAGTTTGCATAAATTACAGGAAGTTGAATTCTCTAACCCAAAAAGATCAATTTACCTTACCATATATTGATCAAATGATTGAAAGATTAGCTGGTAAATCTCACTATTGTTGTCTCGATGGTTTTTCAGGTTTCTTTCAAATTTCTGTAGCCCCTGAAGACCAAGAGAAGACCATGTTTACGTGCCCATTCAGAACATTCACTTATCGACGAATGCCATTTGGACTATGTTACGCTCCGGCTACGTTCCAGTGATGTATGGTAAGTATATTTTCGGATTATGTTGAGAAAGGGATCGAGGTATTTATGGACGACTTCACTGTATATGGTAATTCTTTTCGTGAGTGTTTATTGGATTTAACTAATGTCTTAAAACGATGCATTGAATTTAACCTTGTGCTTAATTATGAGAAATGTCACTTTATGGTTAATAAAGGCTTAGTATTAGGACATATAGTTTCTTCTAAAGGGATTTCTGTTAATAAAGCTAAAACGGATATTATACGCTCACTCCCATACCCCACTACTGTTAGGGATATTCACTCTTTTCTTGGACATGCAGGTTTCTACAGGCGATTTATAAAAGACTTCTCAAAGTTAGCACAACCACTATGTCGGTTACTGTAGAAAGATGTAGAGTTCGACTTTACATCCGAATGTAGGAAATCGTTTGATACAATTAAGGAGAAACTTGTATCCGCGCCAATAGTGCAACCGCCCGATTGGAACTTGTCGTTCGAAATTATGTGCGACGCCTCGGATTTTAGTGTTGGAGCGGTAGTTGGACAAAGGAAAGGACGAGAGCCTCATGTCATCGCCTATGCATCAAGAACGCTTGATATAGTGCAACACAATTATTCAACTATAGAAAAAGAACCGTTTGCTGTAGTTTTACTTTAGATAAATTCCGCTCTTATTTACTTGGAACTAAAATTATTATTTTTTCTGACCATGCAGCCTTGTGATATTTGATGAGCAAGAAGGAAGCAAAACCAAGGCTGATCCGATGGATTTTACTCCTCCAGGAGTTTGATCTCGAGATAAAGGACAAGAAGGGGAGTGAAAATCTTGTGGCCGATCACCTCAGCCGAATCCCACTAACCAATTCGGATTCGCCTGTCCATGACGAATTCCCTGAAGAAAATTTGATGATGGCCCAAGCTTCAACACCTTGGTTTGCGGGCATCGTGAACTATTTGGCTACAGGTGAATTACCCCATGACTTGCCACGATCAGAAATTACCTGAATCAAGAGGGAATCCAGGTTCTATATTTGGGATGATCCCTACCTTTGGTGACATTGTTCCGATCAGGTAATACGACGATGTGTAACTGAAGACGAGGTAAAATCTATCCTTAATTTCTGTCATTCATATGCATGCGATGGACATTATGGACCTAAAAGGACAGCTCATAAAATTCTTGAATGCGGATTCTATTGGCCTAATATTTTTTGAGACACATATTTATTTTGTAAATCATATGATAAATGTCAAAGAGTTGGTAACTTAAGCCGACGTAATGAAATGCCTCTAAATCCTATTCATGTTTGCGAAATATTTGATGTGTGGGAGATAGATTATATGGGGCCATTTGTATCATCATTTGATAATTTTCATATTATTTTAGCTGTTGATTATGTTTCGCGATGGGTTGAGGCGAAAGCCACAAAAAATAATGATGCTAAAACCACTGTCAAATTTCTAAAAGATTGTATTTTTTCCATGTTTGGCACACCAAGAGCGTTGATATGCGACAGAGGGAAACATTTTATCAATCGAGTCATCGACGCGTTAATGAAAAAATTTGGTGTCACCCAACGCATCGCGGCGTCGTACCATCCGCAAACAAATGGTCAGGCGGAGGTGTCAAATCGTGAAATCAAGACCATTCTTGAAAAGATCGTGAAACTCGATCGGAAGGATTGGAGCGTTAAGCTGAATGACGCATTATGGGCATATCGAACAGCGTATAAGGGTCCTATCGGGATGTCTCCCTATCGCCTTGTTTTTGGTAAGCCGTGCCATTTACCAGTCGAGTTGGAGCACCGCGCGCTTTGGGCATTCCAAAAATGCAACATGGAAATGGATCTAATTGGTGAAACGCGTAAACTCGATATCCAAGAGTTGGAAGAAATTCGGAAAAATACCTACGACAGTTCGAAAATTTTTAAGGAAAAAAATAAAGATTTTCATGATCGTAATATTGCATTTAAATCATTTTATATTGGTCAAAAGGTTTTATTATTTAACTCTAAATTAAAATTTTTTGCAGGGAAATTACAATCAAAGTGGCTTGGACCGTATACAGTGAATAATATTTTTTCACATGGTGCAGTAGAAATTAAAAGTAATTCCGGAGAGCCATTTAAAGTTAACGGTCAACGACTTAAACCTTACTATGACAATGCTCCAGTTGGTCTAGTCGAGAAAATTCGTCTAATCGAACATGTCACTTGAATGCGGTCGTCAAGCTAGCGACGTTGAACAAGCGCTAAATGGGAGGCAACCCATTTATTTATTATTTATTTTTATTATCTTTTCTTCATTTTACTCGATTTTTTTATTTTCTTTCTTTCTTTCTTTATTTATTTTTGAATTTATTCTATTTTATTTTATTTTCAGGAAATAAAGATGGGCATATTCGAATGAAGGTGGCATGATTTATCCAATCTCTACTTTAAATATATCATTATTCTACCATTTTTTGTTTTAAAATACAAAAACGTACTTTTTATTTTAAAACAAAACACCACCTTATCCCTTATCACTTTGTTTTTCTTGTTTAAACCCGAAATCCTTTTTCTCTTAATTTTTAAAACCACATCTCTTATCCTTATTTTTATTTATTTATCACATTTGATAAAGGAAAAGTTTAAAACAAATTTAAAAAAATATGGGAAATTTTTTTATCACGTTTGATATTTGACTTTCACTCATGTTTTGTTATTTTTGACTTTAAATTTCATACCAAACGTGATCCCTTCTTTTCTCTCTTTTAAATTATTCTCACACCACAACACCTAGCAGTCCTCTTCATCTCCCACCTTCAACCAAGCCTCTCCACCACCCAACACCATGCCACGCACCAGGGGGTCTCTCCTTTCCACTAGTTTTTATTTTAGGGCAAAATGCTTTAAGTGATGGGGAAGAAATATTTGTCAATTTTTTTTGCTTATCCGTTTAATTGCTCTTTTATTCTCTTAATTTTATTTAATCTAAGTTCATTGTTTAAATCCTTAGTTTTGCCTTGTCTCACTGTTTTTATATGTTTTTTTATCTATCTTGTTAGAAAATTCTAGGTTGCATGGTAGATTTTGGCATGATTAATTTTTGATTAAAATCCTTTTTTATGACATTTCTTTTCCTATTTAATTGACATGATGCTTACCTAGGTACACAAGACAAATTTTTGTGAGTTTTGAGCCTAATGAGCATACATTATTTTTGCTCTTTGTTTCTTTGAGTGTACCTAGCTAAATTAGTAGCATTCTAGAACTTGTGTTTAAATTCTTTTTGAGATTACATTGATTGGGTATGATGCTTAAATATGATTGAGGCACTAGGTTTTAACCATTTCTCTTCTCAAACAAATTGCCTACCCTTTAATTAATTTCCCCTAGTGAAACAATTTTGAGCCTTGGCCTTTTTCTTGGAAATCACCATATTTTAGCCTAATCCGTTTTTCTTAATTCCATTATTTTTGTCCCCTTTTCAAGACAAAATCGTCTTAAAAAAATAGATTCGAATAAATGCAGTCCAGCAGCAGAAAAAAAATACTGTGCAGGAAAAAAACTGTGCAGATCTGTTCGAATAAACTGTGCAGAACTGTTCGAATATGTAGTGCAGAAAAAATGGTGCAGGAAATTGTTCGAGTCTGCAGAAAAAAATAGTGCAGTTTGAAAAAAAATACACTGGAAAACAGTTTTAGTTTGAAAAAAGAGAAAAAAAAGAGAAAAAAAGGAGAAGTTTCGAATATATTTTTGGGATGATTTTTGTCTTGAATTTTAACCCTTATTTTCAGCCTTTATCCTACCCTCACCTTAGCCCCATTACAACCCTTCTTTAAGACATCTTGATTTTTGCATCACATTCATGTTAGTAGTGGAGATTAGATTTAACCACAAGCCTATGATAATGCTCTAATTAGTTTTGGCTTGAATGATTTTTCTCTACCCTTAAACACTTTGAGTGACATAAGCGATTTCTTGTGAGGGTACTTGGTTTGCATCATTGATGTTAGTAGGGTGTTGAAATGTCATTTTTGCTTAAATTTCTTAATCTTGCCATTTATCTATTTTGCTCCTTATTTTTCTTTCATGTTTAGATACTTAACCATATCGGAAACTTTGACACTTCGTGAAATTAAGGATGATAAGTTGAGCTTAGGCTGTTTAATTTTGAGATACTTGAGGACAAGCATCAGATAAGCGAGGGGGAATTTGATGAGTATTTATTTTGGTTGTGTTTTTTGTCCTTATTTCGATTAAATATATGTTTAAGGGACTTAATTGGGCTGTTTTATGATGTTTTCATGCAGGAGACGTGATGCTAGACATAAGCTGGAATTTTGCCAAAAATGCTGGAGTCATGGGCAGATTCATGGGCATGAATGCTGACTGGGCGCCACGTCAGCATCTTCTAGAAGATGACGTCAGCAGCAGTGATAGCTTATCAGGCCGCTTATCACCGGATTTTTTAAATTTTAAATTTTAAACTTTGGATAATTATTTTGTTTAGTTTTAATTATCATTTTAGGTTTTACCTAGGTTATTTTGAAACACTATAAATACCCCTCTTTGGGGTAAGTATTGTCATCATTAAATTAGCAATTAAACATCATTTCTTCTTCTCTTGGAAATTCTTCTCCTTTTAGTTTTTCTTAAAGTTCTTCTCTTTTAATTATTTCCTAAATGTCTAGCATGATTGATTTGATAACCATGCTCGGCTAGATTTTTTTAAGCCGAAGGCTTTAGCAATGACGCGTTCTCAAGGCGGGGTTTGAAATTATGCTTCAAATATTTCGAAAACTTCTCTCGATTTCTTCATACTTTATTTTCTAAATCAAAATGATTTTTATATACAAAGATTGACTTTGGAGAAAAACAATTGTTTTGATCTATCAAGTGGGAGGCATGATCGGTTATTGAAACAAATCCGACTTCCAAGGAACATACTTAGTAAATAGATTATTAAGTAAAATTGAGATCGAATCGTTTTTATAGAAATGACTTTTCGAGTTGGTCACGAGCTTAAGTAATTTGTTTTCTCAAACATTGAGTTGGATTAGACAAATTATCAAAACTGAAACCAAAAATTGATTTTGGAAATTCAGTTTACAAACAAAAACTCAAGGATTGACCTTGAAGTAATTTTGCCAACAAGTTTTTCGAAATAAAAATCTTTACCAAGGAACCGAGTAGAACAAGTCAACGCGGAAGCCCGAGGTTGATAATCTCATATTTACTTTAAACTCTTTTAAAAGCTTTCTTTTACTTTCTTAAACAATTACATTTCATTACAACAAACCCCCACCTAAATCACATCAACATAGCTCCATCAACAACTCTTGGTTCATAAACTACAAAAGCGCGACAAGGAAAGTTCTAAGCCCCTGTGGGTTCGAAACCTACTTCCCTATCTATATTTAGTTTAATTAATTAATTAATTAATTTATTGGAAGAAGGAAATTATTCTTGACACGTTACGACGCGTGTCAATTATTCTAAAAAATTGTGTTACCAGACAGGCTAACAATAAAAAAGCCACCTACATACCATCAAGTCTTAACTAATCTACATATCATCACAAAAATCAAATCCTTCAAGGGAAGCCAGAAAAAATTCAACGCAATAAAAAACCACCTCAAAAATTAGAGAAATCTGCGAAAGCACTTAACATTTTCTATCGATGCGCAAGCTCCTCCAATCGGGCCAAATCTTCAACAACTTATTCTTCATTGCCAATAATTGTCATACCTAATTTTTTTCCAATAAAGAAGTGTATTTCTTACCAATTTTATGACGAGATTCTTCTTGCATTTCAAGAAACATGTCCATTGATGAATTAGTTCTTGCCATTGGCTTCGGAACAAAACTTTCAGGATTATTTGCTCTGTCGACTAAATTAGCCCATGACTCGTGCTAAAAAAAGGGCTCCATTTTCATGCTCTTTTCCTTGTGTAATTGTGATCAGGGATACAAAAGGTGCTGTGAGAGAATGTTCCCTTTCAATCACCAATTGACCAAGACCCATCAAACTAATGTCCTCAGTGGCTCGTGCATTACCTATCGCTTCAAAGCAATCCAGGTTAACTGTTCATGTGTATTTAGACCCCTCGAATTCCTCACTTGATCGTTGAACAGGTTCTGATTCTGCACCACGTGACTCCAACGAGCTAGGTGGTTGTACATCCCCATGATTGTCATCATTTATTGTACCGATTTCTACGTGGCCTACTCTATTATTATAACCAGCTCCTTTATTTGGAACATTAGACACCTGGAAGTTGTCTGGTAGGCCACAAGCATCTTCTTCCAAAGTTGTTCCAAATACGCCACCCTCACCTCGAGGGGTAGACCCAGCAGTCTCGTCACAATTAAGGGGGGATGAATTCACGCTCATTCCGGTTTTCAATGCCAGAAAAGTGATCTTTATATGCATGTTGCAGCTTATCCATTAAGGTCGCCACACCGTTCAAAATTTCCCCATTAGTAAAACTTCCCACCTCACGAGAATCAATGTCAACTGTACAAAGACCAGGTTCTTGTTGAGCATGTATCTGCACACCGACTACTAGACTTTTGGAGTCATCTCCTGCAAATACTACTTCTGTATCTTCCACCGGAACGGAAAATTCAAAAGACCATGAAAATGGGTTATCCCACAAGCTAGTGGACGTGTAACCCCCTTAGCCCGACCTAGACGATTGACCCGAACTACGAAGATTACACGAGGTAAGTCAACCTAAAAGTCAACCTTGATTAATGACCCTTTTTTTCTTTTTATCTTTCCTAGTTGCACATTATGCCTATGTGATTACTCAAGAAACATAGGAGAGAAAAACACATCGATCGGAAATTATTTAAGGACTCAATTGCATGAATTACACTTTTAGGGACCAAAATGTAAATTTTGGAAAATATAAGGACTTTGCAGATCTTAGGTCTACCAATATGTGATTAGTCGTATTACATGCCTCTCTGTGAAATTTCAACTTAAGAGGGCATTCCAAGCTCAGGCAATTTGCAAGCACAACATCCAGGACTAAAATGTAAAACTTGAAAACCCGAAACAATTCAAATGCACAGACCAACGGTCAACCGTTCCGAAATGCTGACCTTCGTACCGAAACGCCCGTATCGAAACAGTGTTGACCGTTTCGGAACTCGGGTGCGTTCCGAGACCAGTATCGGAACAAGCCTCTCCAGTAGCTAAAGTGTTCTTAAACACCTTCACTCGTACCGAAACACTATGGCCATTTCGGGCCCCTGTTTCGAAACATATAAGGGTGTTTCGATACACCCTGCCCTAAAACAGCATTAATTATTGGTTTTTCACAACTTAACACTATCAAACATGCTCCAATACATACCATAACATACCAACAACTTGTTTAGACATTAGAGAACATATATAAGAAGCTTAAGCTATAGCATGGCATCAAACATATGAACATTAAGTCTAAAGGCATGCTTCCTAGCCACAATACCAAATATACACTTCAAACATCAAACAAACCATATAAGACCAATTACAACCTCAAAAACCATAACAAACTTGCAGCAAACATAGGGAGTTCAAAACACATCTCGCAAATACAATCTTGGAGCCCCATTGCCAAATATCAAAACTAAAGTATGTAAAAACATCACCATACACGAGCTTTACACTTCCTTGGATATTCTTAACCTTCTTGCTACCCAAAATCACTTCAATTATCTGCATTGTTGGTAAAAGAGAGCGTAAGCACATTTGCTTAGTGAGCAAGCTCTAAAGAAAACCAACACAACAATGCATTATTCAAAACTCTTTCTCAAAAGTCATTTTCAACAACATGCTCATTCTATCTCATGCTTGAAAATCATTTCAAAGCAAAACTTCATTTAAACCAATGCATTTAAACCAATGCAAATCTCATGGTAAGGCCATACACATGATAAATGAAAACAATGCAAATCTCATGGAAAGGCCATACACATGATAAATGAAAACAAAGACATTTCATATCATAATCTCATATGCTTTTCTCATAGCATAAAACATATCTTCATTTGGTACATGTGAATCAAATACATTTCCATATTTTATATTGGCATTTCACATTTCATCTTTACTCGGATATGCGGATTAGCTTGACTCAAAGTCAAGTCCTACCCCGGTGGAATCTCTCATCACCGGACTCTCATGTCGGTATCTCTCATCGCCACAAAGCTTGGGTATTTCACCAAGTCCTACCCCGATGGTATCTCTCATCATCGGATTCTCACTTTGGATTGGGATGGCACTACCCACATTGCCCAACTCCAAAGAGCACGTATGAATTTTAGTTTATAATGCACTATCATCCTATTGATCGATCAATTATATCCGGTAAGTATCTCATCTTCTATGCCAATATATTATGTCAAAAACATCATCTCACCTACTGTTTTAATGCAATAATTCTCAAGACCTTCTCAACTCATTTAAAAATCGTAACACATGTTTTGCATTAAATCAAAATCTCAAAACTCATCAATGCAACATGCTAACTCATGAAATCTCTTCAAGCATCATCTCATGCTACAAATCATGCATAAAAACAATAGGAATTTGTCTATCTCAAAGCAAGAGATGTAAAAGCATTTTTGGGGCAACAACCACATAATTGAGAGCAAGTCTAGCCATACTTACTTCCAGACTTAGAATGGTGTTTCAAACCAATTCTAAATCCCCAAACCTTGTTTCTTTGTCCCTCAAGGACTTCTAAAACCATTTACACTCACCGATTACGTTTCGCTTGCTCGCTGAAACGCTATCTAAGCTCCCGACACTCCCGGATCAACACCAAAGGCATCCGAAGATGTCTTCCCTATTCATAACACATAAGAGCAGATGATTAATGCATCATCATGCATTGAAATCACCGGCCACACACCTAAACCCGTTGCTCGACTCAAAAGCCTCATTTCGGCCACCAAAAACAACCGAAATCATCTCCAAACTCTCCCAAAACAAAGCTCAGCCAAGATCTATCACTTCTAGTCATTTCTAAACATCAACCAACACCAAAAATCACCATAAACTCATCCTTATACCTCCAGCTATAACAGAACACCAAAACCACCCCAAAAACCACTATTCTAGCATGTAAAACTTAGGAATCCAAACCTATTCGGGATTTGTTTGCTAAAACCTCATTTTTAACATCAATTACCATCAAAAATACATTAGAAAACAACCTCAAAACAGAGCCTAACCAACAACCACGAAAATCATCAAGATCTCTCCAAGAATCTTGAGTTTTAACACAATTTCATGTTTCTAACATTAAAGCAACTCAAAAATCATTGACAAATGATTGATAACTTGGGAATTTCAGTAAAAAACTGATCATTAGAGGAGAAGGACGAAGCTTACCTCTAATGGCTGATTTCTCTTTGATTTGGGCAAGTTTTCTTGAAAATCTAAAGTGAAAACAAGAGTATTTGATGAGGAAAATATTAGGAATCAAAAGGAGATTGAAATCTCATCAAAAGGAATGAAAATCAGAGGCTAATTGATGGAGGAAATGTGTTTGGCTGAAAAGAAATTGAGCGAAAATGAAATGAGAGAAAACTAACGTAAGGTAATTATGAAAAGTCAAAGATAGATTTTCTTTTTAATAATCTTTATTTCCCTTAATTAAAACATTAATAAAAACACCCAAAATAAAGAGAAGTCTGATTAAAAACATTTTTGGTAAAATTAGCTCCTTAAAGATTAAAAGTTTCAATCCTTTACAAAACAGTCACTATTCCACTTTTGTAAAAACTGCGATTTGGTCACTACACTGAAATGTAGTATTTCCAAACCTTATTTTGTAAAATTGTTTCCATCTCAATCATCCATATAATAAATGAGAATTTTTAGATATTTTTCCATAATTTTAAAACATCCCGAACTAGGTGTTCCCTAAATCTCCCTTAAAGATTCGAATCGTTCTCGACCTGTCTGATTCAAACTCTAAAACATCTAGGCCCAAAATCGGGGCGTTACAGGATGAATCATCATCCGAAGAATTAACATATTTGAATCCCATCTTAGTAGCACCGTTGTAAGTGAGTTCTCTGACCCTGACATGGTATTAATCGCCATCGTAAAAAAGTGAAACATTATCCTCAATGAAGTCCATATGATTTGTAATAATACAGATAGACTTTACAGAAAAGTCAAACCCAAGAAGATATTCATCTTCAATGAACAACACCTTACCCCATCGCTCAATAATATTTTTGAAGGTAAGGTTATTTCGGGTGTGAAGGGGGATGTGTTGAGAGTGGCAATCGATCGAAGAAAACCAAGAGGGGGAGTGAATTGGATTTTAGAAAGAACGGTGGACACTAATTGCAAAGGAAGAAATTGCAAGGAGATTTAGAGTGGTTCAACTCCCTTAATTGGAGTCTACATCCACTACTTTAGCGACCACACTAAGGATTTTCCACAAATTCACTAATTTGTCTTTCCTTTAAGAATAAGGAGTAACCTTACACAATTTAATAGAATTATACCCCCAAAGTCTATTGAATCATTTCCCCAAGAACAAATACAAATAAGCAAACTAGGAAATCCTCACTAGGAATGTGTTTGCAAAATTTAAGCTCTCTCACACACCCAAAGAAACACTATCAAAAGAATTACAATGAAGAACACTCTAGTGTTTTACAAGAAAGATCGAAAAATAAGCACAAAGTGAACTCTTGAAAGCTTGAATGTTTGTGTAGAATTTCTTGTTGTTGCTGAGATGATTTTTCTTTGTTTTTGTATCCTCTCAATCAATACTAGCCGTTTGGAGCCGTTGAAGATGTCATAAAGCTGTTACCTACATGAAATATGAGCATTTAAAGCACGAGGGATCGATCCTTTCTTATGAAAAATATGACCGTTGGAAAAAGGGATCGATCCCATACACAAGGGGATCAGTCCTTTTGCACTGAGACAAAAATGAGTGAAACTGTCAATCAAGGGATCAATCCCTTTAATTAGGGGATCGATCCTTTATGCCTTGAAGACTGGAAAACAATTTTCTTAGTGCAAAAATGGATCATACTTGTTTTGAAAAAGATTGGTAAAGTTGGAAAACATTTGAAACGGATTTTTCAAGTTTGTTTGGACTTTGAATTGTTTTTGCAAGAATTTATATATTCGATTAAGTCCAAAAACATTTTTCTTTTAATTTGTTATATCAAAATATTAGTTCATCAATCTCCCCCTTTTTGATATAACAAAACTCTTTGAAAAAATTGTTTTTGACAAAAGCTCCCCGTTGAGAAAATATTTTTTGAGTTGATAAATGATTTCAAAATCTAGTTTTAAATCACAACAATTTAAGCTCCAATTTTATTTAAAAACCATTTTTCATTATTTGCTCATATTTCTACCCCTTTTTGTTATATAAAAAATAATTCAAGAAAAGTGTTAGCACAATATAACAAAGGAGAAAATAAAAGTAAAGGCTGGAATTGAAACGATAGATAACACAAATAAAGCATAAACATCCATAGGTACTTAAATTAAACAAAACATAATGTATCTATAAGTACCAAAATAAACCAAAGTAACATATCATCAACGTTTAAAGCAACATCCAACAAACAGTCATAGAAGGCATGTAGCAATGTCTAAAAGAAACCATAAACAAAAGCATAATATAATATAATGTCCATGTATGCATGCATCTAAGATGAAGATGGTGGCGGTGGGAATGGGTAACTATCAAACTTGTGCTGAAGAGCGCTAAAAGCATCACCCAAGGAAGCATGACGTACCTCAAGAGAATCGAGTCTAGAATCCATGTGAACCCAAAGAGATCCAATGGAGGAGTCCATATGACGAATGAGAGAATCATAAAGCTCTCTCAATGACATGTCATGAGATCTAACACGAGTGGAGGCTCCTGAAGCGTCATCCATATGTTCATCCTCATGTTCTTCATCTCCTTCTTCAAGGTGTTCCGGTTCTTGAACTTCGTCTCTCTTCTTCACCCAATTCATAGAGAATTCGGGTTCTTCCTTGTAACCCAAACGATCCATCGAATGACGACCAATGATGTTTTCGATGGGATGATCGATGCCAGGCTTGAAGGATGTATCGATGTTAAGCAAAGAGAAGATATGGCTAAGGTACATGCCATATGCTAAGGTTTGCACCTTCTTTGCCTTGATAATCTTTACCATATCGTTGAAGATGAAGGCGGCTAGATGGAGTTGAGTTCCACTACAGATGCAATGAAGCCACCAATAATCGGACTCTTGAATCGAAGAATATTTCATCCTACAAGGATGAATCACATGTGAAAGGATAAGGTGCAAGAGATGATCATGAAGAGGAAGGAAGGTAGCTTGGTTGTTAGTGACACAAGAATTTTCAAGATAAGGCCCTTTATCAATCTCAATACCATCATCGGGAAGACTAAAAGCGTTAGCAAGAAAATCAATGGTAAGAGTGATATGTTTGCCCAAAACATAAGATTTGATTGTTCGAATGATGGTGCCATACGAAAGGTTTGAAGAAGAGATGGTGGCATTAGAATAAAAGACTCGGACAAGAGTAGGAAAAGTTGGCCCCTTAAAGTTTAAAAAATCCATCTATTTAAAATCCTTAAAACTTTGTAAATAGGCAAAATCTAGTTTGGTTAGGAAGTTAAAATCAATTGAGCGTGTTTCCTTAACCGCTGCGGATGCAAAGATGTTTCGAAAATGATCATTTTCCCTAGAGTTTCTAAAACACGAGTCTAAAGAGTTTGAAGATGGATGAAATTCCTTTCCCCTTGGAAGCTATAGTTTTTCTCTTAGACATTTTTCAAATAAAAAATAGTTTCGATTAGTAAAAGGATGTTTAGGGAAGATAAAATGAAAAAGAATTTGAAGAATTAAAGGCTCAAGATTATGATAAAATCAAGCTTTGGCTGAAATTGGTAAAGGGTAGAAATTGGTTGAGGCTTTTTATTAAACACTTGGTGAGTGTTGAAAGAAGAGGTTTTGAGTGATTTTAAACAATGGGTAAACCTCCCGCAACAAAAAACATTAATTTTCAACAATATGAGTTCTCTAACAATACCTAATTCAACCAATAGACCACAATTTTAAAGTAAAATTCGTATGAAAAAATAGGGTTTAGAACTTACCCAAAGAGTGATTTTTGAAGTACCAAAACTCAAGAACAAGGGTCAAATCCAAGATGGAGATGAAAGCACGAAGGAAATATGTGTTTCACGCTTGAAAAACGATTTGGGTGGAGGAAAATTTAGTGTTTTTTGAAGGGGTCAGTTTTGGGGTGTTTTGGGTGTCTTTTGGTCGAATGAGATTAAAATAAATTAGGTTGATTTGAAACCCTTTAAAAATGGCCCGCCCAGCCAACACGCCTAAAGGGATTGATCCCTCGGGTTAGGGGATCGATCCTTTTAGTGTAAAATTCAAGGATCAATTTTTACGAGCTTACTGCCAACGAAGGGATCGATCCTTTTTCTGGAAAAATGAATTTTGGGCACAAGGATCATATAGACGAGATTTAAGCTCTAATAGAGGCATCCTATGTCATATGTTTGATATGAAGTGAGTTTTAAATGCCTTAGAAGATATCTATGTGCATGAATGTTAACTTGAAACAACAAGATATGCAAATTACATCATAGATCAAAATTTAGTCCTCTAAAAGCACACTATCAAGATTATTTCAAGTCACATACACACAAAGGCTCTATAAGGTCCTAAGCATGCATTTTTGATAAAATTGCTACAAGACAACATCATATTCTCAAAATTCATCATAAACGATCATATTAAGCATAGAGAACATGATTTCACAAAATCAATCAAATATTGCAAATTTAAGGCCAAAAACATAATTATGAGCATATTATGCCATAAATGTGCAACTCATGCAATCTTAACTCCCCCTTATTAAAGGCAATTAAACAACATATGGGAACCCTCAAACATGCTTTGAAACATATAAACACACATAATCAACATAAATGAACAAAGATTGCATGTTAAATAAAATGTTACCACTTGAACCAAGATAGGTTAATTAGCCCATATCCTCTTCGAGTGTCCTTCCTTCTAGTGTGTCTAGAGCTTTTCGATTTCTTCATTTTTCTCACCATGGCTCCAACACACCTACAATCAAGGAACTATGTATGTTTTGGTACCCAAATTCTTTTGGGTCCATGAGAGTTAGTTCCTGTAATTTTAGTCCCTTTAGGTATCCATTTAGACAAGAGATCATATTCTTTGTTAGCAATGAGTCCTTTTGGAACCCAAATGCTTTTAATTATCTTTCTATTATATGATCTTTGGGGACCACTATATCTATATCCATTAAAGTTCTTCCTAACATAGTTGGGCCTTGAATTTTCACCTTTTTCAAAACTTTTAGTCCCAACTTTATTGAAAGAAACTTTAAGATCATCAAGTTCCTTTTGATGATCATCATGGACATTTGAAAGTAAGTTGTGCAAGTCTTGATTTTTCTTTTCAAATTCTTTTATTTTAACTTGCATTTCTTCAACTTTACTTTCAAATTCCTTATTAGATTTGGAAAGAAAGTCAATTTCATTTTTCAATTTTAAAATGATTTTTCTATTTTTCAAAATTGACTATTCAAACTCCAAAGCTAATTCATCATAAGCCTCTTGCAATTCATCAAAAGTATAATCAATTGAAAAAGATGAATTAGAGGTTACCATAGAGTCATCATCGATAGCCATGAGAAACAAGTTGGCTACTTCATTCTCATCTTCATCGGATGATTCATCATCGCTCCAAGTAGCGCACGAGCCTTGTGCTTCTTTTTCTCATAGCTCTTTTTCTTTAATTGGGGACAATTGAACTTGATATGTCCCAGTTTTTTGCACTCGTAGCAAATAATTTGATCCTTCTCTTTGTTGTCATTCTTGAAGCCCTCTTCTCTTTGAAATCTTCTCCCTTTGTTAGACCTCATGAATCTTTTGAATCTCTTGGCAAACATAGCCATCTCTTTATCTTCATCATCTCCACTAGAATCAATATCTTCTTTTGATGCTTTAAGAGCAACACTAAATTTCTTCTTTTCCACTTCCTTCTTCTTTTCTTCCTTACCCTCTGACATCATCTCATGTGTAAGCAAGGAACCAATGAGCTTATCCAACTTGAGAGTCTTGATGTCCTTTGCTTCTATAATCGTCGTTTTCTTTGAATCCCATGAATCGAGAAGAGAGTAGATCATCTTCCTCACAAGTTTATCTTCCGGGATCACTTCTCCATAGCCCTTCAATCCATTAACAATCACGGAGAATCGATCAGACATAGTTTTGATGTCTTCTTCGGGGTCCATCTTGAAGTTTTCATAATTGAGATTGAGAAGCCCAATTTTGGTGTCCTTCACTTGATTGGTTCCTTCATGTGTAACTTCAAGTTTGTCCCAAATCTCTTTAGCATTGGAACAAGATGACACCCATCCATACTCATCCGGGCCAAGGGCACAAAATATGAGATGCATTGCCTTAGCATTTGTAGAGAATCTCTTGTTTTCTTCATTGCTCCATGTCTCCGTATTACTAGTCGGTGCAGTGTAACCACTCATGATGATCTTCTAAGCTTCAAGATCAAAATCTTGAATGAATAGCTTCATGCGGTTCTTCCAATAAGCATAATTAACTCCATAGAAGAAGGGAGGCTTGTTGGTGGGTTGAGAATCGCCCCAAGCTTCAATGGTGAAGGTGGAAGCCATGGATGACCTTGTAGATGATTGCACACTTCTTGGATCTTCTCAAGAGGTGGTAAGACCTTCCAATGAGCCAAGCTCTAATACCAATTGTTGAGAGTGACAATCGATCGAACAAAACCAAGACGGAGAGTGAATTGGATTTTAGAAAGAATGGTGGACACTAATTGCAAAGGAAGAAATTGCAAGGAGATTTAGAGTGGTTCTGTAGAACTAATTGTTTTTATATAATATTTGAAAAATGTTTTGGACTAAATTGAAAAGAATTTAAAATGTGTTTTTAGTCAAAAACAACTTGAAAATATGTTTAAGGTTTTTCAAGGCTTTAGAACAATTTAAAGTACATTTAAAGTAGTCAAAACCAAGAACTTCAGCTGTCTGTACCGATACGGTCTTGGACCGTACCGATACGCCTTAGAGTTTCAACTACATGAGTTTTCCAGTAGCCAAAACCCGCACCTATACGCTTAGTTGTATCGATACGGTGTGCTTTGAAATAGCCCAATGGCTAGTCGCGTACCGAAGATGGAACTAAATTGCAAAGCCTTACACATCTTATTTTGTGCTTTTGGCCCAACCATCTATGAGAAGATGTCTTCTTGTGAGAGTGTGTAGAACCTATGTTTTGATATAATAATTGAAAAATGTTTTGGACTAATTTGAAAAGAATTTAAAACTTAGTTTTAAGTCCAAACAACTTGAATTTATGTTTGAGGTATTTTAAGAGGTTTTAGGCAAAGATTTTTCATGTTTTAAACAGCCAAACTTGTGTTTTCACGTCACCAGTATCGATACGGTTGTACCCGTATCGATACCATTTTGCCTCTGTTTGGCCACTGTCAACCCCCGTACCGATACAGGCCTTTGCCGTATCGATACGGTCGGGGTCGTTTCGATACGCCACGTCAGCGTACCGATCCCAGTTCAACTACCCCAACGGCTATTTCCCAACGGCCATTTAAATATCAAGCCATACCGATACGCCTTCAAGCGTATCGATACCCCTGTGCTGGCAAGAGCCCAACGACTATTTCCTCAAGAAGGTCGTATCGATACCGTTCCACGTGTATCGATACTGGTAGCTGTAGAACAGCATTTATGAAGGGAAATAAAGTCCTCAACGGCTCCAATTCATCCCCAACGGCTAGTAACGGCTACAAACTCATTTGGGAGTACAAAAGGGACCTCCAAGCATCAAGAGAAGGCTGATGCTCATATTGTCAAACATCAAATGATCAAGAAATTGTCTTAGTGCTTAATTTGTCATTTCTTGTATAGATAAACACTAGTGAGCCAAAATTGTCAAATTTGCTCAAGTGTTTTAGGTTTTGGGTGAGTGCTTCATTGTGCAAACAAACTCCTATTAGAGTGATTAAGTTTGCTTTTATTTATCTCTTTGTAAAAGAGGGTTTTGATCAAGGCTTTGGGTAGAAGCTTGATCGGTTGTAAGGGTTTCCTCCTAATCCTAGAAAAGGGGACGAATCAATTAGTGGATTGATTGTGAAATCCTTAGTGGGGAGCTAAGGTAGTGGATGTAGGTGCTTGTTAGAAGGCCGAACCACTATAAATCATTGTGTCACAATACTTTTTAGCTTCCTAAACCCTTCCACCCAAAAATCCATCTCTCCACCACTTGGTGAGCTAAATTGGTTGATCGAATCGAGCCCCTAAAAACTCAACAATTGGTATCAGAGCTTGGCTCAATTGAAGAGGATTCACATCCTATTGAGAAGATCCGACAAGCTCGATCACAATTTCATCAACCGGCTCAATGGCACAATCAATCGACAAACCGCCCTTCTTCGACGAAGACCACTATGCCCATTGGAAGACAAAGATGAAACTCTTCTTGAAGTCAAGAGATTACAAGCTATGAGACATAGTTGAAGATGGTCCGTTCGTGCCTCAAAGAAGTAAAACGGAGTGGAGTGCCGACGATCGCAAGAAGATGGAGCTAAATTGCAAAGCCTTGCACATTCTATTTTGTGCATTTGGTCCATCCATCTATGAGAAGATGTCTTCTTGTGAGAGTGCCAAGGAAGTATGGGACAAGCTTGAAGTCACATACGAGGGGACAAACGAAGTCAAGGAGACGAAGATTGGGCTCCTAACCTTGGAGTATGAGAACTTCAAAATGGATCCGGAAGAGAACATCGAGAAGATGTTTGATAGGTTCTCCACTATCACCAATGGTCTCAAAGGCTATGGAGAAGCCATCCCGGAGGAAAAGCTTGTTCGAAAGCTCATCTACTCACTTCCCGAGTCTTGGGACTCAAAGAGGACCGCCATCATCGAAGCTAAAAATTTGAAGACTTTGAAGCTTGATGAACTCATGGGGTCTCTCCTTACTCATCAAATCATGAAGAAGAACAAAGAGGATGAGAAGAATAGGGAAGAATTTAGAGCTATGGGAGAGAAGAAAATCAAAGGGCTTGGCATCAATGCTAGTGCCATGGCTCTCAAATCCTCCACTTGTCATCATGTCTACTCAAGTGAAGAGGAGGATCAAGATGAAGAGATAGTTCATCTCTTCAAGAAGTGTGCCCCGTTCATGAAGAAAGCCTTGAGAGAGCTTGAACGAGAACCTAAAAGAAAGGAGAGGGCAAGCACTTCAAGCCATAAGAAGAAGGCACATGTGGCTACTTAGAGTGATGAAGACTCCACCGACGATGAACAAGCCAACCTTTGCCTTATGGCCACGAAGAAGATTCAAGGGTAACTTCTAATTCATCTACTTCATGTTCTTACACTTTTGATGAATTACAAGATGCCTATGATGATTTGGTTTTAGATTTTAAAAGCCACATTTTGAAAAACAATAAATTGATTTCAAAGTTAAAAATTTAAAATGATTTGCTTTCTAAAACCAAACTTGAACTTGAAGCAAAACTTGAAGAGTTTGAATTAAAATGTTTTGATTTACAAAAATTGCTTCAAAATGTTCAAGTAGAAAAAGATTTGATTTCCAAAGAGCTTGAAAAGAAAAACAATTTTGGAAAATCAAACTTTTATGTTAGACAATCTAGTGCCCCTAGATTTATTAAAGGAAAATGCTTTAGAAGTATTTGGGTCCCAAAAGGACTTAGTACTTCAATTAAAAAGGATGACATTGAAAAATGGATTCCTAAGGGTACTAAAATTTATGCAACTAACGTTTATGGATCCAAAGCAATTTGGATACCAAAAATTACTTGATTGTCTATTGTAGGTGTGATGGAGATGTTCAACAAGTCAAACATTGAGGGGGAGCTCCATACACACAAGGAAGAACACTTGAAGAAGGAAGGCTTCACATCCTCCCTTGGGTTCAAGTGTTGGTAAAATTTCTAGTTGTTTTGAGTCAATTTGTCTTATTTTTAGTTTATTCAACTAGATGATCATATATGATGACTAACACTTTTGATGATGCTTTGAGTAAGGGGGAGCCATTTTTAAACCAAATTCTTATTTGTGTCAAAATTTTTATCCCTATTGGTATTTTAAAACTTAATGTTTTAAATTCTTTTTGATATAACAAAAAGGGGGAGAAATGGTTTGAAAAATTGAATTTTCAAATGAATAAGGGGGAGCTTTACTTAATTTCATATCTTTAATCTCTTATTCACATTTTTAAAGATAAAGGGGGAGAAACCCAAACAATTTTTCAAGTGAGTTTTATTATATCAAAAAGGGGAGATTGTAGAACCTATGTTTTGATATAATAATTGAAAAATGTTTTGGACTAATTTGAAAAGAATTTAAAACTTAGTTTTAAGTCCAAACAACTTGAATTTATGTTTGAGGTATTTTAAGAGGTTTTTGGCAAAGATTTTTCATGTTTTAAACAGCCAAACTTGTGTTTTCACGTCACCAGTATCGATACGGTTGTACTCGTACCGATACCATTTTGCCTCTGTTTGGCCACTGTCAACCCCCGTACCGATACAGGCCTTTGCCGTATCGATACGGTCGGGGTCGTTTTGATACGCCACGTCAGCGTATCGATCCCAGTTCAACTACCCCAACGGCTATTTCCCAACGGCCATTTAAATATCAAGCCGTACCGATACGCCTTCAAGCGTATCGATACCCCTGTGCTGGCAAGAGCCCAACAGATATTTCCTCAAGAAGGTCGTATCGATACCGTTCCACGTGTATCGATACTGGTAGCTGCAGAACAACATTTATGAAGGGAAATAAAGTCCTCAACGGCTCCAATTCATCCCCAACGGCTAGTAACGGCTACAAACTCATTTGGGAGTACAAAAGGGACCTCCAACCATCAAGGGAAGGCTAATGCTCATATTGTCAAACATCAAATGATCAAGAAATTGTCTTAGTGCTTAATTTGTCATTTCTTGTATAGACAAACACTAGTGAGCCAAAATTGTCAAATTTGCTCAAGTGTTTTAGGTTTTGGGTGAGTGCTTCATTGTGCTAACAAACTCCTATTAGAGGGATTAAGTTTGCTTTTATTTATCTCTTTGTAAAAGAGGGTTTTGATCAAGGCTTTGGGTAGAAGCTTGATCGGTTGTAAGGGTTTCCTCCTAGTCCTAGAAAAAGGGACGAATCAATTAGTGGATTGATGTGAAATCCTTAGTGGGGAGCTAAGGTAGTGGATGTAGGTGCTTGTTAGAAGGTCGAACCACTATAAATCATCGTGTCACAATACTTTTTAGCTTCCTAAACCCTTCCACCCAAAAATCCATCTCTCCACCACTTGGTGAGCTAAATTGGTTGATCGAATCGAGCCCCTAAAATCACAACAGAGTGCCAAGGAGGTATGGGACAAGCTTGTAGTCACGTACGAGGGAACTAATGAAGTTAAGGAGACCAAGATTGGGCTCCTCACCTTAGAGTATGAGAACTTTAAGATGGATCCGGAAGAGAACATCGAGAAGATGTTTAATAGGTTCTCCACAATCACAAATGGACTCAAAGGCTATGGAGAAGCCATCCCGGAAGAGAAGCTTGTCCGAAAGCTCATCTACTCCCTTCCCGAGTCATGGGACTCAAAGAGGACCGCCATAATCAAAGCCAAGAATCTCAAAACCTTGAAGCTTGATGAACTCATGGGGTCACTTCTCACTCATCAAATAATGAAGAAAAACAAAGAAAAGGAGGAGAAGAAGGGAGAGATTAGAGCAATGGGGAAGAAGAAGATCATGGAGCTAGGTATCAATTCTAGTGTCGTAGCTCTCAAATCCTCCACATGCCATCATGTAGATTCAAGTGAGGAGGAAAGTGAAGATGAAGAGATGGTCTATCTCTTCAACAAATTTGCCCGGTTCATGAAGAGAAAAATGGAAAATTCCAAGCATGAATCGAGGAAGAAGATGAAGGACTCCCACAAATCCAAAAAAAGGGGATCATCTTCAAAGCAAGCATATGTGGCCACATGGAGTGATGAAGACTCTACTGATGATAAAGTAGCCCACCTATGCTTGATGGCCCTCAATGAGGGGGAGGTAACTTCTAACTCATCTATTTCAAATTCATATACATTTGATGAGTTACAATATGCCTATGATGATTTGCTTTTGGAATTCAAGGCATCATTTTCCAAGAACAAAAAGTTGATTTCAAAAAAAAAATTGAAAATGATTTGCTTTCCAAACCAAATCTTGAACTTGAAGCAAAATTGAAAGATTTTGAACAAAAATGTTTTGATTTACAAAATTTGCTTATTAAAGTTTAAAAAGAAAAAGATTTGATTTCCAATGAACTTGAAAAGAAAAAGAGTTTTGGTAAATCAAATTTTTATGTAAGACAATCTAGTGCCCCTAGATTTGTAAATGGTAAATGTTTTAGAAGTGTTTGGGTCTCAAAAGGACTAACCACTTCAACTAAAAAGGATGAAATTGAAAAATGGATTCCTAAGGGGACTAAATTTTGTGCTACTAATGTCTATGGATCCAAAGCAATTTGGATACCGAAAATTACTTGATTGTCTTTTGCTAGGTGTGATGGAGAGTGATTAACAAGTCAAAAATTGAGGGGAAGCTCCCATGCACACAAGGAAGAACACTTGAAGAAGGAATGCTTCACACCCTCCATTGGATTCAAGTGTTGGTAAAAATCTACTTGCCTTATTTGTTTAATTTAAATTTTTTTCAACTAGATTATGATCATATATATTGAACTGACATTCTTATGATGCTTTGAGTAAGGGGGAGCCAATTTTAAACCAATTTTTAAGTGTGTCATTTTTTTACCTCCTAAGTTATTTTGAGCTCAATGTCATTTTAAATTCTTTTTGATATAACAAAAAGGGGGAGAAATGGTTTGAAAAATTGATTTTTCAAGAAATAAGGGGGAGCCTTAATTAAATTTAAACTTTAAGTCTCTTATTCAATTTTTAAATTACAAAGGGGGAGAGAATCCCAAACAATTTTTCAAGTTGATTTTATTATGTCAAAAAGGGGGAGATTGTAGAACTAAGTGTTTTGATATAATATTTGAAAAATGTTTTGGACTAAATTGAAAAGAATTTAAAATGTGTTTTTAGTCAAAAACAACTTGAAAATATGTTTAAGGGTTTAACAAGGCTTTGGAACAATTTAAAGTACATTTAAAGAAGTCAAAACCAAGAACTTCAAGTGTCCGTACCGATACGGTCTTGGATCGTACCGATACGCCTTAGGGTTTCAACTACATGAGTTTTCCAGTAGCCAAAACTCGTACTGATATGCTTAGCCGTATCGATACGGTGTGCTTTGAAATAGCCCAACGGCTAGTCGTGTACCGATACGGGTGTATCGCGTACCGATACGCCTAACTACCCCAACAGTCATTTTCCCAACGGTCATTTAATTTGTAGGACTGTACCGATACGCTAGGTAAGCGTATCGATACACATCAGCTGAAGAAACCCAACGGCTAATTCCTTATCGGGACTGTATCGATACGCTTTGAAGGGTATCGATACGCCAAGCTGCAGAACTGCATTTATGGTGGGAAATAAAGGCTCCAACGGCTCCAATCCATTCCCAACGGCTAGTAACGGTCACAAATTCTTCAAGGAGTATAAAAGGGACCTCCAAACATCTTGTAATGGTTAATGCTTCAATTGTTACAACATTATGATGTCAAAATATGTATAGAGCTTAAATTGTAAATTCCTTTCTTAGACAACACTTGTGAGCTTACATTGTTATATTTGCTCAAGTGTTTAGGTTTTGGGTGAGTGCTTAGAATTACAAACAAACACCTATTAGAGGGATTTCTAGTTTGCTAAGTCTTTCTTTTATAAGAGAGTGTTTTCACAAGCTTTGGGTAGAAAGCTTTGAGGGTTGTAAAGGTTGCCTCCTTAGCCTAGAAAAGGGGACGAAATTCTTAGTGAATTTGTTTGGAAATCCTTAGTGGGAAGCTAAGGTAGCGGATGTAGACCTTGGTTAGAAGGTTGAACCACTATAAATCCTTGTGTAAATTGTCTATCTTTCACTAAAACACCCAATTATTCAACTTCTCCACACTTGGCGAGCAAGAACGGTTGATCGAATCGAGCCCCTAAAATCTCAACAATAACGACAAAAAATGAGTGAAACTGTCAATCAAAGGGATCGATCCTTTCTTATGAAATATATGACTGCTGCAAAAAGAGATCGATCCCATACACAAGGGGATCGATCCTTTTTCACTGAGACAAAAAATGAGTGAAACTGTCAATCAAGGGATTGATCCCTCTAATTAGACGATCGATCCTTTATGCATTGAAGACTAGAAAACAATTTTCTTAGTGCAAAAACGGATCATACTTGTTTCGAAAAAGATCGGTAAAGTTGGAAAACATTTGAAATGAATTTTTCAAGTTTGTTTGGACTTTGAATTATTATTGCAAGAATTTATATATTTGATTAAGTCCAAAAACATTTTTCTTTTAATTTGTTATATCAAAATATTAGTTCATCAGGATGCCATAAATAGAGACCCATGTTACTCTGCTTTCAGGAGAAAAGTCTTTAGACCAAAAACTTAAATCAAGGAAGACATCAAACCGCCATTCCCATCTCCATCGAACACATTTCAAACTCATTTATTCTCTACCAAATATTAATAGAAAATGATTACCACCAATTTTAGCAAATAGATATATTCGCGATGCCTTTAGAGGAAAATAAGTTGACAAGATAATCCACCTCCAAAACATCAAATGTGGTTCCAATAATACATTGTTATGTTCGATTGTCGACAATACCTTCAAGATGACAATGGTATAATCCTGATGGTTGTGGCAAAGATGACTCACATGCCCCTTGAACGGCTGTAAAGTGTTCATAAGTCCTATATTTTGCATGCATTCCTTCTTATTTATTTTGTTTCTTAAGTACATTTTAGGCATAATTAGGTGCATGCATGCATTATTTACAATATTCTTTGCTTTGCCTTGTTTTTTGTTGAATATCTTTGATTTGGTAAGAAAATATATTGTTTTAGTTTAGTTTTAGTTTCAGGTGCTAGAAGCTGTCAGAAGGAGAGAGGAGTTAAGGAGTTGATGTTGAGGCAGCAAGCCAATGAGCTGTATTGAAGCAACTCAACACAGTGAGAGATGCTTCCGAGTAGCTGTCGCCGCCGTATCTGCCGCCCAGGGTAGCAACCAAGGAATTGGTAAATTGGAGTGCGAATGGAAGAGTATAATTTTCTAAGTCCAATGAGCCCATCCAAGCAATTTAATGATGTGAAAAACAGCAGACAGAGCCGCCAAAAGAGAAATTGTCTAAGACAACTTAAGCTTACTTGTGGCACAAGGAGTCCAATTTCAAGTCAAAGAAGTCAGAATTTAAATGATGCATTCAATGAAAAAGATGTTTTATCATGAGGAAGACTTATACACCAAAGAGGACTTAACCTAGGCCATGCCCTATATATACCTTATCATATTTTGTATTTTAGACATCTAGACATCTTGACATAGCTTAGGTTTCTCTTTTGTTTTCTTGCCTCCACTATGTTCTAAATTCTCTAGGGTTTGGGTTATGTTGTAAAGTAGTTGCGAGAACGGTTGTTTAGGATTAAGTTTGTTTTGCAATAAATTCAAGGTTTGCTTATTTCATGTTCGTCATTGTTTTCAATTGAGTTCGAAAAATCGATTGTAAGCAATCCGTTTGTTGGGTATCGAGATAGTCAAACTCACGAAAGAAGTAAGCATGATCTCATCAATACCAGGTGTTGATCAATCTAGCCTAGACATAGGTTAGGGTTTAAGGCAGCTAAAAGAGGACGGCCAAAAGTTATTGTTCATTATAAGATTCACGCTGACATGTATTATATGCAGCGGGCATCAATAGTATTCTGACTTAGACATAAGCCAAATCATTATCGAAGCGTTCTGCCGACCCTTAAAGGTCTGCCAAGTTTTTTGCCGAGCCAATGAAAGTGTCGAAGCACTAATCTGCCATCTTCCGCCGAGGCAGAAAAGTCTGGTAGCGTAAAACAACTTAACCTATTCAACGCAGTTTCACACTACAGAGCAGCATAACTTGACCCATTCTATCAATCCGATCTCTCCTATTATTCACTTGTGTTTATTCACTTTTCTCTTAAAACCAACTGAAATTAACTTGTGCATTTATTTTCTGTGTAGGAATTGACATTCGAATTAGCTGTCCAATCCTCGTGGAAGACGATATCTTTTTTACTATAACTTGACAAGAGTGTGCACTTGCGCTCATATTTAGAGAACACATAAACGCTCTTGTGCATTGAGGGCAATTCCCATCTCGAGTTTGGGGGATTATCACTCATTCATTGTTTAGGAATTATTTAGAGCATGTAGGTTACATATGTACTTCCCTCTAAAATTAATCAAAAGAAATTTTTTTGTTAAAACTTGTGGCTATGATAGGATAGCCGATTTTAAATTTTTCGCACCAAATAAAAAGAACTTAATTTTGGGGAAAACATGGAGTAAACTTAGAAATTTTCTATAAATGCCAAAAAATTAAAAACACTACTTTTACTTGCTTAATTTGATTGAATTTCTGATAAACATTGCCTGCTTGAATTATTTGTACAATTCTTACTTGGTTGCAGGAAGGTGCCGCGACAGGCAACAAACAGAAAAATAAAAGCACTGTCACGGTAGGAAAGAAATTTTTTTATGTTGTTTTTCACTAGAGGTGCTCGAAACCGGCTCTAAGAAGAATCATGTGCAAGGACACTCTGTTGCTATCAAAGTCCATGAATCTAAATTTTTTTGAAGTAACAAACAAATTAGCATGAGTGAATGAAAGTCTTCATGGGATGACTCTACTTAATGGGTTCGGGGTTTTGTAGTTTGCTCATATCTTAATTTCAGACCTAAAGAGTAGTTGTGATAAGCCGAAGCCCTTACTGCCATGATTATAAACTGTGCTTAATTATGCTGCCTCGACAGCAACCTTATATTACCATGACAACATCTTTATTTACTTAGAATATTCTTTAGATTCGGCCTATACACAGTTTCTGCACACACTACACTGGCATTGTAGTTTTATTCTGAGGTAATTCATGTTATTCTTCTTTCACTAATCTAATTATAGTTGTCACGGCCTTGAGGTGCTAAATCAAGTGTAAAACATGTTCTTCTTTCTGATTAGTGCAAGGACAACTATGTTTAGGATTGCATTGCTTGAGAACAAGCAATAGTTCGAGTTTGAGGGTGTGTAAAGTTCTCATAAGTCCTATATTTTGTATGCATCCCGTCTCATATTATTGATGTTCTTAAGTACATTTTAGGCATAATTAGGTGCATGCATGCATTATTTACAATATTCTTTGCTTTGCCTTGTTTTTGTTGAATATCTTTTATTTGATAAGAAAATGTGTTGTTTTAGTTTCAGGTGCTAGAAGCTGTCAGAAGAAGAAAGGAGCTGATGCTGAGGCAGCAAGCCAAGGAGTTGTACTGAAGCAGCTCAACACAGTGAGAGAAGTTGCCGAGTAGCTATCGCCGCCATATCTGCCGCCCAAGGCAGCAACCAAGGAATTGGTGAATTGGAGTGCGATTGGAAGAGCATAATTTTATGAGTCCAATGAGCCCATCCAAGTAATTTACTGATGCCGGAAACAGCAGACAGAGCCGCCAAAGGAGAAATTTTCCAAGGCGGCTTAAGCTTACTTGTGGCACAAGGAGTCCAATTTCAAGTCAAAGAAGTCGGAATTTAAAGGATGCATTCAATGCAAAAACTACTTTATCATGAGGAAGACTTATACTCCAAGGAGGACTTAACCTAGGCCATGCCCTATATATACTTGATCATATTTTGTATTTTAGACATGTAGACATCTTGGCATAGCTTAGGTTTCCCTTGTGTTTTCTTGCCCCCATTGTTTTCTAAATTCTCTTGGGTTTGGGTTATGTTGTAAAGTAGTTGTGAGAACGGTTGTTTAGGTTTAAGTTTGTTTTTGCAACAAATTCAATGTTTTCTTATTTCATGTTCTTCATTGTTTTCAATTGAGTTCGAAAGATCGATTGTGAGCAATTCATTTGTTTGGCATCGAGAGAGTCAAACTCACGAAAGAAGTAAGCACGACCTCATCAATACCATGTGTTGATCAATCCAGCCTAGACATAGGTTAGGGTTTAAGGCGGCTAAAAGAGGACGACCAAAAGTTGTTATTCATTGCAAGATTCACGCCGGCGTGTATTATCTACAGCGGGCATCAACAGTATTCTAACCTAGACATAAGCTGAATCATTATTGAAGCGTCCTGCCGAGTTTTTCGTCGAGCCACTCCCCCGTTCCACTGCCGAGCCAGCGAAAGCGTTGAAGCACTAATCTTCCATCTCCCACCAAGGAAGCAAAGTCTGGCAGCGCAATACAACTTAACCTATTCAACGCAGTTTCACATTACAAAGCAGCATAACCTGACTCATTCTATCAATCTGATCTCTCTTATTATTCACTTGTGTTTATTTACTTTTCTCTTAAAACCAACTGAAATTAACTTGTGCATTTATTTTCTATGCAGGAATTGACATTCGAATTAGCTGTTCAATCCTCGTGGGAGACGATATCTTTTATACTATAACTTGACAAGAGTGTGCACTTGCGCTCATATTTAGAGAACACCTAAACGCTCTACAACGGCCTTGGGAATGACCTTCACTGGGAAGGAATATCTACACCAGGTTCAGTCGGAAGAGCATCAGACTCGACATTATTATGATTTTAAATAGATTTCAATAAGTTTAATTTTAATGCAGATACTAATTACAAATCAAATATTGAAAAATAATTGTAAAAAATTTTACATTTATAAATTTGTGTATTATATTAATTCATGATTTCAAATGAGTACTCTAGTGCTAACGAGGGTATACAAGTGATTTGGGAGAAGAAAAAAAAGACTAAATTGATGTATTTTTTAAATATGAAGGGTTAAATTAGTTGAATTATTTTTGAATTAAGATTAAATTGATAGAATATATATAAGTTTCGAGGACTAAAACTATCATTACACAAAGCCTTGTTAGATATTCGTTTGAATTTTAACGAAAGAGTGACCCAATTGTAATTAAATTTGGGTGAACTAACTAGGTGACCACCCAACTATTGGGTCAGACCTATTTTGACCACCGAACTACAAAAATTCAAAATTCGACCATCCAACTATGTAATTGAACCTATTTTGACCACTTTTTGGCTTGGAGGAGAATCAAACTCGGGTCTCATAGGAGTAAAAGGTGTGGGTTTGCCACTAAACCAAGTGGCCATTTATAAAATACACAATGTAATACATGTTTTAGTTTGTCTTTAATACAAGGAAAAGGAAATAAATATAGATTAAGGGGACTCGAACATGACACACTTAAAACGCATAAAAAAGATTTAAATCAATGTAGAAATAAAATATTTAAATTAAAATTGACAACATCTTATATATTTATATATATTAAATTATATTAAATCATGAATTAACTATTATTTAATATATATATAATGTTGTCAAGTTTAATTTAAATATTATATTTCTACATTGTTTTAAATAATTTTTATTTGTCTCAAGTGTGTCATGTTCGAGTCTCCTTAATCCATATTTATTTCATTTTCCTTGTATTAGCAACAAACTAAAACATATATTACATTGTGTATTTTATATCACAATTGGCCATTGTGTTTAGTGAAAAACTTGCACTATTAACTCCTAAAGGATCTTGGTTCTATTCGTATTCAAGCCAAAAAGTTTTGTTTGTTTTATTTTCCTTCTCCAATTAAGTGGTGACACGAAAATAAAATTATTATTAAAGAAAAATAAATAATTACATTCCTCCAATAAGGAAGTGATTTGTCGGCACATAATTGAATGATTAATTCATTTAGAAGATTGTGTTATTATTTTTTTGTTGTTGTAAAGTGATGGGTTTTGCTTCTCATGTCTTTCACACTTTTTGGAGTTTACTGTATTTATTTTTCACATTAGATTTTCAATGGTTGTGGTGTGATCCTTTTGTAATCCTTTTCACTTTGAATTCAATCCAGTATACTTTTCTTGTTCAAAAAAATATTTAATTAAATTAAAATCATAATCAAATTGATAAAATAGGTAATTAATATGGACTAAATGTGCAGTTATTCATTTTCAAAAAAAAAATGTGCAGTTATACAAATTTTCATTAACAACCACATCACCCCCTCCATTATATTTTAACGGTTGATGGTCAAAATAGATCCAATTAAATAGTTGGTGGTCGGATTTTGAATTTTTGTAGTTCAATGGTCAATAAAGGTCAGGCGCAATAGTTGGGTGGTCACCCTGGTATTTTACCCTAAATTTTAATTGAGTGACATGTTTATTACCTAGAGACAATATTTTAACGTTCGTTTGTATATAAACAAGACAGTGATCCAATTGTAGCTAGAATATTAATTGAGTGACCTAATTATAAATTTTAGTAATTGAGTAACTTAAATGTAAAATTACTAATAAAAAAGGCATGATAGTAACATTTTAGATGGAAAAGCAAAGGCATAATACAAAAAAAAGAACATAATGGCAAAATATTTTTTACAAAAAGTTTAACTTAATAATGATTTTAGTTTTTTTAAAATAATTTAACCCTTAATATTTCGTTTTAGGTCGAAATTACCCTACTACAAATGAAAATTGTTAGTCATCTAACGGTAAATGACGTGACAAACCTACATGGCAATGCACGTGCATGAAAGGTGTTGATTTGAAATAATGCCACATCAATTAAAAAATAATTTTATAAAATTATATAAAACATAAAATTATTTTTTCTGCTGACGTGTCATTCTCATTTCAAGTTGTGTACCGTTAGTTTACTAACACTTTTCATCCGCAAAAGAAGTCATTTAGACTCGAAATAAAACATTAATAGTTAAATAACTTCAAAAGGAAAAGGCTAAATTGATTATTCAATCAAATGTTAGAAATATTTTTTTAACTTTATGCACACAAAAAAAAAACTTACAATGAAGAGGCAGTACAAAACCAAAGGGAAGAGAAGAAAAAAAAGGCAAAAGGATAAAAGATGTCTCAACATTTATATGTTTAGTCATTTGGCCCTCTTATTCTTTTTTTTTTGGAGCAAACAACCTCCAACGTTTCAATTTGGTCCAAATATACCTTTATTGGATGGAAACTGCTAGTCAACTGACGGTCAACGGCTGATGTTGACTGGACTTGCCACATGTTAAGATCTGCTGATGTGTTAGCATCATATTCACCACGTGTCAAAGTCATATTCGCCATGTGTCACCATCCGGTTCGGCCACGTGTCAGCATGATAGTCAGTCACGTGTCACCATAAAGAAAGATATAACAAAATATTTAAAAAAAATATGTCGTGGCATATGCCACGTCATCCAATCTTAACGCGTGACAAGTCCAGTCAGAATCAGTCGTTGACCGTCAGTTGACTGATAATTTTCATTCAACATGAGTATATTTGGATCAAACCGAAACGCTGGGGTATTATTTGCTCCACAAAAAAAATAGAGAATTAAATAACAAAACATGCAAACGTTAGAGACATCTTTTGTCATTTTATCAAAAAAAAGAGTGGAGCAACAAAAAAGGGATTAGACATCAAATAGACAAACAACTCGAGGGCCGATCCACATCATTTCAGGCAAGGTTAAACTAGACAACTTTGAGTTCTTCAATAAAATATGTCAAGTAACAACCCATTCAATCACAAAACCCAGATGAGCTCGGTCAGAAACTAAAGGCCACCTCGAATGATTGCAATATTAACTGCATAGAAATTCACGCACATAACATGATAGCAATAACAAAACAAGGCGCAAGCAGTAACAGTAGATCAAAAACCCAACGCCAAAACATACGATTTCAATCGCAAACAAACCGAGAATCACAAAGAAACCACAACATCAACAAACTCACACACATAAAACGCCAAACATCAACCGACTCTGACGAGGTTTTTCCTGAAGAAAACGAAAATGCATTTCTATATTATCCCTTATTATTACTTATTAGCATAAGACAATTAACTTCACAATTCACATGCAAGAAATTCTCACCTTGTGGTCTTTATGGTAAGAAAATCTCGGGATATTGATTGTCATGGCTCTAACTCCATAGTTGAGAGTTGTGTACGCCCTCTCCAAAGCTTCAATTACCTCTTTGCTTTCCCTGCTTGGAAAAAATATACATTATTATTCGAAAAGTGAGGTTTCGGTGCTCCGTTATGAACTCAATTTCTCCTATCTTGAACCACTGGTCTAGGGTAGATATCAAAATCCCCTTGATGCACGGGATGTAAATGGAGAGTGCTTCAAGGCCGTTGACAGAAGTTGTGGTTAAACGGGGGAGACGCTTGTGTTCTTCGTATGAAATACCGACAAATGATTTCTTCCCGAGTGTGATTGTAACCAACGCAAGCAAATAACAACAAAAATAAAACATGAGATGGAAATCATCTGCCCCCAAAGTATGCCCCCATTTGTGCCCCCACTTTAAAATAGTGGGTTTAGGGTTTAGGGTTTAGGGTTTAAGGTTGGGGCTTAGGGTTAGGGTGTAGGAAATTAGGGGTATGGTGTATTTTTTAGGGTTTAGGGTTTGGGGTTTAGGATATGAAAATTAAAGTTATGGGACAAGATTTAATTTTTAAGTATTTTTAGGCAGGGGACATAGAAGGAGGCATGGTTAGGGGCATGAGATTTTTAGTCTAAACCATGTTGTCGTTGCAATGGCACCAATTAATAGTATTATTAATTTGGTGTCACTAAAATCATTATAAAAATAAAATAGTCCAGTTATGTCAAAAAATTATAATTGAAGGATTAAATCCAAATTTTAATACAATAGAGTGACCAAGACTCTGGCTAGTCTATGCCATAAAACATAGGATACGAGGGCTATATTGGCTTAAAATTTATTTTATTACATAACGTTATTTAATAAAAATTTCTTAGAGAAATTATCATAATTACCTAATATAACACTTTTTATCATATATCTTGTGGTATATGTTAGACGACTGCTTTTTAAATGTGTTATATGAAAAATAAGTGTTAAAACTATATATCTTTTGTACTTCATGTGTCTAAAGTATTTTTTTGTAAAAATATGTGCCAAAAGTTTTGACCGTTATAATTTTAGGTACATAAACACTACAATAAAACAGGTTTTTAGCGGCGTTTTTATAGTCCTTTAGCGACGTCTTTTTGTGCCGCAAAAAACATTCCCGACGCTTTTCTAGTCCATTATAATTTTAGGTGCATGGTAGTTAACTGTCGTTAAAAACCCATTAACCAATCAAAACATGACATGTGAAATGTTTATTTTATTTTTCAAAATAAATGTTTAAATGTAACCCCCTCGTCCCGGTCTGGCCGGATGACCGGTCCGAGTGGGCCACACGGGGAAAACCGAAGCGAAACCCGTTAAGGTTCCCCCTCGGTTAGCAACCCTATTTTTTTCATTTTAATCTTGTCTAGAGGATTATTAAATCCTAAGTGATCAAACAGCGGAACAACATACACGAGCAAATCAAACAAACCCATAACAACATTTAACAGCCCAATTTTATACTTAAACTACAGGCGGTATCGATACACCTAAGGAGTGTATCGATACGCCTTGACTAGGTCAACTGGTCAGAGTCAACCCGTGGAGACCGTATCGATACACCCAAAGAGTGTATCGATACTCTCCCCAACGGTCAACTTCTCACGGTCAACGCTAAGAAGACCGTATCGGTACGCCAGAGGCCCGTTTTGATACCCAAATCGACAGTGACTTCAGTGACCAAAAAGGTATCGATACGCCCCCTCGCGTATCGAAACGCGTGGCCTGAAACAAGAAGGCCGTATCGATATGGGTCCAACCGTATCGATACCCCTGCTACGAACTTACAAGTTTTAGCTGATTTGGGGCACAAGGATGCCCCCAAATCCCTCTAAAACCTCAACCAGCACACTAACATCATTCCTAAGGCAAACCAACAATACAAACATGCTTGAAAACTTAAAGCTAAAAGGCACGATTCAACTCAAGGTGGTGCACAAATCATACAAGCAACTTAAGCATTCAAACATGAAGCAAGACATCCATACATGGCATTCCAACAAAGGGCAATTTAGCATATATGGGTATACAAGCACTTAAGAATTCTTGTCTTAGCAACCAAATCATGTAAACATTCAAGGCATGCAACATAAGCAATATTTACGAATCAAACGAGGCATCCAAGAACTGAGCCAACAACAACATACATCAAAACTCGAATCAACAATACATATCCCATTGCTTAACTATTACATTCTATCGTTTACAATTCATACATTGAGCTCACCAAAAGCAACACTTGGGACCTTTCCTTGCCCTTGCCACCCACAAGCTATTTATCTGCATTGTCGAACAAAAGAGAGCGTAAGTATAAAAGCTTAGTGAGGGTAAGATCATAAAACAAACCTTCGACAATGCAGGGTCCAAGCACGAGCTACAACCAAGATAAAATGCATGATCTTACCTCCGATCCACATGAGCCATAATTATAGATGATGCATGAACATATATTCAATATCATGTCATGCTCAACATGTTTAAATCCACAACATATGAAATCACATATATTAAACCATGTTAGCAAGACATCCCACATCACATTGGCTCACAACTAATCACATATTGGCAACATAACTACAATCCGTATTGGCACCTAGCTATGACTCGAATACGCGGATAACCGTTGGAACTCACATCAAACAACTCAACCATTACCTGACGGTGGGATTACACTCATCACCGTTCACGCGGAGGGGATTCCACTCATCCTCATGCCTCATCTCACGCGGAGGGGATTCCACTCATCCTTACGCCCGTCGATGGGATTCTACTCATCACCGACTAATATATATATATATATATATATATATATATATATATATATATGAAGATTTCTGGGAGAACCCGTACTCCATCTTGATGATGGTTGACTACCATCATCAAGACCACGCACGCATTTTGACTCACGTGTGCACACTAGACATCCTAATGATCGATCATTTGTATCCAAGCATACTAGTGCCAATACTACACATTTCATTACTCTTTCACAATACCATTTCATAATAACTTCCGTGCTTAGCACGTACTCACCATGACTCACCGTCATGCACAAGCCACATTTCCCTGCCTAGCATGTACTCACCATGATCCTCGGATCATACAATCACCTCATAACATCATTACACATGTCAACACAACATGCATCTCAACAACAAAAATATCACATCATATTTCATACATATGTATATCTCTATCACATTTATCATCAACATGCATGTAACAATGCATTAAGCCATGCCTCCACATACATGTATAACAACATAAGCATAACCACCATAAGCATGATTAAACATGAGGCATAATTCAACACTTTAAAGATCAACCAAGGTCTCTAACTAAAGTTTGGGATTAGGCTACCATCCTAATCCCAACTCTAGGTGGGTCTACCAATCCCAACCTAGTTCACATGCTTGAACCAACACTTGAAAACCATTTAAAAATATTTAACCAGTCACCTAAGCTTCCAAGCTCCAAGCCAAGCAAGCAACCTCCCTCAAATTTCCGGATTTCTTCCCGAAGCTTCTCCAACACAAATTCCCGCTTCTAAACAACCTCAAACACATTTCAAACAATTCCAAATCAGCCCAACATCAAAAGACCAACCCGTAACACAATTCAAATTCAATTTACAACGTTGCAAGCCATGAACAAACCCCAATATTTGCAATCTCGGACAGCCCCAAAACCATGTCCAAAAACCATGTTTCCAACATCCATTGCACCCACAAAAGATCCCAAATCAACCCCCAACCATAGCACTACCAATAGTCTATCAATTCTCACCTAAAACAACCCCCAAAACTCACCCAAAACCCTTCAAAAAACCCATTTATACCCAAATTCGGGATTCAACATTAAACTATGTAAAAATCAACTATATTGGACCTTATGGGTAGTAAACAACATATATAACTTCAACAAACCGAAAGCTCAATTTAAAGACATTAAAGTTTGCATTTTTAACCTAAAAACTCAAAACCCTAAACTTTAAAATCTATGAGCTTTATGAAAATTAAATGTACCATCTTAAAGAGGAAGAGGAGGACAAGTTGAAAATAGTTTTACCTTTCAAAAATCACCAACAAAGAGCATGGGGTGAAGGAATAGAGATTTGGAGAGGGAGGGGTTTTTTGAAGTGAAAGAGAGGAAGGAAGATGATGAAGATGGGAAATAAAATGGTCTTTCAAATTAAAGAGGCTTTAAAAAAAGAAGACAATTTAATTACACCTTTGTCATTAATGAGATGACATATCTCATCCATGTTTAAAATCCTTGAAATTGATTCCCAAAACATTTTAAGTCCAACAAAAAATAATTCGTTTTGAAAATACGAAGCCCAAATATTAGTTTATTATTTTAATTATAAAAACCGAAACCCAAAACAATATTTTAATATTATTTTCTTCCGCCCCCCAAACCCGGGTGTTACAACTCTCCCCCACTTAAGGAAATTTCGTCCCCGGAATTCATCGAACAGGAAGAGTCACTGAAACATGCTCCTCCACACATTCCTCTCTCACCACAACATACTAACCAACTCGGTAGACTCGGCACACAACATTTGCTATCTGACACTAAGATCTCAACTGATTCTTCAAGGCATGTCGACTTTAAACCCAACTCGATCTCTTCTACAAACATAGCACGGAACAGATCTGACTCACACTCCCGAATTATAGATTCACAGACACATCACAAACCTCTTTCTAACTCTGGTGGTAACCGCAACAGACAAACAACAGATCTAGCCCGATTCACAAACTCATATAACACTGTTTAAAAACTTGACCGATGACTTTCTCTGACTGATCATCTGACTTCATCGATTAACCAAACACTATGCAGACGTCTTCAAAAACAATTTAGTTGAAATCTCAGATCTCTATTACTCACTTTCATTAAGAACCTTCCACGGATGTAACAAACTAGAAGTAAACTGAATTTGGCAACTACATCTCGCAACTCCACTACTAATCTATCAACAACATAGCTCGGAACATCGGTCACTACGTTGACTATCTTCGGATGGTACTCAATCTTGATATTACAGTCTTCAAGCAGTTCTAACACTTTATGTTGTTCAAGTTTCAACCCTTCCTAAGTCTTCAAATATTTCAAGTTCTGATGATATGTACATACACACTGTGCATTTCTTACTATACGACTTTGTCTCTAAGTCTTCGAAGCAAATACAACTGTAATCAACTCTAAGTCTAGTGTCGAATAACTCCTCTCTCGGTCTCTCAACTATCTCGATGAACACGTCACAATCTTCTGTCTTGCATAAGCACACAACCTAACCCTACATGTAACACATCACTACAATTCACAAACTCTTTCTTTGATATAGGTTGAATCAAGGTCGAAGTTCTATTCAAGGTTTCTTTCAGTTTCTCAAGGGTTCATAGTCTCGCATCTAACCACACAACTGAACATTCTTCTGTAGCACTTGACAAAGGAGCAGCTATCTTCAATAGACTATTTACAATTCTTTGAAAGTAACAATGCTGAATCTAAGAACTATAGATATATGTCACAGTCTTCGATTTCTTCCCACTCACGTCCTCTTCTGTCTACTTGGGATTTACTCTAATACACTCGGCTGATCTACATGTCCTAGGAGAACATCTTCATTAACTCGGAGTTCACGTTGCATAACTTGGCATACAACTAATTCTCTAATAGGATCTACCACTAACTCCATAGCTTGTCGTGATCTTCTTCGGTACTTGAATATATCCATGTATCAACTATGAGAACTACTACAATTGATCCAGGAACTCGGGAATTATTCTACGCAACATCTCTGACAAAAGTAACTAATATGCTAGTCAAACAAAGCGGCACAACTTAGACTCAAAGCGATCACATCTTGCCCCAAAAGATGTCTTCAATACTTCAACTTCTCTCACTTTCAACTGGTAGTAATCGGATCTCAAATTAATCTTCGAAAAGACTAGGGCACACCCTAACTGATCAACAAATCACTGGTGCTGGGAAACGGATACTAACTATTCACTGTCAATTGTTTCAACTGTCTGAAATCTAATCACATTCTCGTATTGTCTTCTTTCTTCTTCACAAATTGCATTGTCACACTCTAAGATGATGTACTAGGCCTAAAGAATCTAAGGTCTAACAAGTCTCGAAGTTGATTCTTCAACACTCTCAATTCTATCAGAAACCGTAAGATACAGAGCAAACTAAAACGGGAGCAAACTCAGTGATGGCATCAATAATAAACTCTTCTTCTCTGTCAGGAGACAAACTGGGCATTTCTTGCAAACACTTCTAGGAAATTCATAAGCTATTCTAACATTCTGTGGTTTAATCTTCATTCGAAATCCAATCCATCACAATTGCTAAGCAAGCTTGTTGACTAAACTCAACCAATCCTTGACCTCTAAAGCTGGATCAATAATTCAATAAGAAGTTCACACCCTCGCCTACTACTACAGTCCCACTGAAACCTTCAACTTCAAGGCAACTCTCTCTTTGTCTCAACGTACACCCTAACTCGATGTTCTACAAGCCAAACCATTTCAAAAGGTGCCTCGACACCGTAATAACAGACGAGCACTTTACATTTACTAATAACACGTAACTCTAAACTATCAACAACATCTTCCATACATCTTTCTGACCACCACTATCTCACCCAAAGGTCTAGTCACATGTGTCCCTAAGTCAAAGATCTCGACAAAGATATCTAGCTTCCTTACATCCTCACTGTTAAGTGTGTAAAAGTTCTATTATTTACACCCTTTTTAACCCATATTTCTGCTGCATTCAAGCATCATTTCATTGCATTTAGGTTAGTTTACAGCAAAACATCACAAATATATAAAAGGCACAGATTCTATTAAAAATGGCTGTTTTTGGCAGGTTGCCGCCGTCGTAGATGGTGAAGGCAGGCGCAGGGCAGAGAAGCAGAAGAGTTGAACTGGACAAGCAGACAAAGAGGACGATGCTGCCATGGTGTTGTCGTGACAGCAGAGGACGATAGCAAGTTATTGGAGAAAAAGCAAAGTGGACCTCGATAGATAGAGAAAATTCTGCTCGTCTGTCATGTGAAAACCTTATATTTTTCCAAGCCCCGGATCAAAAGATATGTCAAGCCCAAAGTTCAAGGAGAGAAAATCCCAAGAAACAAGGAGGACGACTGGAAAGTAGATTCCTTGAAGATTAAGTCTTTATTAGAATCATACTTTTAATTAAAGTTATAATCCTTGTTAACTTAGAATACTTGAGCCCAAAGCTTATATAAGGGCATATATTTTAACCTAGGAAGACATCTCATAACCCATAGCCGATTTCCCCATAACCGACAACCAAAAACCCTCCGCCGTTTACCCGCCGTCGATATGTTCTAAAACCCCCCTAGGGCCACGGGTTGATTTGTAAAGTAGTTGCAAGGGTTGTTTTGTTTTAGGTATTTTCAGTTCAATAAAATAAACTTCAAGTTCTCTTATTTTGGTTATTAATATCTTGCAAGAGCATCGGGAGAGCATTGTGAGGTTATCTATTTACTTAGCATCGGGAGAGTTAAGTATACGAAAGAAATAAGAGCAAGTTCTCTAGTTTATAGTTGAACTATCTCGTGCCTAGGGATAGGGCGAGGTTAAGTGGCTAAAGAAGAATTCATACACATCGGTGTTCATCCTTCGATTCACGCCGGGAGGTATCATCAAGACGTGATCATCGACAGACTTGGACCTAGGGATAGGCCAAGGCAGATCTGGGATTCTTGCCAAACTTGAAAGTACTGAGTTGGTGTGTTTGTTGCCGCGACGACCAACGGAATGCTGCAGCGACAGGTGCTGTCGGCGACGGGCGCGACGACAGAACTGGATTTCTTAAACTCTGCAATACCTGCACTACTGAGCAATTCAATACCAGCTCATTCTCTCTATCTTGATTTCTCTACTTTTATTTTCCAGTGTTCTTTATTATTTTCGTGACAATATCTTAATCTATTCTTTTCCCCTTGTGCAGATAGCGAAGGAAAGGGTTAGCCCAGTCCCTGTGGAGACGATATCCGATACTCTAGTATCACTTTATTACTTGCGACGTGTACACTTGCACTACCATTGCGATAGACTATTTTACACGCAACACTCACACAAAGGACGAATCCGCGGAAATTGCAACTTCGCATGTACACATTTGGTAGTCTCTGGTCCTCTTGTTCTCAGACCGGTTCTTCAACAAAATCTGACTCTTCTAAACTGTTCTTAGAGCATTTCAAAACTTCAAAACGCAGTTCTGATCACACACAGACAACCATGCTGGAAAACAACTCAGACGCACACTGGCCCAATCTCACAAATCGATTCCCACTCACGGATACTGACCGGTTGTCCTGTACTAAAACCGTAGGCCGAACCCCAACGATCACCAACTAGCATTTCCGAGCCTCAGATTACTCACACAAAAACTTTACCTTGATCTTGCTAAAAGAACCAAGGTACTCGCACCTACCTCTAACACTTCACCAGGCATATTCAAACTTGCATACTTGCTAACGATATACAAAAGCACAGATTTAGAATCAACTGGAGGAAACAACTTAATAGTGTACCAAGAGCTTATTCGATAAAACATCGACACTGCTCTGACTCCTACTCATAGGCCTTCACTTCTTCTTACCAACTAATACCAGAATCGATCACATCGTCCCTCATCCAAAGGAATCAACCCACATACACACCGTCTCAAACAAACAAATTGTACCTCAACTCCGGTACAACCATACCTCCCTAACTAAGGTGATGGACTCCCTCAACATCGTCCACCTTTTCAGAAACTACGACTTCTACTTACCGAAAAGCAATAAATCAACAACAACAACAACAACAATAGTAAATTAACATACAAACCGGGTTAGCAAAGGAAAGGGTCCAAGTGGTTCAAGTATAATTCCCTCACTTAAAAATCTCTTTTCGATGTAATAGTAGCAATGGGACTCCACTAAACACGTTTCAAACGAATCAACACACATACATGCTCAACCAAGCATATAACCAGGCTTACTTGCTAAACAAGCAAACATGTGCGTACGATCAAACAACATACATTCTCAATCAAACTATCATACATCACAACATACACGGATAACATGCAACATGCTCACATGGCAAGCAAACACCATGCATCTCAATCATAAAACACAACTTACCTCACTTATCTGCCCAAGGTCTCGGAAACCTTAGGCTCTGATACCAACAAATGTAACCCCCTCGTCCCAGTCTAGCCGGATGACCGGTCCGAGTGGGCCACACGGGGAAAACCGAAGCGAAACCCGTTAAGGTTCCCCCTCGGTTAGCAACCTTATTTTTTTCATTTTAATCTTGTCTAGAGGATTATTAAATCCTAAGTGATCAAACAGCGGAACAACATACACGAGCAAATCAAACAAACCCATAACAACATTTAACAACCCAATTTTATACTTAAACTGCAGGCGGTATCGATACACCTAAGGAGTGTATCAATACGCCTTGACTAGGTCAACTGGTCAGAGTCAACCCGTGGAGACCGTATCGATACACCCAAAGAGTGTATCGATACTCTCCCCAACGGTCAACTTCTCACGGTCAACGCTAAGAAGACCGTATCGGTACGCCAAAGGCCCATTTCGATACCCAAATCGACAGTGACTTTAGTGACCAAAAAGGTATCGATACGCCCCCTCGCGTATCGAAACGTGTGGCCTGAAACAAGAAGGTCGTATCGATACGGGTCCAACCGTATCGATACCCCTGCTACGAACTTACAAGTTTTAGCTGATTTGAGGCACAAGGATGCCCTCAAATCCCTCTAAAACCTCAACCAGCACACTAACATCATTCCTAAGGCAAACCAACAATACAAACATGCTTGAAAACTTAAAGCTAAAAGGCACGATTCAACTCAAGGTGGTGCACAAATCAAACAAGCAAGTTAAGCATTCAAACATGAAGCAAGGCATCCATACATGGCATTCCAACAAAGGGCAATTTAGCATATATGGGTATACAAGCACTTAAGAATTCTTGTCTTAGCAACCAAAGCATGTAAACATTCAAGACATGCATCATAAGCAATATTTACGAATCAAACGAGGCATCCAAGAACTGAGCCAACAACAACATACATCAAAACTCGAATCAACAATACCTATCCCATTGCTTAACTATTACATTCTATCATTTACAATTCATACATTGAGCTCACCAAAAGCAACACTTGGGACCTTTCCTTGCCCTTGCCACCCACAAGCTATTTATCTGCATTGTCAAACAAAAGAGAGCGTAAGCATAAAAGCTTAGTGAGGGTAAGATCATAAAACAAACCTTCGACAATGCAGGGTCCAAGCACGAGCTACAACCAAGATAAAATGCATGATCTTACCTCCGATCCACATGAGCCATAATTATAGATGATGCATGAACATATATTCAATATCATGTCATGCTCAACATGTTTAAATTCACAACATATGAAATCACATATATTAAACCATGTTAGCAACACATCCCACATCACATTGGCTCACAACTAATCACATATTGGCAACATAACTACAATCTGTATTAACACCTAGCTATGACTCGAATACACGGATAACCGTTGGAACTCACATCCAACAACTCAACCATTACCTGACGGTGGGATTACACTCATCACCGTTCACGCGGAGGGGATTCCACTCATCCTCACGCCTCATCTCACGCGGAGAGGATTCCACTCATCCTCACGCCCGTCGATGGGATTCCACTCATCACCGACTAATATATATATAAAGATTTCCGGGCGAACCCGTACTCCATCTTGATGACTACCATCATCAAGACCACATGCGCATTTTGACTCACGTGTGCACACTAAACATCCTAATGATCGATCATTTGTACCCAAGCATACTAGTGCCAATACTACACATTTCATTACTCTTTCACAACACCATTTCATAATAACTTCCGTGCTTAGCACGTACTCACCATGACTCACCGTCATGCACAAGCCACATTTCCCTGCCTAGCATGTACTCACCATGATCCTCGGATCATACAATCACCTCATAACATCATTACACATGTCAACACAACATGTATCTCAACAACACAAATATCACATCATATTTCATACATATGTATATCTCTATCACATTTATCATCAACATACATGTAACAATGCATTAAGCCATGCCTCCACATACATGTATAACAACATAAGCATAACCACCATAAGCATGATTAAACATGAGGTATAATTCAACACTTTAAAGATCAACCAAGGTCTCTAACTAAAGTTTGGGATTAGGCTACCACCCTAATCCCAACTCTAGGTGGGTCTACCAATCCCAACCTAGTTCACATGCTTGAACCAACACTTGAAAACCATTTAAAAATATTTAACCACTCACCTAAGCTTCCAAGCTCCAAGCCAAGCAAGCAACCTCCCTCAAATTTCCGGATTTCTTCCCGAAGCTTCTCCAACACAAATTCCCGCTTCTAAACAACCTCAAACACATTTCAAACAATTCCAAATCAGCCCAACATCAAAAGACCAACCCGTAACACAATTCAAATTCAATTTACAACGTTGCAAGCCATGAACAAACCCCAATATTTGCAATCTCGAACAGCCCCAAAACCATGTCCAAAAACCATGTTTCCAACATCCATTGCACCCACAAACGATCCCAAATCAACCCCCAACCATAGCACTACCAATAGCCTATCAATTCTCACCTAAAACAACCCCCAAAACTCACCCAAAACCCTTCAAAAGACCCATTTATACCCAAATTCGGGATTCAACATAAAACTATGTAAAAATCAACTATATTGGACCTTATGGGTAGTAAACAACATATATAACTTCAACAAACCGAAAGCTCAATTTAAAGACATTAAAGTTTGCATTTTTAACCTAAAAACTCAAAACCCTAAACTTCAAATTCTATGAGCTTTATGAAAATTAAAGGTACCATCTTAAAGAGGAAGATGAGGACAAGTTGAAAATAGTTTTACCTTTCAAAAATCACCAACAAAGAGCATGGGGTGAAGGAATAGAGATTTGGAGAGGGAGGGGGTTTTTGAAGTGAAAGAGAGGAAGGAAGATGATGAAGATAGGAAATAAAATGGTCTTTCAAATTAAAGGGGCTTTAAAAAAAAGAAGACCATTTAATTACACATTTGCCATTAATGAGATGGCATATCTCATCCATGTTTAAAATCCTTGAAATTGATTCCCAAAACATTCTAAGTCCAACACAAAGTAATTCGTTTTGAAAATACGAAGCTCAAATATTAGTTTATTATTTTAATTATAAAAACCGAAACCCGAAACAATATTTTAATATTATTTTCTTTCGGCCCCCAAACCCGGGTGTTACATTAAAACAATTTTTACATAAAAAATAGTTTTTTTTCAGAAAATCCTAAAAATTTTAAATTTTACAAAACAACCCAAAATCCCCAAAATTTTCCAAACCGAAACCCCCAAATAGCCACTGCTTCCGCTGCTGATCGCCTCCCTTGAGCATACCATTTTGGTTGCCAGACCAATCAATGTTCGGCTGACACGTCGTTCATCATTTTCGGTGACGTTGTGATAAGAGAAACGACCAACTAGAACAGGGGTATGTTCAGGGGCGGCAATCGGTGGCGGAAGTGGTGGCTATTTAGGGGTTTGTGTTTGAGAAAATTTAGGAATTTTAAGAGTATTTTGTAAAAATTAAAAACTTTTAGGATTTTTGAAAATTTAAAAAGTTAGTATTTTCTTCATAAAATTAAAAAATTCAAATTATTTTCATGTGCCAAACAATGATTTGGTTAACGAAAATTTTTAAACGGTAATTAACTATTATGCACCTAAAATTATAACATTGTAAGCTTTAGATACATATTTTTAGTAAAAAATACTTTAAACACCCAAAATTTAAAATAAATACAATTTAAACACTTATTTTTTATTTAAGACTTCCTAAATTATGAAAGAGAATCCTCGTAAATATATACGTATATCTCAGAAAGGAAAGACTGTCAAGATTTTCGTTAAAAATAGTTATTTTTTTTTTCATGGAAATAACAAAGCTGTATAAATTGTTCTTATTAGTTGGGAACAGAAAAGGGAATTTTTCAAATTCCAACCAACCAAGCACTTCAATTCATTTTGTTTTTTTACTTAGCAGAGAATGAAGTTTTATTAAAACTTTTTGAAAAACAGAGTTTATTTGAATAAAAATTTAATTTTTTAATAGTATCTAAGTGATTGTAAGGTATTATATATTTATATTTTTTTTAATTTATTGACATACAACTTGCAAAGCTGCTCGAACTTAGGTCTTCTATGATGTACATCATCCTCTTCTCCATTTAGATTGGGTTCATGAATTTTTAATTTTTAATTTTAATTTATTGATACAAGTATAATTATATTATAATCCTCTATATCATGTTTAGTAGTATAAATTTGTAACTACAAATATAATTATATAAATTCTCACTCCACCCCTAAAATTGAAGAGTGTAATCGGGAGTTTTTTTCTTTTTTGTACAATAGATTGATGTTTTATATTTATGTTCCGTACAATTATCGTAATTTAAACTTATACAAAGTAAAAAAATAAAACATATAAATATTTTTGACAACTCGACCAGTTGAAACATTTTAGTTCTACAAAACACATAAATCATAATAGTTATTTAAACATGTCACAACTATATAACTACTTCCAAATTTAATTATAATAAAACTTTTAGAACACATAAAAAAGGACAAATTTGTGACAAATGAATCACCAATATCCGGTAACAAAGCAAACCACCACCGGAATAAATTAATACCAACTGCCTCTTTTAGCACCTAAATTTCAATTTAAATTTACCACTTCTCATTATCATAGAAAAAAAAACAACTGACATTTTTTGTTACTCGAAATCACTTGTAAAAGAAATCGATATACATAGCATTCAATTTGGAATTAACTTATAGTTAATTTAACAATTCTTGCTTATACTAATTTCTTTGACATGTGTTATACTATTTTTTAATAGTGTAAAGATGATTACAAGGTTGTATCTCTTTATAGATATCTTTAACCATTTGACGATGCACACACACCTCGTAGAAAAATGATTGAACTCAAGTCTCCTAAGATGAACATTATCCGCTTTTTCACTGAGACCACTTGTTGGGTTCTCGACATGTGTTATATGCGCATGTATACATTTACTTTTTTATTTAATATGCTTTTATTTCATGCAAAATGTAATCACTAATTTTGTCTCAAGTCTTTAATTTTATTTCTTTTATGATTCGGCTTTTTGGGCTAAAAAAAAAAGAAAAAAAAACCCTAAACATTACTAAGTATTACGTTGCTTTGTTTGTTATACTTTGGTTACATAACTTTGCTATTGTTATCATAACCTTGGTGTTATTACTTATTATTATATTTATTATCACCTATTATTATTATTGTTAATCACTTATTATTATTATTTATTATATCTACTACTAGTATGTGATTATCACCATTATTAGGATATAATAATAATAATAATAATAATAATAATAATAATAATAATAATTATTATTATTATTATTATTATTATTATTATTATTATTATTATTATTATTATTATTATTATTATTATTATTATTATAACATAAATAAATAAACTGATGGAATAAAAAGCAAACCCAAAATTTATTAAATGTCATGCAAAATACATAGTCCAATATCAATAATAAATAACAAAGCCCGATAAAAAAATGATAATAAACAATGTACTAAGCTCAAACGATCCGAAAGCCCAAATATTTAAGAAAACCCTAATCTCCTCTCTTTCTTTTGCGCAGCCAAACAGGAGCCGTCGGATCTGGGGGAGTCATCCAAGGGACCAGATTAGTCTAACAAAAAAAACCCTAGCAAGGGTATCAGCAAGCCCAGCGCCGCGCGCCACGCACCGTTGGATCTAGGCACGATCAACGACCTAGATCCCTCCATTCCGGAAACCCTAGCGCGCTCCCTCGTCTTGCACCGCAGACATCCATGACCATCGGATCAAGCATGATCTGACGGTCCCTGATCAACACGGGAAACCGCCAAGTCCCGCGCGAGCCTTTCGCATCTGACACGCGCACGTCGGTGGCGTTCAGACTTCCCTCACGCGCGCGTGGTCCGACCCCGTGACCCCTCGCTTCACGCCCGAAACCGTCTGACGCCTGACCCTTCTGCCACGATCACGCCTCGACACTCACCGATCGAGCCAATTCCGACATGCAACAAACAAAAGCAAGGCATCAGAGATCCCAAAATAGCAACAAAGACAAAAAAATTAATTAAAGCAACAAAATCAGAAACCAGAACACAACAGGGCAGATCAGAGCGAAGTCAACTCGAAAAATATCAGAACCCAGCAAGCCACATTGGTTTTTTTCTCTCTATCGTTATAACTTCGGTTATAAAAACCGAACCCCAAAACCATTGTAAGCCCCCGACAATTATCAAAAATCAATACAAAAAAAGAACAAAAAATCTTCAAAGGTATCTCGTCGTTTATATCTTTCTTTGCATGCATCAAAAACACAAAAAAGGAAAAACAAAAAAAAGGAAAATGGAGAACGTTTTACCCTCGGTTTTGGCCGTCTCGCACCAGATCCGCCTCCCGTCGTCGATAAGCCGTCAAGGTGAGACGACGATGAGATGTAGGAGGGGCCGTCGTTTTTTTTTTAAAAAGGAGGAAGAGCTTTTGGTCAGTTTCGAGTTTTTCAAAACTAATTTGGGTTTCAGTTTTAAGATTTCCGGAAGGAGATGCTTTTCGAGTTTCCTGCGTTGGGTTATCGACGCCGACTGAGGTTCGCCGACGATAGGGTTTCGCAAAGGGGAGGGGTTTCGTTTCTAGATATAGAAATCAGAGAATTTTTCATCCTCGGGCTAAAAAAAATGGCCAAAAGCTTTCCAGAAGACCCAAAACACGTTTTTATAGTATTTTTATCATTTTAAAATGGTTTAATAACCGATATGCCCTTCCGTGTTTTCAATATGCCCCTTTAGGGGCTTCCACATCTTATAATTCCATCCGTCGTCCCTTCCATTTTTCTAATGCTTGCAATTTCATCCATGTTTTCATTCTAATCGACTTTCGGGTGGTCAAATAACCGTTTTGGTCCTTGGGGCTTTCCGCATCTTTTCAATTGGGTCCTAGATTTACTTTTTAATCTTTTCTTTTGATGGTATTATTACCATCTTGGCCCCTGTCAGTATATATTTTTAATCTTTGACTTTGTATTCTGTTTTTGTTATAGTATATTCATGTTTTATGCTTTTTGCTATTTTCCTTTTTATTTACATTTGCTCGATGTGAATATATAATTTGTGGTGTATGTATGTTTTTTATATGGGTTCGTATGTCTTTAATTTTAGTCTTGTTTATTTTTTTGTGTGGTTTCATTATCCGTAAATTCTTGGTTTAAATGTGCACATAGCTTAGCTTCTTTCATGTTATTCGAATATATTTTAGCATGTATTTTCTTAACTTGTCATTATAATTATAGCACGCACGGTCCCGGTTTCCGCGTGGGAACGATATTCCGAAAGCTCGGATATCGACTCCTTTGGCGTCGTAGGACTTTAGATTAGATTTATTTTGTACTCATGCATTTGTTTTTTTCATTTTTCAAAAAAATTTAAAATTGTTTTCAAAAGTGTGATGTCCTTTTATTCAGGGACGAACGAGGCCAGTACCAGTCGTAGTGGTGGTGGTTCGGACGTTCGTTTCCGAATATTATGATTTTCGAAATTTGCTCGCGTATATAACCAAGTCTCGGTTAAAGTTGTCACTCTAATTCGTAAAATCTGATTTTAATTAAGCGGTAAAGTTTTGGTACCAATTTTTTGGCATGTCGAGGGTGCTAGCCCTTCCTCGCGTGTAACCGACTCCCGAACCCTTTTTGAATCTCTGGTTTCTATTTCCGGTGTCCGGTCTACCACTTAAAGTGGCCGGTGGCGACTCCTTCTATTTTTAAAACCTTTTTAACTCCCTTATTTTTATTTATTTTTTTAAAAAGAATCCGCTTATTTTCAAATATTTCTCAAAATTCCATTTTTACCCCTACTTTCAAATATTTTTTCTAAAATTCCCAATTTTTAAACCCCTATACTTTTTATCTATTTCAAATGAACCCTCAATTTTTAAAACACCATTTAATTTCTCAAAATTCCTTTTTAACCCCTATTTCAACATTTCTAAAATATCATTTCCACTACACAAACACCTATACGATACATATACACCTATAAGTGTTTTTCAAAAAAGACGTCGCTACAGATGGCGACTCCGCTGGGGACAAATTTTTGTTTTCAAAAACAAAAAAGAGAGTCAGGCCAAGAAAACTTTACCGCTTAACTAATATCAAAGGTTCAAACTAAAGTGACAAATTTAACCGATACTTGTTTATAAACGCGAGTCTATTTCGGACGTATTCTTTTTTTGCATATATACCCTTTCGTCTAAGTGAGGGGAAAACGCTAGTGCTTTCGTGGGGATATCGTTCCTCCGTATGGGCCTAGTAAGTACCTTCGGGGCTCAACTACCCTATATCTTCGTGGGAATATCGTTTCTCCGTACGAATATAGCTAAAGGGTCCCCTTGGATTGAACTCGGTTGAAATGAGCCTATAATGGGTGATGACCGGGGGCCTTGCTACCCTTAGGAGGGGACAACGAGGACAATTCGAGTACCTCCTAGAACCAAAACTGCATGTAGTGAACTAGAAAGCCTACCCCTTAGAGTCATGCGGAAAACCTAGGTGCTAGACAAATAGGTGTATTTGTGCTCGTTTATCTATGTTTTATTTTACACTAACCCAATTGTTTTGATATCTTCATACATCGCATTAGCATAGTTGCATAACATCAACATAAGCTCATTACTCATCCATTCATAGTTGCATCATCACATTATGACATTCATCATGCATTTTCATGCATTCACTTCCGAGATGTTGTGACTAATCATCGGGGTGTTCCTTAGGAGTGATACTGGGTAAGGAAAAAAGACAGCCGATTCAGCACCCTTACGAAACCCGACGAAGAACTAAGATGGTGAACGAAGACCGATTAGACCAAATTGAACAGACTCAAAGGGACATGCAAGCGGATTTGACCAAGAAGTTGGAGGACCAGTTAGCTAAGGCCCAAGAAGAAATGAGGGAGCAGCTTAGGAAGTCCCAAGAAGACATACTAACCCAGATAGGGCAGATGCTAGGAGCCCGACCTTCCGTACAAGGGGAAGCCTCGAATGGTAATCCGGTGACAAGGCCCACCGTCGAGAATGAAGATCTCCCGTATCCTCTGGGATTTACCCTCAGTCATGTTAGGGTCCAAGCTACCCCTCTAGTAATACTTGATCGAGGAAAAATGCCACTTCATCAGACTGATACCCCTTTCCCCGCTAATGCTCCCTCCGTACCGGAAGAGAGACCCGGGGGAAACCAAGCCGAGAATTTCGTCTCAGACCTTGATCGGTTAATGGAAATTGAAAAGCCAAGATTTGAGGCCTCTAAAGAGATTGCGGACCGTTGTAAGCGACTCAAGGAAAAGTTGGAAGCCATGGAGGTGGTCGATGCTTTCACCGGTTTTGACGCCGCCGAACTCAGTCTTGTCCCAGATCTAGTGCTACCCCCTAAATTCAAGGCCCCAGAGTTCGAGAAGTATGATGGAACAAGTTGTCCCCGCACTCATCTCACCATGTTTTGCCGGAGAATGACCGGACATGGTGGGGATGACAAATTGTTGATCCATTGCTTCCAGGACAGTCTCTCGGGATCCGCCATCCGTTGGTACAATCAGTTAAGCCATCATTAGATCAAGACATGGAAGGATTTAGCCAAGGCCTTCCTAGCACAATACCAGCATGTCAGTGACATGGTACCGGACCGATGGACCCTACAGCACATGAAACAGAAGTCAAATGAAAGTTTTAGGCAATATGCACAATGATGGAGAGATGTGGCAGCTCAGGTACAACCCCGGCTCGGTGAGAAAGAAACGGTGGTCATATTTATCCAGACTTTGGAGGGGCCAATTTTGGACCGCCTCATAGGAAATGCAACCACCAACTTCGCCGACCTAGTGTTGTCCGGTGAGCTCATTGAAAATGCCGTCAAGAGTGGTAGGATTGAGATAGGAGGAAGCTCGTCCCACAAGAGGCCACCTCACGGAAGGAAGGATAATGAAGTGAACGTTTCGGACGTCTATAACGTTAAGCCAGTGGCGGTTGTACAACCTAAAGTAACCTCAAATGTCCAAGATTCCTCAAACCGAAGCTTCAATCAGCCGAAAAATAATGAAAGAATTGAGTTCACTCTGTTACCAATCTCGCACGGAGACTTATACAAGCAGCTTTCTGATATCCATGTAATGGCACCTTTCTACCAACCTCCTTTGCAGCCTCCATTCCCGAAATGGTATGACGCAAATGCAAAATGCGCGTACCACGGCGAACAAGTGGGGCATTCGATCGAGAACTGTTTCGGTTTCAAGAAGAATGTAGAAAGGCTCATTCAGCTTGGGGTCATAAGCTTCGAGAAATCAGGTGGACCAGCTACAAATACGAACCCTCTACCAAATCATGCAAAGGGAGTGAATGCCATTTCCGAGGAAGGTAATCGGAAAACTAGGACAAGTATATCAGAAGTCAAGTCACCCTTCAATTGGGTATGGAATGAACTCTACAAGGCATGTCTAATCAACCGGGGGGTAATGAAGCCCGATGGACATGTTGGTCCTTATTGCGAGTTCCACGCCGAAGGCGGACACACTATCCAGGACTGTTGTGAGTTCGCAACAATAGTTCAGGGGCTAATGAACAATAAAGAGATTGAATTCTTCGAGGAAGTCAAGGGGACTGTTGGAGTGCCAACCCCGGGGCTTGTGACCGCTTCAGTCAAGGGAAAGTCCTCGATATCTGAGTTTAGGGCAAGCGTGGTTGCTAAGAGAAACTGCTTCGGATTAGGCTACGAGCCTAAGGAAGGAGAAGAAACAAAAGACCAAGGAGAGTTGGAACCTGTGTTTTTCCCTCCTCTAGATCAGATCTTTGTGCCGGGAGGATTCTTTGGTCCAATCTGGCAGCTTGAAGCACCGTTTGGGGATGTTGTCAAGGAAACTAGTGTCAAGGAGCCAACAATGGAAGAACTCCTAGAAAATCTTAACATTGATTTGACATTCCTAGAAAAGGATGCCTAAGGGTAGAGTTTATCCAAGCTTACCCTTGCTTACCAGTCAAAAATTATCGTAGGTTTCCCTATTAATTTTAATATCTTTTCAAGTAGTGCATTGAATCAAACTCACCCGCTTAAGCCCGAAGGCGGCGATGATCTTTTGTAAGGGCCTATGACTCCATGTTTTTTTATTTTCAATGAAAGGATGCATCGCATTTTGTGTCTCAATTATCTCTTCTTTTCATGTATATCTGCTTATCGGACCCTCGTATATCAATTGTGCGAGGGACATCAATTGTGACCCGAAGGTTGGACTCGAGCAGCTTGTGTCTATTAGAAATCGGAAATTGCGAAGATAACTAATTTGTGACTGACATCCCGACTTAAGTTGGTCATTTGTTTAAGCTCGTAGGGCATTAATGCATCAAGATTAATTTCTTTAAAAGAAAAGGTCTAAATTGAGACAAAAAAAAAAAACAAATCACCCAAAAAAGGGAAAAGAAACAAAATAAAAACAAAAAGCACTCCAATGTTCGAAGCCTGGTAATAGGCATTCCGGATAAGAGTGTGGAAATTTTGGGGCACTCCGCTGTAGCAAAAGGGCCAATAAGGTTGCATTGCACCATTTAAATTCAAAAACCTTAGCTTCACGAGTGATGGTAATATTTTCAAATCATGATAATGCCGAGTAACTAGGGGTTTTGGTGTTTGCTCCATCTTTAACTTCAAGCCAAAGGAATGTGATGATTTGATTTCCTCAAAACTCTACTAAAGCAAAGTAACGCCAAAATAGCAAATGGTGCTACGAAAAATAAAAAAATAAAAAAAACCAAAATAAGTCAAGATGTACTTCACATTTTAGATATCAACCCAACTTACGAGGCCTTCTAGACACAAGAGATGCTTGGGGCATCCCCGGTAAGTCATTTCATTGTCGCTCCTACACTTGATGTTCAAGGTATCTGATCTAGCTTAGGCTATTCATGATTTGAAAAAGAAAAAACTTGTTTTCTCTAACAAGCATCTCACATTGGAGTAAAAAACATGTGGTATGTGTTTTGTAGTGAAATAAAAGATTTCTCTGCACTACTTTACAAAAAGGTCTAAAAGTACAAGGACTAACGATAAATGTGCAAAGCACTTACACAAAGAACGAACCCTAGCCAAAGAGACACCCATAAGTTGGTCTTCCCCAAGGAGGAGACATTTCACAAGAATATGGTCAAGACCACGAGAAGTCAAAAGGCATCATCACACAAAGCAGCACTAACCATTCGACCAAGGCTATAAGATAGAACTAAAAACGGATAAGACCGAGCCAGTATGACTATGAAATTAATGGGCATCCCTTTGAATGTCAAACATCAGCATCAGTTGCATTACATTTGCATTAGCATTAGTACATTCATCATGCACTCACATGCATCTAACACACATACCTCATGCATACATAAAACAAACAGGTCAAAAACAAAGATGGCGAACCCTCAAAGGAAGGCCACACCAACAAAACCGGATCAATAAAGAAGTTGAACCCTCCAAGAGGAGCAACTACAACACCAACCCTTCTATTTGGATCTCGTCTTGCCGTTGATGGCGTAGCGGATCTTCGGTCATGCCTCTTTGTCGGAGTCGTAGCTTGACCACCTCACATAACCGGACCATGCCTCTTCATCTAAGTCGCAGCTTGGTCTCCAATCCAAATTCGATCATGCCTCTTCATCTAAGTTGTAGCTTTATCGCCAATCTAATCAGACCTTGCCTCTTCATCTAAGTCGCAGCTTGGTCTCCAATCTAAATCGGATCATGCCTCTTCATCTAAGTCGTAGCTTGATCTCCACTCTCATCGGACCATGCCTCTTCATCTAAGTCGCAGCTTGGTCTCCAATCTAAATCGGATCATGCCTTTTCATCTAAGTCGTAGCTTGATCTCCACTAACTCTTCAGATCATGCCTCTTCATCTAAGTCGTAGCTTGATCTCCACTAACTCTTCAGATCATGCCTCTTCATCTAAGTCGTAGCTCGATCTCCACTAACTCTTCAGATCATGCTTCTTCATCTAAGTCGTAGCTCGATCTCCACCAACTCACCGGATCATGTCTCTTCATCGGAGTCGTAGCCTGGTCCAATCTAATCTCCTGATGTGGCCTCGTCATCAGTGGCGTAGTGGATCACCCACATCCAACAGGAAAGTGGGACAAAATTAGTGCTTATGGTCTTTGCTTTATCCTTGTTCAACAAGCATAAGCAAAGAGGGGTAGCTGTAATCACTAATTTTGTCCCGGTCTTTAATTTTATTTCTTTTATGACTCTTGGGCTTTTTTGGCTAAAAAAAGAAAAAAAAAACCCTAAACATTACTAAGTATTACGTTGCTTTGTTTGTTATACTTTGGTTACATTACTTTGCTATTGTTATCATAATCTTGGTGTTATTACTTATTATTATATTTATTATCACCTATTATTATTATTGTTAATCACTTATTATTATTATTTATTATATCTACTACTAGTATGTGATTATCACCATTATTAGGATATTATTATTATTATTATTATTATTATTATTATTATTATTATTATTATTATAACATAAATAAATAAACTGATGGAATAAAAAGCAAACCCAAAATTTATTAATGTCATGCAAAATACATAGCCCAATATCATTAATAAATAACAAAGCCCGATAAAAAAATGATAATAAACAATGTACTAAGCCCAAACGACCCGAAAGCCCAAATATTTAAGAAAACCCTAATCTCCTCTCTTTCTTTTGCGCAGCCAAACAGGAGCCGTCGGATCTGGGGGAGTCATCCAAGGGACAAGATTAGTCTAACCAAAAAAAACCCTAGCAAGGGTATCAGCAAGCCCAGCGCCGCGCGCCACGCACCATTGGATCTAGGCACGATCAACGGCCTAGATCCCTCCATTTCGGAAACCCTAGCGAGCTCCCTCGTCTTGCGCCGCAGACATCCATGACCATCGGATCAAGCATGATCTGACGGTCCCTGATCAACACGGGAAACCGTCAAGTCCCGCGCGAGCCTTTCGCATCTGACACGCGCGCGTCGGTGGCGTTCAGAATTCCCTCACGCGCGCGTGGTCCGACCTCGTGACCCCTCGCTTCACGCTCGACACCGTCTGACGCCTGACCCTTCTGCCACGATCACGCCTCGGCACTCACTGATCGAGCCAATTTCGACATGCAACAAACAAAAGCAAGGCATCAAATATCCCAAAATAGCAACAAAGACAATAAAAAATTAATTAAAGCAACAAAATCAGAAATCAGAACGCAACATGGCAGATCAGAGCGAAGTCAACTCGACAAATATCAGAACCCAGCAAGCCACATTGGTTTTTTTCTCTCTATCGTTGTAACTTCGGTTATAAAAATCGAACCCCAAAACCATTGTAAGCCCCCGACAATTATCAAAAATCAATACAAAAAAAGAACAAAAAATCTTCAAAGGTATCTCGTCGTTTTTATATTTCTTTGCATGCATCGAAAACACAAAAAAGGAAAAACAAAAAAAGGAAAAGGGAGAACGTTTTACCCTCGGTTTTGGCCGTCTCGCACTAGATCCGCCTCCCGTCGTTGATAAGCCGTCAAGGTGAGACGACGGTGAGATGTAGGAGGGGCAGTCGTTTTTTTTTAAAAAGGAGGAAGAGCTTTTGGTCGGTTTCGAGTTTTTCAAAACTAATTTGGGTTTCGGTTTTAAGATTTCCGGAAGGAGATGCTTTTCGGGTTTCCTACGTCGGGTTATCGACGCCGGCTGAGGTTCGTCGGTGTTAGGGTTTCGCAAAGGGGAGGGGTTTCGTTTCTAGATATAGAAATCAGAGAATTTTTCATCCTCGGGCTAAAAAAATGGCCAAAAGCTTTCCAGAAGACCCAAAACACGTTTTTTATAGTATTTTTATCATTTTAAAATCGTTTAATAACTGATATGCCCTTCCGTGTTTTCAATATGCCCCTTTAGGGGCTTCCGCATCTTATAATTCCATCCGTCGTCCCTTCCATTTTTCTAATGCTTGCAATTTCATCCCTGTTTTCATTTTAATCGACTTTCGGGTGGTCAAATAACCGTTTTGGTCCTTGGGGCTTTCCGCATCTTTTCAATTGGGTTCTAGATTTACTTTTTAATCCTTTCTTTTGATGGTATTATTACCATCTTGGCCCCTGTCAGTATATATTTTTAATCTTTGACTTTGCATTCTGTTTTTGTTATAGTATATTCATGTTTTATGCTTTTTGTTTTTTGCCTTTTTATTTACATTTGCTCGATGTGAATATATAATTTGTGGTGTATGTATGTTTTTTATATGGGTTCGTATGTCTTTAATTTTAGTCTTGTTTATTTATTTTTTGTGTGGTTTCATTATGCGTAAATTCTTGGTTTAAATGTGCACATAGCTTAGCTTTTTTCATGTTATTCGAATATATTTTAGCATGTATTTTCTTAACTTGTCATTATAATTATAGCACGCACGGTCCCGGTTTCCGCGTGGGAACGATATTCCGAAAGCTCGGATATCGACTCCTTTGGCGCCGTAGGACTTTAGATTAGATTTAATTTTGTACTCATGCATTTGTTTTTTTCATTTTTCAAAAAAATCTAAAATTGTTTTCAAAAGTGCGATGTCCTTTTATTCGGGGACGAACGAGGCCAGTACCAGTCGTAGTGGTGGTGGTTCGGACGTTCGTTTCCGAATATTAGGATTTTCGAAATTTACTCGCGTATATAACCAAGTCTCGGTTAAAATTGTCACTCTAATTCGTAAAATCTGATTTTAATTAAGCGGTAAAGTTTTGGTACCAATTTTTGGGCATGTCGAGGGTGCTAGCCCTTCCTCGCCTGTAACCGACTCCCGAACCCTTTTCGAATCTCTGGTTTCTATTTTCGATGTCCGGTCTACCACTTAAAGTGGCCGGTGGCGACTCCTTCTATTTTTAAAACTTTTTAACTCCCCTATTTTTATCTATTTTTTATAAAAGAATCCTCTTATTTTCAAATATTTCTCAAAATTCCATTTTTACCCCTACTTTCAAATATTTTTTTCTAAAATTCCCAATTTTTAAACCCCATACTTTTTATCTATTTCAAATGAACCCTCAATTTTTAAAACACCATTTAATTTCTCAAAATATCATTTCTAAAATATCATTTCCACTACACATACACCTATACGATACATATACACCTATAAGTGTTTTTCAAAAAAGACGTCGCTACACAAAAAATTAAATATATGCATAATTGTTTTTGATTATATAAGGAGGTATTGCATTCACATACCAGAATTCGAACTCATACAATATGAGACAATATGAGCATCCTTAGCTACTAGGCCAATCAGTGGATCTCAAATGCATAAAATATTTTAAAAATTGAAAATCATAATTTGATTAATTGTGTAATACTAATCGATAATAACCATTAATCTCAATATTAATAATTCATAATTAACATCGTCAAAAAATAATTCATAATTAACACTTTAAAGAAGCATATAAACATATATAATATTTTAAGTAAAAAATCAAATCATAATGGAAATAATTCTACAATTTATTCTCAAATTGGATTCTAATAAAGCCTATGACCGTATAAATGAAAGTTTTTTAGATAACATGTTGGCTAGGATAGGGTTTGATGCTCTATGGCGTGGTTGGATGAAGGAATGTGTAAGTTCGACGAAGGCTTCCATTTTGCTGGATGACAATACTACAAAAGAATTCATGTTTAAAAGAGGTATTTGGCAAGGGGGTTCATTTTCACCCCTCTTGTATGTAATTGTTGTGGAATCCCTTCGCCAAATGGTTGTGAATGTGGAGAATGTTTACCTAATCAGAGGAGCATCGGGGACGAAAGAGTGTTGTTTGTCGCATTTACGATTTGTGGATGACACGATAATCTTCTAGGAAAGATGGAATGAGAACTGACTCTTGAGCTGAAATGTTTTTTTGGTGTAGTAAGGGGAGCTTCCGTTTAAATATCTCGGCATACCAGTGGGCGTTAACCTAATGTGGGAGTCGATAATACAAAAATTTCAAAGCAAGTTGGAAGCATGAATCTTTGTCGTTTGAGGTTAGAACTATGCTGGTTAATGTGGTGTTGTATTCTCTTCTAAATTATTATAGGGGAGTGTTTTTAGTTCTATAAGGGTGGTCGCGAAAAATTGATCATATTAAACGTTTTTTATGAATACAATTTTTTTTTTAATTTTTTTAGTGCTCTTTTCGATGTACCAAAATTGAAAATTAAATTTAAGGTGAGGGCGCTAGCTAAATGGGCATGGAAATATGTCAATAATGAATCCTCTCTATAGCAAAATATGGTGAGGGCTCTCTCAGGCCCCACCCTGGGTACATAATAAGGGCGCTTGTGTAAGTCTCACTGTTAAAGAAATCTATACGTTTTTAATTTTATTCGAATTGTACTTGTTTTTAATAGTATATTTCTTAATACTTATAATTAGGGCCTAAATTTTCAATATTTGTTAATAGAGTTTTATTTTTTTAATATTTATTATTAGGGGCTTATTCTTAAAATTTAATTTTTTAGTACTTGTTATTAGAGGCCTGTTTTTTTAATATTTGTTATTTTGGGCATACTCTTATTTTTTTTTTCAATTTTTATTATTAGGAGCCAAAATTTTCAACTTTTTATTATGGACTTACTCTTAAAATTAATTTTTTCGTTACTTGCGGACAAAGATTTAAATAACGGTATGCAACCACAACACCGACTATTACATGACGATAGCGGTAGTGGCGGAGCCAAATTTTTCTTATAGTAAGGTCATGAGTGAAGTATAAGGCATTGAGAATTTCTATACCAATAGAATAAGCATTGTTGACCTCGTACCTCAACAAATTAAGTGGGGTCAAATTTAATATTTCTTATGAAAAACCTATATTACCTCCTTGAAAACTCTATGCCCCAACAAATCAAGTGGGGTCAATTGCAACCCCAATTTATATGCTACATCCACCCATGGGTAGTGCCACCATCTGAAATTGTGATGCTCGCAACTGTTATGCCCACAATAGCGTATGTTATTAAGAGATTTCACAATCGCAATACTCGTAGTGACCAAAATAACATCTATAATGTCTGCAACTATAATAAAATCTAACATAACTGTAAATATGACCGCAATTATAATTTAAATTTTTAAATTAAGACTTTTTTTTATATTCGCCTTGGTGGTGCGGAAACAAATTGTTGAAAATATAGAGAACATGAAGTTTTGCAGTTTATGAATGTCTTTTGTTTCTATTGAAAGGATGGTGACGGCTCTAAAGTGTTTTTCTGTGAGACTCTTGGTGTATTGATAAACCTCTTAATTCTTTATCTCCTCATTTTTTTAGTATCAATGTGATGGAGGGTTCCTTTGATTATAAGAATTGGGAGTTGTTTTTCCGTCGTAAAATAATAATTCTATTATATATTTTTTTTGGAAAAAATATATAATTATTTTGTGGTTTATGTTGGAATTCATGACTCTCTCTCCTAAAAATATCATCTTTAAAATTTGAACTTAAATTTTTTTTGGAGGAGCAATGTGTCTTACCATAACACCCGATCCTTGTTGATAATAATTCTATTATATTTAATATTAATTCATAATTGAGTAATGATCGGAAAATTTAAATATAAACACACAACCAACGTGTTATATTATGTTTAAAGATTTCGGATCACATATTTTTTTTTACCAATGTCTTTATTGGTGGTAGATGCTCCACCACCAACAACCACAAATACAGACTCCCGCCTACTTTTTAAAAATGTTTCAAGATTATCTTATAATACATACATTGAACCGATTATATTTTGAGTTAAATAGACATTAAATTTTTAAACGGATGATAAGTGTTCTTAGGTCAGTTGGCCTTTTCCATCCTATTTAGTCAACATTGGGTTGGTAGATGTCCATACGTTTTTCTTTTTAATTTAGTCCCATAGGTATATGTGGATGCAGGTATATCTAGGGTGAGAGATAAACCGTTCCTACTCATTTTTTTCTTCTTATGTACTCTATAATTTATTTTGAAGTGGGGTTATTTATAAATATACCTACAATTCTAAACATTTATATTTGGTCTTAAACTTTAAATCTTAGCTCCATACTCGAGTATATGTATAATACATGAAATACAATATAGACAGAGTTGCTTCAATTTGACTAGGTCCCAGCAAGCAATTCAACAACCATATAAAAGCCAAGCTGCGAATTAAAACTAGACACTGCTAATCCAATCAAAATCTATTTTACCTCTTCCATCCAAGCAACCAAAATGGATCCATCAACAGTTAGAGTAATCTCAGAATGTTTTGTTAGACCACAAGACATTTCTGAAGAATCAAAACAGCCCTTCTATTTGACAACATGGGATCTTAGCATGTTGTCCGTACAGTACATTCAAAAGGGTCTTCTGTACGCCAAACCTCCGCCAGAGCCGGAGGATTGTGGAGAAAACTTGATCAACAATATCTTGGAGAGGCTAAAGAAGTCCCTCTCCGTCGCCCTCCTCCATTTCTATCCCTTAGCAGGTCGCCTCGCAACCAGAAAAGAAGAAAACCCGCCTTCTTTTTCCGTCTTTGTTGATTGCAACAACAGCCCCGGAGCCAAATTCATCCACGCATCTGCTGATATATCGGTGTCCGAAATTGTTTCCCCAACTTATGTTCCCCTGGTTGTTCAATCGTTCTTCGACCATGATAGAGCAGTGAACTACGATGGTCAAACCAGGCCGCTGCTATCTATTCAGGTCACTGAGCTGGTAGATGGGGTGTTCATAGGCTGTTCTATGAACCATGCTATTGGCGATGGAACCTCCTTCTGGCATTTCTTCAACACATTGTCCGAAATATTCCAATCGCAAGATGATAATATAAAAATCTCACGCCCCCCAGTGTTTGAGAGATGGTTCCCGGAGGGCTATGGACCATTGCTTAAACTTCCTTTCACTCACCAAGATGAGTTTATCAGCAGATTTGAAGCACCCCAGCTTTTAGAGAGAATATTCCACTTCTCTGCAGAGTCCATCGCAAAGCTCAAGGAAAGGGCTAACACAGAGTATAAAACTACCAAAATCTCCTCCTTCCAGTCTCTATCTGCGTTTGTTTGGAGAGCAATCACGAGGGTACGTCGTTTTCCAAGTGAAACGGTCATTGGTTGCAGATTGGCTATAAACAATAGGTCAAGACTGGAACCACCGCTGTCCCCAGATTACTTTGGGAACTCGATTCAAACGACGAGAGCAGTGACCACGGCGGGTGAACTGCTTGAACGTGATCTAGGTTGGGCTGCTTGGAAACTGCACCAAGCTGTGGTTAACCACACGGACGAATCAGTGCGTGGTTTCGTCAATGATTGGCTTCGTTCACCTTCCGTTTACCAAATTTCTCAGCTTTTTGACCCACAAAGTGTAATGATGGGAAGCTCGCCAAGGTTCAACAAGTATGGAAATGAGTTCGGGTTGGGGAAAGCATTGACACTTCGAAGTGGATATGCTCATAAGTTTGATGGGAAAGTTTCATCGTATCCAGGACGGGAAGGTGGGGGAAGTATAGACTTGGAAGTTTGCCTTCCGCCATGTTCAATGAACGCTCTTGAATCAGATGAGGAGTTCATGGCTGCTGTTTCTTGACTTTCTTCACCCATGTGAACCTAGTTTTTCTTTTGGAAAACTACACCGGTGGTCCCCAAACTATTATTGTTCTCCTATTTTGGTCCCTAAACTATGTTTTTCGGCAAAACCGTCCCTTTTGTTACATAGTTCTCCTGTTTTGGTCCCCCGACGTTAAATAGCTAACGGTTTTGCTGATGTGGCATTTTTAAATATTTTTTAATCATTTCTCTCTCCTCTTAAAAAATGTCACGTCAGCAAAACCGTTAGCTATTTAACGTCGGAGACCAAAATAGGAGAACTATGTAACAGAAGGGACGATTTTGCCGAAAAACATAGTTTGGGGACCAAAATAGGAAAATAGTAATAGTTTGGGGACCACCGATGTAGTTTTCCCTTTTTTCTAATGTTTTGTCTTGTGCATTTGTTATTTTTATTATTTAAGGTCTAATTATGATTTTAGTTCCTTTATTTTGTTCAAATTTGACATTTAAACGTTTGTTTTGTTTTGTCGTAATTTGATCATATACTTATATCATTAATTAGAAGGTTCAAATTGATAACATCCTAAAGTTCTATTCATAAAGTGATGATATGCTTTTTTTTAAAAAAAAATTCTTAAACATCCAATTAATACTATAATTTATTATTGGTTGAACACGATCAATTAAATTTTTACGCGATCAATTAATACTAGTGAATTTGCGATGCATAGGGGGCTGCGACAGGGTGATCCGTTATCGCCGCTATTATTTGTGATTGTGGCGGAAATGTTACACCAATTTCTACGGAATGCAACAGGATTAGAAGTACTTCGAGGCGTGACGGTGGCGGATGGGTGTGAGGTGTCCCATTTACAATTTGCGGATGACACGATCCTATTCTTTCAAGCGAAGGTGTGCTTTGCTAGAAATTTGAAGCGACTCCTAACTTGTTTTGAATATGCCTCTGGTTTGAAGATTAATTATGCCAAGTCAAGATTATACGGAGTAGGAGTGGATGACGGGTTAGTTGTGAACATTGCTTCTATTTTGGGGTGTGAACATGCTGAGTTGTCGATCACATACTTGGCGTTACCGTTGGGTATTAACCCGAGGAGTTTGCAAATGTGGGATCCTTTAATTTAGCGGTTTCGTAAATGCTTGGAAGGTTGGAAACGTGATACATTGTCTTTTGCAGGGAGGTTACTATTGGTTAACTCAGTATTATCAGCACTGCCGCTTTACTACATGGGATTATTTGTGGTCCCGCGAAGCATCATCGCCAAAATTGACCGGATAAGGCGTAGATTCTTGTGGGGAGGCTCGGAGACAAAAATTAAAATGAGCCGTGTCAATTGGTCCATTGCCTGTCGGCCTCGGCGGTTTGGGGGGCTGGGTGTGGTGGATTTGCGCGCACGTAATTTGGCGTTATGCAATGCATGAAAACTCGTTGTGGCGTGCAATTATTGACGCCAAGTATGGCTGTAATACAACCCGGTGGAGGCCGAATGATGTTGGGATACATAAGATGTCCACGGTTTGGCGACAAATAACAGAAGTGCAGGGAGTTGAGGAAGTGAATCGTTTTATGGGACGTGCAAATTTTATTTGGAAATTAGGTGATGGTGAAAAATTTCTATTTTGGCAGGACATTTGGTGTAGTGCGGAACCTTTGGAGGTGCTGTTCCCAAGACTATTTCGATTGGCTATTGATAAAAGAGCGATGGTCAAGGAGTATACGAGAGAGGGTAGTTTCAAGCATGAGGAATGGGAACATTTTATTGGTAGAGCATTGCGGTCTTTTGAGGTGTCTCAAGTACATGACTTACGAGCATATTTTTTGGACCTTCGCTTTTATCTTAATTTTGAAGATAAACTTGTTTGGACACTTTCGTCTACGGGTGAATTTTCAGTGGCGGGATTATATAAACTAATGCAATCCTTTGGTCTTGAGGCGAATGTTGAGTTGGTAGCGCTTTGGAAACTGCCCATCCCTCCCAAAGTACAATATTTCTTGTGGTTTGCCATGAAGGATAGGTTGCCGACAATGGCCATGTTGCAAGGTCGTGGAGTGAGTGTTGCGGTAGAAGCATCTCGCTGCTGTTGGTGTTGGGAAGTGGAGGAAACGCTGGACCACATTGTGGTTCGTTGCCCGGTCGTGTGGGAGGTGTGGTTGTGCGTGTTCTGTTGGTGGCAAGTGGCCATGGTGCAGCCGAGTGGGTTTATGGGGCTTATGGCACAATGTTTTGATAGCTTATTTGTTGGGCAGATGCGCGAGTGGTGGTTGGCGTGTTGTGCGGCGACTGTATGGTCGTTGTGGTTGGCGAGGAACTATTTTCTGTTTAATGGTACGAGGGCAACGCCAGGGGAAATATTCTTCTTGATTAAGACTCGATCGATGTATTGGGTGCGGATGGGCTTCCAATGGGTGTAATATTGGAGTCGACATGGTGGGAATGCCCATGGCGTTGTACTTTTCAGCCCCATTGTGAGTCGGTACGAGTGAACGTGAGGTGGGAGCGGCCTCCCACGGGAGTGCTGAAGTTTAATGTTGATGGATCTGCTAGGGGGAAACCGGGGTAAACTGGCTGTGGAGGTGTTTTGCGTAACGAGTTTTGACATATAATAGCATTGTTTTCGGGACCAATTGGGATAACGAATTCAAATGAAGCAGAATTACAAGCAATATGTTTTGCGTTGGAGTTAATGCTTGAATCGAAGGGTGGCCACTCGCCAATAGTGATAGAATCGAATTCTACAACTGCCATTGCATGGGTCTTACAAATGAAAAAACGGCTGTGGAAATTTTGGCGTTGGTTGCGGAGAATTGATGAGGCATGTGCAGCGATGAGTGATGTGTGTTTTCATCATGTCTATCGTGAGGCGAATAGGCTAGCGGATGCCCTTGCGAAGAGTGGTGTGGATCGTCCGGTGTGGTTTCAGCAGTTCGGATAAGTTTGATCTCGATTGATTCAAGTCTTGGTTGGCTCATTCGGTGTATGTTCGTCTTTCGGTTTCACGCGTCCATGAGTACTCTTTTCCTCTATAGGTTTTAGAGAGGTTTTTAACAAGGCTTATGGGCGTGTTGGCTATGTATGTTTTCTCAATTCTAATAAAAGCATACATGTTGCCGAGCAAAAAAAGAAGTAAATAACAATAAAAAGAATCCATGGTATTGCTATAATGGTACCAACTGATAGTGTTATTAATTTGAACTCATTTATAAGATTATTAAAATAAGATGGACTGAATTATGCCAAATTAAAGTAGAGGGAATAAATCCTAAACTTTAATACATTAGAGAACTAAAACCATGACTGGGCCATTTCTTTATAGGCAAATTACTATTCCATTAGTTAGAAAGAGTGGGTTGGAATTGTTTAAAGGCTTAAATGAAAATCAGCGCTTAAACTATGTTTTTTATTTGTTTTTAACCTTTAAATTATTTTTGGTCAAAATAAGCCTTAAATTATCATTTTTTTATCATTTTAAGTACCTAAACTAGTATTTGGCCAAAATAAATACCTAAAATATGTTTTTTTTTTCTTTTAGTCCTTAAACTATTTATTGGTCAAAAAATTTTGTGATGTGTCAACATCTTATTCGCCAAAATAATTTTTTTACTTAAATAACCACTGAACTTAAAGTGACTAAAAATAATAATTTAAGGACTAATTTTGACTAAAAATAATTTAAAGATTAAAAGTAAACTAAAAATATAATTTAAGGTTGATTTTTCATTTAGTCATTGCTTTAATAATAAAAGTTAAGTTGAACTTTATATTGCTTAGTATGAAAGAGCTTTTCTTCGTTTCAACGTTGATTATAGCACTATATTAATCAAAATATCAAAAGGAATCCGGAAAGACAATGTAGAGATTTCCATAATAAAAGTTAAAATATTTTCAAAAAATAATAAAATTGAACAAACTGTTCACTTTAATTTTATTATTGAGGAATAAACTGTTCACATCAGCCGACAACTGAAAATGACATTTTTCTAAATTCCAACAAGCCAAACGCATCAATTCATTTTGTTTTTACTTAGCATAGAATAAAGTTCTTTAAAAATATTTGAAAATCAAAGTAGGAGTTTGAGTCGTACGATTCTTATGTAATGTTAAAATTTTAAATTATGATGCTGTAAATAGAGTAAATAGAATAGAGATGGTCGTTTTATAATAGACTTTTAAAATATTTTATTTAAATAAATCAACCAACAAAATAAATATAGGTGGTTATAGAAGATATTTGAAAACCACAATTTAATTAAATAAAAACATTATTTTTAAAATATGATTGATTGACTGAATGTATATATATTGTAATTCTCTACATCATCTTTATTATATAAGTTTTTTGATAAATGTTAAATTTTGTTTACGCCAGGAAGCAACAAGTTATTACAAAAAAACTTACATGACCTATCAGGCAGTCAGAATAACCCTCAATCTATACAAAGTTGTGAAGTAAAAAAATTAACACAAACTATATTTTCGCTATGTAAACGAATCCTAATTATATCTTTTATACATTTAAGAATATCGAGTATATAAATTATATTTATACAATTTAGTTTAAATTTCACGATAATATTATTTATGAATTTTTTTGACATAAAGATCATCATTAAATTATTGTAAATCTTTCAAACATACAACAAACACTATCATGTAAGCAAAGGAGGAAGCTTGGACAAGGTCATAAGACCGAACCCAATCTTCACTACAAACAGAAAAGAACACGCCATAAGCAGATCTTAGGGTAGTCGACATAAAAGTCTCAGTCCCACAAAAAGGAAAGAAAACAATAAGAAAGCGAAGACCAACCCGCCTAACAGAAGCATAGAACGATCCAGCATAAATACAGAACATAATCTCATCGACGAAAATGAACCAATCTTGAATTGGCAGCTGCAACTATGAGAGCTTCAAGGTTGAAGGAAGGCTTTCTCGTTAAAAAAATAAGGACTTAGTCATTAGTTCGCCGTCCGAGATAAGTTCAATCTCGATAGAGAAATTGCTGTCGAACAAGGATAATGAGAAAACCACCAAAAGCTACGTTAAACAGGCAAGCCTCTTTCCAACAAAACTGTCGTCGAACCCTCAAAGAGAACCGCCGTTGAGAAGAAGATCTCGTCCCCCACACCACCATGACTCTAAAAGTAAGGCCAATAGGCGCCGGGAGAAAAGATCTCCATCGAACTGTTGAAAGGAACCTCGCAAAGAAACCCAAGAGATAAAGTAAACATTAAAAAGAAATAAATACCGATTTTATTGAATCGAACATAATACAATAAATAAATTAAAATTCAAAAAAAATTATAACAAAAACTAATTACTTGTAACCGGATGAACATATTTGTTGAGGCCTGTGAAATAACAGTTTCCTTTAAGATATATTCATCTGCTCTTATAGCGCCCGAGAAATGTTAGATGTCTATCTCCCAAGATACAACAACAGAATGAGCACAATAGTAGCACGTCTGCAGTGATCAGCGAACTGTAATCTCGTCTCCCTCTATCAATGAAAAATAGTTTTGAAAATCACAGTAAAATTAATTGAAAATTCTCTATGTGTTATAAAGGTTTCACATGGGAGAATAATTGAAAATAATATACCCCGAAATTAAGATCATCAATATTGTATCTGAATCGTAACCCCCTCATCCCGGTCTAACCGGATGACCGGTCCGAGTGGGCCACACGGGGAAAACCGAAGCGAAACCCGTTAAGGTTCCCCCTCGGTTAACAACCCTAAAAATTTCTTTTTATTTATCTTGTCTAAATACATTACCACTACCTAGGTGAAACACGTCAGCGGAAACAAGAGCAATACAAGGATCAACCATTCAAGACATCATTCATAAAACAGCCCATTTTCTGTAATTAAACAGGCCGTATCGATACACTTGTCAAGGGTATCGATACGCCTTGACCAAAGTCAACACTCAAGGGTCGACACAGGAAGACCGTATCGATACACCTGTTAAGGGTATCGATACACCCTTCCCAGTCAACGTCTCGTGGTCAACGAGATAAACCCGTACCGATACACTAACCCACAGTATCGATACGGTAACATCTCACCAAAATCTCAGAATTTCAGTGAGCAAAAACCGTATCGATACCCCCCGTGTATCGATACGCCCAGCCAAATTTGAGCCCTGGAGGCAATAGCGTATCGATACGGCCCTCAGGCGTATCGATACGCCCTGCACTGCAAAACTCCCAAACTCAGCTAAATCATACAAGACTCGAACCTAGATGCAATTTAAGACTTTCCTAGCCCCACCCAATCATTCATACAACAATTACAGATCCCTATTTAGCCATACAAGCACCCAACATGTACATACATCAAGGAAATCATGCAATTGATCAAAGATGACATTTAAGCATTCAAGTCTCATACTCCAACACTCAAACATAAATGCAACCTCAAAAGGCACATAGCCAACATTCATGGTAAGCAATTTAGGCATGGGTTACAATTCAAACATGGCATCACAAGCCATACAAAAGCAAGATAACATGGAGTCTAAGCAAGCTCCTAAACAACCAACAATCATCCATCAAAATAGCTCATGTCCCATTGCTTAACTATTACATGTTCAACATTAAAAACTCATACTTGATGTACTCAAAGCTAACAATCACACTTGGAGGCCCTCCACTTGCGCAAGCAACCCACGAACTAAGGATCTGCAATGTTGAACAAAGAGAGCGTAAGCAATGATGCTTAGTGAGGGTAAGCTCTTAAAAACAAACCTCAACATTGCAGGGTCCGAGCACGATCTTAGCCAAGGCAAAACACATATTTACCAAGGATCCACAAGAGCCACAAGATAAAGATGCATGAGCAATATTCCATTAAATGCCATGATCATGAACTCTATTCCACAACACATGTAATTCACATTTAAACATCCAAATAAGGATCATATATTATAACACATTGATATACATATCAATCAACATTGGCACCTAGCTATGACCCGAATACGCGGATAAACACGTTGGAACTCACATCCAACAACCACATTACCTCACGGTGGGATTACACTCATCACCGGTCTCGCGGAGGGGATTCCACTCATCCTCACGCCCCGTCGATGGGATTCCACTCATCATCGACTATATTTAAATACAATTTCTAGGCGAACCCGTACTCCTCCTTGGTGACTCAACGCCACCAAGGCCACGCGCGACTTTTGACTCATGTGTACACACTAACATCCTAATGATCGATCATTTGTACTCAAGCATACTAGTGCCAACATCTTACTCATTCCACATTACTCATTTCAATCAATTCCGTGCTTAGCACGTACTCACCATGAACACAATCATGAACCATTACCATGCATGCCTTAAGCATCATAAATCATGCCTCATCTCACATGTATACACCATATACATAAATCAATCATATCACAAGTCATACGAGGCATACACATCCACATATATAAGTTCATCCAAAGGCTCTAGATCAAGTTTAGGATTAGGCTACCACCCTAATCCTAACTCTAGGTGGGTCTACCAAGCCCGACCTAGTTCACATACTCGAACCGATCATTTTAAACCATGTAAAACAATTAACTACTCACCTAAGCTTCCAAGCTCCAAGCCAAGCAAGCCAAGCAAGCAAGCAACACTCACAATCCCGGATTTCTTCCCAAAGCTTCTCCAACACCAATTTCCGCTTCTAAACAACCTCAAACACATTTCAAACAATTCCAAATCAGCCCGATATCAAAAGACCAACCCGGAATACAATTCAATCACAATTTACCATGTTGCAAGCATGAACAAATCCCATTTTTCACCAACTCGGACAGCCCCAAAACCATGTCCAAAAACCATGTTTCTAACTTCCATTACACCCACAAATAATCCCAATTCAACCCCTATCCATAGTACTATCAATAGCCTATCAAAACCCACCTAAAACAACTCCCAAAACTCACCCAAAACCCTCCAAAAACCCCATGTTTACCCAAATCCGAAAATTGCTCAAAATCATTCAAAATTCACATATGTTATACCATTTGACCTCTATACATCATAGCTAACCATATTAAATCAAAACATTTAACTTAACAACATAAAGTTTCCATTTTTAATCAAAATCTTCCAAAATTCCATTTTCCTAAACTTCCATGAAAATCAAAATAAATGGTACTTTTAAAGAGAGGGAGTTGAGGGGAAGTCAAAAACGTTATTACCTTTCAAAACGGAGTTGAAATGGATGAGAAATAAGATGAAATAGTAACTTGGAGAGGGGAGGAGTTCTTTCACGTTGGAGATGAGATGAGGAAGAGAGTGAATAGTAGAAAGGGTGTTTTATTTTGTATAAAGGGGGATTTAAATTAGGAGATGGGTAAATTACCAAAAGGCCATTAATGAATGGCTATTCCCTTGTTCTTTAAAAAGCTCTTCAACTTGCAATTAAATCAATTCGGTCCCATTTCAAATATTTATTTTGAAACCCGAAATTTTAAAGGATCATTTTAATTATAAACCCGAGCCCAAATAATATTAAAATATTATTTTCACCTAACCCCTAAACCCGGGTGTTACAACTCTCCCCCACTTAAGGAATTTCGTCCCCGAAATTACCTGATGGAAACAAATACGGAAACTGCTCAACCATATCCGCTTTTCTCTCCCACGTGGCCTCTTCCACACCTCTATGTCTCCACAACACCTTGACCAACTCTATGGTCTTACCACGCAACACTTTGCTATCAGAAGCAAGTATCTCAACGGGCTCTTCATTATAGGAAAAATCCGGATTTAACTCTATCTCCTCAACGAGCATAACATGAGAAGGATCCGATCTATATCTCCTAAGCATGGACACATGAAAGACATCATGGATCTTCTCTAACTCAGAAGGTAACCTCAAACGATAAGCTACAGGCCCAATCCGCTCAACTATCTCATACGGGCCAATGAACCTCGGACTCAACTTGCCCTTCCGGCCAAATCTCATTACCTTCTTCCATGGAGATACTTTCAGAAACACTTTCTCACCCACAGAGTACTCTATCTCTTTCCTCTTCACATCCGCATAAGACTTCTGACGATCGGAAGCTGCCTTCAAACGGTCACAAATCAACTTCACTTTGTCGGTAGTCCCCTTAAGCAAGTCCGACATAGGTAACAATCTCTGACCTGTTTCAGCCCAACAAATCGGAGTCCTACACCGTCTACCATACAAAGCCTCATAAGGAGCCATCTGAATACTAGACTGATAATTGTTGTTGTAAGCAAACTCAACTAACGGTAAGTGCTTCTCCCAAGAACCCTGGAAGTCAATCACACAACAACGAAGCATATCCTCTAGAATCTGTATCACTCGCTCTGATTGCCCATCGGACTGAGGATGATAAGACGTACTGAAATGCAAACGGCTACCTAGAGCACTATGCAAGCAACCCCAGAATCTCAAAGTAAATCTAGGGTCTCTATCTGAAACAATAGACTTCAGAACTCCATAAAGCCTCACAATCTCACGGATGTACAAGTTTGCCAACTTGTCTAAGGAATCCGTTGTGTTCACTGCTAAGAAGTGAGCACACTTAGTGAACCTATCCACAATCACCCAAACAAAGTTCTTCTTCGAAGGGGACAAAGGCAACCCCGACACAAAATCCATAGTGATCCTTTCCCATTTCCATTCCGGAATCTTCAAAGGCTGTAACAAACCTGAAGGAACCTGATGTTCTGCCTTCACTCTCTGACAAACCATACAACGACTCACATACTCGGCTAATCTCTCTTCAAACCAACCCAGAAGTAATCATTCTTCAAATCTCGGCACATTTTGGTACTACCCGGATGCATAGAAAAGGGACTCGAATGTGCTTCACTCAGAATCTGATGTCTCAACTCAACATCTTCTGGTACAACAATTCTATCTCTAAAGCACAACAAGTTCTCACCACTGAAACTGTACTCGGTCGGTCTTCCTTCAGCTATGTCCTGAACATGAAGAACTAAACTCACATCTTGCAACTGCTTCTCTCTAATCAACTGAATCAAATAAGGCTTCACTTGCAACTCGGTGATCAAACCACCATCATCAGACACACTCAATCTAGCAAACATAGCTCTCAACTCAATGACAACCTTTCTACTCAAAGCATCGGCTACTACATTTACTTTACCCAGATGGTACTCAATGGTCAAATCATAATCTTTTAGAAACTCTAGCCATCTTCTTTGTCTCAACTTCAACTCTTTCTGTGTCATCAAATACTTCAAGCTCTTGTGATCGGTGTAAACTATACACTTCTCACCATACAAATAATGACGCCAAATCTTCAATGCAAAAACAACTGCGGCTAATTCTATATCATGAGTAGGATTGTTCTTCTCATGAATCTTCAACTGTCTAGAAGCATAAGCAACAACTCTTCTTTCTTGCATCAAAACACATCCTAAACCTACGTAAGAAGCATCACTATAAATCACAAACTCCTTACCTGAAACAGGTTGCACTAACACTGGGGCATTTGTCAACGCTTCTTTCAATTTCTCAAAGGTCTTCTGTCTTGCATCTAACCATTCAAACTTAACTCCTTTTTGCAACAATTTAGTCAAAGGAGCAGCTACTCTAGAGAAACCATCAACAAATCTCCTATAATAACCGGCTAATCCTAGGAAACTCCTAATCTCGGTCACGGACTTAGGTTGTTTCCACTCAACAATAGCCTCAATCTTCGATGGATCAACTCGGATACCCTCGGCCGAAACAACATGGCCAAGAAATACAACCTCTCGAATCCAGAACTCACATTTACTAAGCTTCGCATACAACTGATGCCTCAACAATCTCTGTAAAACAAATCTCAAGTGCTCATCATGCTCTTCTTCTGTCTTCGAGTACACAAGTATGTCATCAATGAAAACAACTACAAAACGGTCTAGATAGTCTCTAAAAATTCTGTTCATCATGTCCATGAATGCTGCAGGTGCATTCGTGAGCCCAAATGACATCACAAGAAACTCATAATGACCATATCTAGTCCTAAAAGCTGTCTTCGGAACATCACACGCTTTCACCTTCAACTGGTAGTACCCGGATCTCAAATCTATCTTCGAGAACACTGAAGCACCTCTCAACTGATCAAACAAATCATCTATACGAGGCAATGGATACTTGTTCTTCACAGTCAACTGATTCAACTGTCTATAGTCAATACACATGCGCATACTACCATCTTTCTTTTTCACAAACAACACGGGAGCACCCCAAGGAGAACTACTAGGCCTAATGAAACCACGATCTAATAATTCTTGCAACTGACTCTTCAATTCTTTCAACTCTTTCGGAGCCATACGGTACGGAGCTATCGAAACTGGATTAGACCCTGAAACAGTCTCAATCACAAACTCAACATCTCTGTCAGGAGGTAAACCCGGCAACTCTTCAGGAAACACATCCGGAAAGTCACACACTGTTCTGATATCCTTCGGTCTAGCTTCACTCATATCCGGATTCATAACATAAGCTAAATAAGCCCCACACCCAGAGTCCATCAACCTATGAGCCTCTAAAGCTGACACCACATTAGACAAGAACTTAATGTTCTCGCCTACTACTACTACCTCGTAGTCATCAGAAAGTTTCAAGGAAATGCTCTTTGTCTCAAAATCCACACTAGCCCGATGCTCAACCAACTAGTCCATACCCAAAATAATATCAAAGCCATAGAAAGGAAGTTCCATCATATCAACTGAGAATACATGACCCTGAATATTCAGTAGACATCTCCTATACATACGTCTAACCACAACTGTCTCACCAAAAGAACTAGTAACATGCATACCTACATCTAAGATCTCAACAGGGATATCTAACTTCTGTGCATGCTCACTCAAAAATGTAGGAATGTGTAGAACCCGAATCAACCAAAGAAAGCAAAGACATGGGCTGTAACTCAAAATTACCTGCTATCACATCCGTGTCGTTCCCGGCCTCTCTCTGGGCATTAACTCTCGCTGGTCCTCCCGCCTCTGGCTGCACTGCCACAACATGAGCAAGGTTCCTCTGAGCATCTACTCTAGGTGCATCAGCCCTAGGCTGGAAGTAGCCACGACCGCGCCCACGGCCTCTCTGAAAATCATTTGCTCTCGTAGGAGCCTGAGCAATGTTCGGTGCATGTACCGCCTGATGCGGACAATCCCTCCTAAAGTGGTCCCTCGAACCACAGTTCCAACAAGCATGAAAGTTATCCCAACACTCACCAGCGTGCTGTCTCCCACAACGAGTACACTCGGGCAAACGCCCTCCTCTCCTTTGGCCCTGATGGCCCCTACCATGGTGGCCACCGCCACGTCTATGGTCAAACTGATGTCCGCCACCTCTGTGCCTCTTGGCATCTCTACCATCAAAGTGGTTATGCCTCTTACCAGAACTGGAACCACCAGATCGTTTGGTTGAACCCAAACTGTGTTCTAAATCCTTGGCCCTCGCGACCAATACATCAAAGTCTGAGTAGTCAGAAGCTAGCGTGTACCTCTTAATCTCCTCACTCAACCCATAGTGGAAACGGTTACAGCGTTCCACTTCAGTAGGAACCAACTCTAGAGCATACTGACTCAAGCGAACAAAACGGATCTCATAGTCAGTCACAGAAGCATCTCCCTTAGTAAGGGCCATAAACTCTCGCTTCTTCTCATCTAAGTACCTCGGTCCCAAGTACCTCTTCCTAAAAGTGGACTCAAAGAAATCCCAATCAATCTCTGCCTCTGGAACCCCAGTAGTAATGGTAACCCACCAGGTGTAGGCATCACCCTGAAGCAACGAGATCATACAACCCAATCTACGTGCGCCCGCACAACCCATCTGAGCCAAGATACGAACTGTCTTCTCCATCCATGACTCCGACCTCTCCGGAGTAGATCCCTAAACTCCTCAGCCCCCAAGCTACGGAGCCTCTCCAAAGGTAGACTGGCATCGTCACACCTAGGCTGATCTGCAGCCTGAGCTCCCGCAACTGCGGCCTAAAATGCTCCCGCTATAGCTTGCACTAGCGGAGTCATATCAATTCCAGCTGGACCTTGGCCACCTTGGCCACCTTGAGGTCCCTCTCCTCCGGCTCCATCCTCGCCCCCAACTCCAGGCGGAGGAGGTGGTGGTGGTGGAGGTGGTGGAGGAGCGCCAACTCCCGCGGCCACCGGCCCTTCTATGTGAGCCTCCACACCAACTGCCGGCTCAACAGGAGCCGCAACACGTAGTTCCTGACGAACCACTCTCGGCCTACCCCTCGGCCTAGACATCGCTCTCACAGATATTAACTACAACTACAACAACAAAACATACATAGCTGGGTTAGCAAGGCAAGGCTTCCAAGTGTTCAAGTACGTTCCCTCACTTAAAAATCCTTTTTCCAATGTAATAGTAGCAATGGGACTCTTACACAACATGCTTTGAAACAAATCAATCAACATACTTGTCACACAAGCAATCATACTTACAAAGCAAGCAAACACCGTGCATATCAATTCAAAACTTAATCTTACCTCACTTACCTGCCCAAGGTCTCGGTAACCTTAGGCTCTGATACCAACAAGTGTAACTCCCTCGTCCCGGTCTAGCCGGATGACCGGTCCGAGTGGGCCACACAGGGAAAACCGAAGCGAAACCCGTTAAGGTTCCCTATCGGTTAACAACCCTAAAAATTTCTTTTTATTTATCTTGTCAAAATGCATTACCACTACCTAGGTGAAACACGTCAGCGGAAACAAGAGCAATACAAGGATCAACCATTCAAGACATCATTCATAAAACAGCCCATTTTCTGTAATTAAGCAGGCCGTATCGATACACTTGTCAAGGGTATTGATACGCCTTGACCAAAGTCAACACTCAAGGGTCGACACAGGAAGACCGTATCGATACACCTGTTAAGGGTATCGATACACCCTTCCCAGTCAACGTCTCGTGGTCAACGAGATAAACCCATACTGATACACTAACCTACCGTATCGATACAGTTACATCTCACCAAAATCTTAGAATTCCAGTAAGCAAAAACCGTATCGATACCCCCCGTGTATCGCTACGCCCAGCCAAATTTGAGCCATGGAGGCAATAGCGTATCGATACGGCCCTCAGGCGTACCGATACGCCCTGCACTGCAAAACTCCCAAACTCAGCTAAATCATACAAGACTCGAACCTAGATGCAATTTAAGACTTTCTTAGCCCCACCCAATCATTCATACAACAATTATAGATCCCTATTTAGCCATACAAGCACCCAACATGTACATACATCAAGGAAATCATGCAATTGATCAAAGATGACATTTAAGCATTCAAGTCTCATACTCCAACACTCAAACATAAAGGCAACCTCAAAAGGCACATAGCCAACATTCATGGTAAGCAATTTAGGCATGGGTTACAATTCAAACATGGCATCACAAGCCATACAAAAGCAAGATAACATGGAGTCTAAGCAAGCTCCTAAACAACTAACAATCATCCAAGATATTACAGGAATCATTGAGGCTCGCACGAAGGACCAGTAGTACCCATTGAAGCAACTTTGTTGAGATATGGTTCTTCTCCATTACATGAAGATGAAATTTAAAGTTTACTGACCAACGTCGTAATTGTCAAATAAAATAATTTCTATTTTTAAATAAATAGATAAATATTGTAGTAGTAGAAAAAATGGGTCGATACACATGGACTAAAAAGCTTATAATATCAAGAGATATTGGTTCTGACTTTTGTGAGAAAATAAAGTAAATGAGGGTTTGATCAAGAAAGTAGAAAATAAATGTAGAATAATAGTGAAAATGATGAAAGTAAATTTTGAAGAGAAAACTGATTAAATGGAATAGCGTCAAGCTTAGCTTAGCCTTAATTCAAATTGATCATCGAAAAATATCTTTTCACCGGATACACGCTGATCACAGTCTACAATGCCAAACCCTTATAACTTACTTTTTACTTTTGTAACCAGCAATCTAAAGGCAATATTTGGAATTCGATTCTTACTTGGACTAGCAACAACTATCGTCGCTAGCACCAATGTAGTTTAAGTGTTAGAAAAATTCAACTCGGATTATGTTGTCTCAATGAGAACCGAATCCGATCTCAATTTCTCTTAGTGAATTTGTCGCTAAGTGTGTTCATAGGAAGTCGAATATGCTACAAGCTGATCATTCCTCATAACTTTAAATTAGAACAACATTCAAACCAACGCGCGCTTTTTGAAATGAAAGTGTAAAGAATTTTAAAACAAATGACGATTGCCTGTCTCAGTTTTCAGACATTTGATAATGTTATCCATAGATATCAAGTGTTTTTTCATTCTCACAAAATGAATTGAGACATCGCTTTAAGCCTTCGACTAATTGAAAAATCAACTAAGCATGGTTATGGTGAAAATCATACTTAGCATTTTAAAAGAAAATAAATAAAAGCTTAAAATTAAAAAAGTAAAGAAATAGAAATTTTATAAAGCTTCAAAGGCAAGAACAAACTAAGAATGAGAGATGATTTTCTAGCTTATCTCGAGGGGTATTTATAGTATTCTTAAACCCAAAAATAACCTAAAATAATAAAAAAAGATAAATTTTAAAAATATTCAAATTAATCCTAAAAACAAAAGATAATTTCAAGTTTGAAATTTAAAACGCAGTTGACCATGCTTATCCGCTCTTGCTAACTAGACCTTCTGGAAGCTGCTGACTGGATCTTCTAGAAGCTGCTGACTGGGTGCCACGTCAAACTTCATGCCCACAGTCATGCCCACTAGCCCAACCTTTAATTCCAGAAAATAAAACTACAGAACTTTATCTTTTAAGTGTAATATCCAGAATTGAAGTATTGCATAGAAAACGCACAACATCATTCAAATTAGCATCATAAAGTAACCATTAAAGGCATAATTAAAGATAAAAAAATTAATCATTTAAACACCTTATCATTTACAAAATAGAGAGATGAAGCTTGGAAGATTGGGATTTGTTGTTAGAGTTTGGAAGTTTATGGTGATATAAGTTAAAACATGTTATAGATCGGTTTGGAATCATCCAATTTTAAGTTATATATATATATATATATATGCATGCATGAATCCTCAACCTATTGGCGTTGAAAATTATTGAATCTGTTTGTGTCTCGATGTACTCCCAAGTCCAAAGGTAACTTCATGGTCTCTTTTTTATATATAATTTTTGTGGTTGCATTAAACTTTATGCATTAGTTTATAAGGAAATAACTCCATAGCCATTATTAGGCATAATTGGCCAAATAGGCCCAAAAAATAATTAGAGAAATGGGGATGTTTGAACGTTATTTAGAGGAACATGCCAATATCTACAGTGGAACGTCATCTGTAAAAGGCGTGGTTGGACCTCGTCAGGTACAAACATGCCAATAGTTTTCTGTATATCTTTTTAAAGATATATTCGAAGAGGGTGGGGATCGTTGGAGTGTATTATTCTAATATTTTCTAGGTTTCTCACTAAGTAAGTGATTTTTAAATTTTGAGTTTAAATTAATCTGTTGTTTTTTTTAATTATTAGTGTTTGTATATTATTTTGTGTGATTGATGATCTAATGATAATTATTTTTTATTATTGATGAAGCTGTCATGGTTCTGATTGTTGTTTCTAACAAAAAGAAGCTAGTTTTTCGATTTTTTAATCTGGTAAGTGCATGTATTTTTTAATCTGATTTTTTAAAGTTAGTTTTTTAGCTGTATATATTCGAAATGTTGAAGTTAATACAAATTTTTTGGCTCTATATATTCGAAATTGATGTATATATTTGAATGATAATTTTTTTAGCTGTAGAAATAGAAAATGGCACCTGAAGGAGTTTTGTTGTACCGTGACCATGAGCACATTTCGTCTCATATTCACGAAGAGCAAGTAAGTAAATGTTTTGTAATTTAAAATTTCATATTTACTATGTAATTATTATAATTCGGAATTATAATGAATTAATTATAGGATGTAGAGCATATGATATGCCGTCGAGGAATGAAGATAAAGGAACCTGGTGAATGTTTAGTGTATTACCTACATCGAACTGGTTTTTATAATGCCACTTTTATACGTGGGTTTAAGATAGTCCCCAAGTTGATTACTGCATTGATTGAACGATGAAGACCAGAGACCCACACATTTCATTTTCCATTTGGCGAATGCACAATAACCCTAGAGGATGTTGTGGTACAACTTGGTATTCCAACAAATGGGAAACCATTGGTTGGAGAAAATAAGTACAATGCATATGACCTTTGCATGCAGTACCTGAGCAAAGCTCCTCCTGAGACCTGTGTCGATGGGCTACGCCTTAAAGTATCATGGTTGCAGCAGGAATTTAGTGTGACCGATGAATATGGTCATCGAGAACTTGAGTGTGCTGCTCGAGCTTATACACTACAACGTATTGGTGGTGTGTTGATGCCATATACATCTGGTAATATGGTTCACACACAATACATGCCGTTATTGGCTAATTTGGACACAGTTGCTACATATAGTTGAGGTCTGCAGTATTGACATTTTTGTACCATGAAATGTGCAAGGTCACAATTATGCATGGTGAAAAGGAAAATTCAGATATGTGTGGATGTCAAGTCTTACTGCAGTCACGGGCGTGGTACAAGCTGCCTTATCTAACACCTATTTTTTCTGTACCGGTACATATGGAGTTTCTGCTTGCTAGAAGGTAATAATGTGATTGCATTTGTATATAAATATTTATTGATATAATATTTATATCCAATGACTTCGAAATATAATTTCAATATATCTTTGCAGATGAAGGCATAAGTTGAAGAATGTGGGGTGGTTCACAACACTGTCAGAAAGACAAGATTAAAGATCCAAACAATAAGAAAAAATATGGTATCATAATCAATTTATTTTAATTTATTATTTGTTCTTATTTAATATAATTTAATTTATTATTTGTTCTTATTTAATATAATTTAATTTATTCTTTGTTCTTATTTAATATAATTTAATTTATTATTTGTTCTTATTTTGTATTTTTATTTTTGAAAGAGAAATTGTATATTTGATTGTGAGTGAATTCATATTAATAATTGTGTTTTACAGTTTATTTGGTAGCCGTACGCGAATGATGACGTCAGGACTTGCCTACCACCTACTGTGCTTGAATGTGCATCATTTTGGGGTGCGGTTGTGCCTTTGATCCATTTTTCTATTGTTGAGTTTCATTGTGCTGACAAAGTGTTGAGGCAGTTTAACTTCCATCAACTCATTCCAAGAGCTCCACATGAACAAATTCACACCGTTCGTAGAGGTAGATTTTATGAGAATTGGATTGTGAAGCAAGCTGATTTTATTAAATTGTGGGAGGAAAGATGAACGCGGTGGGCTGAAGTATTGAGTCCAATTCAAGCCATCGATTTTGAATTTAATACAGAATACTATTCATGGTTTTTGGCAAATGGGAAACCGTTCATAGCATCTGTCGAATATGCAAATAAATGGCTTGAAGATCCGGGGGGTGCTCAAGACACGTTCACCTCTCAACCGAGTTTGGTCAGAGCTCTCAGCAATCAACAGATGAACCAAACTTGGAAGGATTTTCGGGAGCAACCAACCGAGGTTGGCCTTCTTCGTGGTCGCGATCTGACTCCCCCCGATACATGTAAGCAGTAATCTTTGGGAGCAACCACCATTTGGTAATGTCTCGAAACAAACACCATTTCAACAAAGTCATCAAACATTTGAATTTGGTCATGTTTCACAACAATCACCTTTTAACTTTGCAACTGGTGGTAGTTCATCTTCTCAGTCGAATTACAATGATGATGAAGGATACGTACCACAATTTCAGTATCCTCAATCATCTGTATATGTGGAAGGTTTTGGTCTTGGTAGTATGACATCTATGTTGTCAACAACTACCATTAGTAGCCCATCATTTCATCATGAAGAAATGTTTGCTACACCACCTATTATGCAAATAACGGATGAGCAATTTTTCGATGACGATGAGCTGGTTCCTAATCCAAGAGCTCGTAGACATGTTCAACCCGCTCTGCGGTACTCACAAACAGGCCCTCTCCACCGGCAAGAATTACCCGCCAGAAGGAGGCGAAAATAGGTTTATTTATTTATTTATTTATTTGTAATTTATGTTTCCATGGTTGAACATTTTGATATTTATGTTATATGCATTTTGATATTTATGTTTTTTTTTTAATTTTCGTATTCAATTTCTAAATTCCAATTCCACATCAAGACTTTAAATTATAGTAATTAATATTATAGAAAAAAATAAAAAATAAAAAATAAGAACAAATAATAAATTAAATTATATTAAATAAGAACAAATAATAAATTATTTTATATTACCTTAAATTATATTAAATAAGAACAAATAATAAATTATATTAAATAAGTAAAAATATATTACTTAAAATAAATCAAGACTTTAAATTATAGTAAATAATATTATAGAAAAAAATAAAAAATACAAAATAAGAATAAATATATTACTTAAAATAAATTAAAGAGATAAAAAATTTATTTTCATTACCATAAAATTACATACATTAAACAGAACATTTAGGTTGACGGTTCGACACAATAGTTGGAAATATTTGATTTGTTAGGACACTTGTCTCTTAAATGACCTGGTTCACTACAAAGGGTACAATGTTTAACTTGAACTGATCCCTCTCTATCATCTGGATCATCCATATTCGTTATTGATACGAGTAGACTTCAGTCGACCCTTCAGCTTTCTACAAAGCACTGGATTTGGTAACCGTTCTTCGTATATTGGCTCTATCGGCCAATAGTCTTGGTTCGGGATCGTATTGAACTGAATTCTATATATATTTACAATATTCTCCAGTTTATAACAGTCATCCGCAAAACCGTAAGGGTCGAGTCGAAAATGCAAACAGACGACGTGTGCGTGAGAGCAAGGGTATCTAAATGCTTGGAATGCACCGCAATCACACCATCTCTGATGAAGTTTGACAGTGAACATTTTTGCTCACCTCAGACTTTAGCTTCCACAGAAAATTCCCATCCATGTGAGTCGAATGATCTTACTCGCATAGTGGAAACTTTGGCTTGAAGTTTGATCATTTTATCCTATAGGGTTTTAGACCAATATTGTCCGCTGTTTATTCGAGAGTTGGCTTTCTGCCCTTTGTCAGACCACACTTTGCCCAATCTAAAGTAAGTCTCCCACACAATACTTGCAATTGGGAGATGGCGTGTTCCTTTAAGAACCGAGTTTATAGCCTATGCAAGGTTAGTTGTCATGTGACCATAACGCTGACCTTCGTCATAGGCATTTGTCCATCTTTCCGTGGGGATGTCATTTACAAATTTTATTACATTTTCATCGTGTCGTCTCAACCTTCTGATCCTTTCATGGAATTTTGGTTGAACTAGTTCATACCCTATTTATAAAAAAACAAGTTAAATAAAACAAGATGAACTCAAAAAAATTTAAAATTTTTATAAACAACAAATAACAACTTACCTGCGCCTAAAATCTCTTTCCAGACCTAATTGTTTCCGAACCGCGTCTTCGCATTCGCTGCACTATGCCGTATACAATATGCTGGATATGCATGTGGAGGTTTCCATAAACTCCCACGTCTGTCAATTACTGATAAGAGTCCAATTCCTCTATAAAAAATAATGCAAATCCCGTCTTCTTTTACAACATGATTGCGTATGTGCTTCAAAAAGAATTCCCATCCATCCGCGTCTTCCTTTTAAACTATGGAAAAGACAATTGAGAATATATTGTTGTTTCCATCTTGTGCAACGACCACGAGTAATATATGGCCATACTTCCCATACAGCCATGTACCATCCACTTGAATCATGCGTTTGCATAATGGAAACCCTTGAATGCACGCATTGAACGCCCAAAATAACTTACTAAATACTCTTTTACCAGGAATTAATTCGCCTTGTAAGTTGAATGCCGACAAAGTCTCGTACTCTACAACGGTCCCCGAGATGAAATGTTGCATTGCTCGTAAAAGAGCTGGTAGCTCATTATACGATTTATCCCAATCACCATAGAGTTGTGCCATCGCCTTCTGCTTTGCCATCCACGACTTGTAGTAAGACGTGGTATAACCAAGTTGGGTCTAGATAGATGCTACTAACACTGCAATCGAAATTCTTGGTTCCTGTTCAACCAAAGTCCTGATGTAAGCACATATTAGATCAGAGTTTAAATTAATATGGTCATTTGATAAAGCCATATTGGTACAAGTGTGCTGCTCAATAAATCGTGACACCTCCCACATTTCAGTCCTCTTCTTGTAAGAAATTCTTACCCACCACGAACAGTAGATCTTCCAATGAAAACACCTTACGCAGTAGGTACTTCTGTTGGACTCAACAACAAAAAATGACGTATGGCATTTGATACAGTGCTCCTGAACTGCAAGCTTCGCGGCTTCTTTTGTTTCAAATTCAGCCTTTAGTTCCAATTCTCCAAAGTTCAAAGATGATGAAGAACCAAATACGCGAGCTTGATATTCCTGATCTTGCATTGCAGTATAGTCAACTTCATACATGCGGGCTGCTGGAGCTTCATAGGCTGGATATATAGGTTCCGGTTGTTAGGGCTCCGGTGCAGCATTACCCCAAACAGCCGGCTGTTCATTTCTCAACCCGAGCCTAGCAACAGCTGTGGCCCAAACATCTTCTTCAACATCAATACCATTGCCTTGAGACACATCTGTTATAACATCGTCAATATCATCGGCATCGAGTAACTGAACGTCATTTTCTTCAATCATAGGAACAATATTTTCTTCATCATCACTGAAATCTTCAAGCGATTCGCCCCAACGACCAACTGTGGGTTCGGTGTTGCAATATGTTGATGAACTCATCTTCTGTAAATATTAAAAAAAACATAAGCAAAACATTAAAATTTCGGGTTTTCTTATTAAAATTTTAAAATACTATTACCATCCGAATATATCATCAATCATACAAAAAATATACAAACCATCTAGAATTAAAAAAAACAATTAAAAGACAAAAATCACGTACTTAATTTTCACTGGCCTTTACGAACTCTTCAATCACCGTCTTCGAATATTTCTTCAAAAACTCACAAACTCTTCCCTCTTTGCCGAAAAACTCTCTTAATTTTTTTCTCAACCACTACACACTCATCTTCCCTAAACCATATATATATATATATATATACACACACACACATAAAATACTATTAAAAAATTACTCCCCTTTAATAAACCTAGCCCGTACCTATAATCCTATTTACCCTTTAATAGCCTGACGTGCCTAAACCCTATTTACCCTATATATATACACTCATGCATGCCACCTGCATGTGCCATGCAGGCACGTCAGGTGGCATGCATGCATGAGCATCGCAGCGCAGAGTCGTCCAAGCTGAGAAGGTTGCCTCCAACAGGACCACGCCAAGAAGAGGTGACGAGGTCCACACAACGTCGGCTGTAGGTGGCGAGGTCCACCTGCCACTATAGAAATTGGCCTAGTTCCCCAATATTCAGCCAACCCACCCCATTCCCTAAATAATAAACGAACTCACCCCTATTTTCCCAATTATGCCCATTATTAGGTTCATTGTTCAAAACCAACATGCGACGTGCTTGGGCGAAGAACGGGGCCTAAGGGGGAGCCCGCTTTAGAAATGAGTCGGGATTTGTACAAATTTTCAAGTTTAGGCTTGGTTGCGTATTTAAGCCTTAAACTCATATAGCAGTTTCCAAGATAAAAATACCATGATAGTCTGTATACTATATTTTAGATAATGTGCTAATCATGTAGGGAATAATCGATAATCGTGGCAATCTGAATTGACGAAATATAAACTAATCAAAAATTTCATTCATGAGTATAGAGATGAAGAAAAGTTTATCCCCGAAGCCGGGGCAGTTTAAAGATTTTGGGAGTCCTGTACTATTTATTAAAATGAGGCCCTTAATTTATAATCAATAAGAGATATAAGTTTTTTTCTTAAAAAATATTTTAATAGAAAATTGCATGTTTTAAGTTTCAGATAATTGTTAAATATATACACATGATTGTATATATAATTTTTTTTTACAAATATTTAATTTAAGTTCTTTATTTTTGAGCCCCTCTCTCTCTAGGGACCTGTACGGTCGCCCATATCGCCCCTGTCCAGAATCGCCACTGCCCGAAGCACAAATGGGGATAGAAATACATACATGAATTTTTATATTCGTACTGTAAAGTTCTCAAACAATACCCCTATAAATCCCTAGGGGATCTGACAAATTCAATTTGTTTAGAGCAGCATTGAACCTAGGTTAGGATAATAATCAATTGATTGTTTTAAAGTTTATTGTTTAAGAATTAAGAATAAATTATTTAAAAGCTATTGTTTATAACTTATTTCAATAAAATTACTATAAAGGATTGAGACATAAAACAATGTACATTTGCGTCTCAAGTAATTCAAATAAATAGCAAAAAACATAATCAAAATTATTAAAAGAATAAAATATATTTATTACACTACAACAAAACAGGTTTTTAGCGGCATTTTTTAGTTTTATAGTGGCGTTTTAAAGCGCTGCTAAAAACTCTTCCGGCGCTAAGAAAAACGCCGCAAGAAGTGCCGCTAAAATCAGCACCGCAATAGTTCGCGGCGTTTGTGTGAAGAAAACGCCGCAAGAAATCATGTTCTTTAGTGACGTTTGTATTTACAAACACCGCGAAAAAACGTTCTTTAGTGCCATTTGTAAATACAAACACCGCGAGAAATTATGTTCTGTAGTGGCGTTTGTAAATCCAAACGCCGCGAGAAATTATGTTCTTTAGCGGCGTTTTTATTTAAAAACGCCGCAAATAGCTGTTCTGTAGTGGCGTTTGTATATACAAACGCCGCGAAAAACACCATATTTTCAAATAAAAAACTCAAATAAAAACATATATAACAATTTAAAATGCCAATTTCCACAGTTTCAATCTACATCATTTTTTCAAATAAACAATTAATCATGAGAACGATAAGAAGTATACATTTAAAATAGCTTCCAACATAACAAATCTATTTCCCCAAGAGTCTTGGTAAACTGGTTCAATGCTGGATATTCCTACGACAATTGCAGAGTTTTCAGATAGCTTCACCGAAGTTTCGGATGAATTTCTGCAGGTATACAAGGTTCTTTGGATAGAACTCTAAGCCACCCTTTTGTAGCCCAAGCAGGAACCAGATCACACTGAAAATAGGCATTAGCAGCATTTACAAGCAGTTTTACACAAAACATCATGGATTACAACAATAACAATAACAATCGTAGAGAAACTTCCACATGAAAATGAAACTAACCTTGTTTAACAGAAGAATCATGTGTTTATGTGTGCAATGGTCTTTCAAATGCCTCTCTAAATGATGACATCTTGTACCTTGTGGGTCCCTGGCATCCAAAACCTGTAACGCTAAAGAAAATTAAAAACAAAAAACAAAGGCATGAATTTCTAGTTTACTAGTGTTTCCTCTTAAAAGTAGGGCACAGAAGTTATGTATTATCTAACAAAGCTACATTAGAATTTTGAAAGCAACATATCATTATGTTCAGGTCTATTTTTGAAGTGTTTGGCATGCTCCATTAAATTAAATAGAAGTAGCAAGAAGGAACAGAAAGCAGTAATGACGTACAAAAATTTATCAAAAATTAGGCAAGACAGGTTAAAGAATTGTTCTTTTCTTCATAGATTAAACACTAACCAATAGAGGATGGACATAAACCTACCTGGACAACAACATCTGATGGGCCTATTACTTTGTAGAGTTCACCCCATATCCGTTTGCTTTGACCCTTCTCAAACATATTGTGTCGAACAAGGTCACAAAATCCGTCTGTCTCATCAGCTTCTGTAGAAGTAGAGGCACCGTACTTCTTCTTTCTTAATGGAACACAAGATCATATACAAAAATCCAACAGAACCCAATGGAAGTTACATAGATTATACAAGCAACACCACATACATTTAATGAATACTTGCTGCTCTCACTTCATTAGATTCTTCACTAAACATGAACCCACTTAAAAAAGTCTATGAGATGTGGGAATGTAACCACCTCGTCCCGGTCTGGATGGTTGACCGATCCGAATAGGCTACACGGGAAAAACCGAAGTGAAACCCGCTAAGGCTCCCATTCGGTTAGCAACCCTGTAAAAAGAATTCCTTTTACTATTATCTTGTCTAAATGGTTTTATTAAATCCTATATGGAGGGTCAACAACGGAAGCAACAAGCAAGGCAAACAACTCAACATCATTACAAAACAGACTATTTTTAGCTTTATAAGCAGGTCGTTTCGAAACACCCGAGAGGTGTATCGAAACGCCTTGACTTGGTCAACGAGCGTAAGTCAACACGAGATGACCGTATCGAAAGGGTGGTTAACTGTTCCGAAACACCCCCAACGGTCAACTTCTCGTGGTCAACGACATATTGACCGTTTCGAAACACCAAGACCCGTTTCGGTACCCCAATTTATCGGCAAATTCTCATATTTTCAGTGGCAAAACAGTACCGAAATGGCCCCTAAGCGTATCGAAACGCCTGACCTGAAACAAGAGGCTATATCGAAACGAGACCAACCATTTTGATACACGGGCTGCGAAAAGATAGATTTTAGCTGGTTTTTGATAAAAGACAGCCCCAAAACTCAACTAAAACCTCCAAGACTCATTAAACATCAAATCTAGATGAAAAACACCCTATATGGACATGCTTAGCACACAACAAACATGTAGGAGCCATACATTAAATGAATCAATAAACACAACAAGGATTCATTTATAACATTCAAGGTTTAAGCTTTAGACAAACATACATGTAGCATTCATAAAAGGGATATAAGTTTCAACCACAAGACAAGCATACATCAAGTAAATATGGTTTACAAATCCAAAGCATAGCATAAGCAACATTCAACATTTATGAGTCATACAACGCTCATACAAACACATAGCAGCCCCATTGCTAAACTACTACTTTATTTACCGAACCATACTTGAGCAACTACAAAAGCTTGGAATGCCCCTTTCCTTGCTCCTTGCTAACTCCACGCTAAGGATCTGCATTGTCGAAAATGAGAGCGTAAGCTAGAAGCTTAGTGAGGATACTCTAAAACCAAAAACAACGACAATGCAGGGTTCAAGCATATAATCCTTTACAACACGCACCAACATACATAAGCATTAATATAGCAATCTAGCTTTCAACACAAGAGACAATAATATGGCATCTTACTTCATATTAAGCTCAACAAAATAAAGCATTTATCTAAGCAACATAACCACATGAACAAGTATATTGGCCACTATTAGATTTACCCGGATACCCGGATTACACTCAACAACAACATTACCTCGGTGGGATTACACTCATCACCGGACCTTGCATGGATGAGATTTCACTCATTATCACATGCCCTACGGATGAGATTCCACTCATCATCACGTATAGTATAAACATTTTCGGTGGAATATTACATCACTGTACTCCTCCTTGATGGCTCAACGCCACCAAAACTATACGCGAATTTGACTCAACCGTGTGCACACTAATCCTAATGATCGATCATTTATACCCGGTAAGTTAACTAGTGCCAATCATACTCTCAAAACCACATCATAACAACCATCATTTATAGCACACGTCCATCATCACACACATCAATGTATATTCATATATATAACCAAATCATGCTTCACAAGATCATAATAGGTATAAACATTTAAAGCTTATAACCACACAAGAAGTTAAACTACCAATTTAACTTCTACCTTGGAATGACCTACCAAGCACATCCCAAAACCTCAAGAACACACACTTGAACCAATTTAATTAAATTTGAAAGTTTCACTCACCACCCTTCCTTAAGCAAACCAAGCAAAGCTACTCAAGCCTCTACAATTTCCGGATTCGATCCCAAAACTTCTCCGATGTTTCCTCTTGCTTCTAACCAATCAAAAGACAAGGTATACTCAATCAAATCATTGCCAAACTCAGCCACAATCTTAACCCACAATCACAAGCCAAAACTTCATAGTTTGAAACTCAAATTAACCACAAAACTCATATTTTTGTACTCCCCAAATACCCAGCTGAAATCCATCATTTCCAACACCCAAATGACCTATAAAGACTTCCAAAACACTTTCCTAACAACCCTATACCATAAGCCCTTCAACCCAACACAAAACCCCACCAAAATTTCAAGTTTTGACACTTTCAAAAATGCCCCCAAGACCTATTTCGGGATTTTTGTCAAAATCCCCCCATTTCAAAATATGAGGTGTATTTAGGTAAGGTGAACTCAAAACTTAACTAAACAAACCAAAATCAAGTTGAAAACCAATTAGAGTTTCATACTTTCTTCAAACTTGAAAAACTTGAAAATTAAAAAGATGATGGTTTTGAAATCTAAAACCATGGAAATGCTTGGAATGAAAAGGAGAATTCAAAAACGAAATTACCTTCAAAGGAGCCCTTGAGATGATGGAGAAAAGAGATGGAATAGTGATTTCGGTTTTGGGAGGTTTTTCACGTGAGAAGAAAAATGGGAAGAAGATGACTCTCTTTTTTTTTTAAAAAAAAAGCTTGTCTTCTTTTATTTTAACTTATTTACAAAAATACCATTATGTGGATTTTAATCTCATTTAAATTAAAACCAAGGTCTAATTAAATTAAACCGATTCGGGCGACTCGAACCCAACACACTCACTGAACTCCCAACCCCAAAACACGAGTGTTACAACTCTCCCCCACTTAAGGAATTTCGTCCCCGAAATTACCTGACTGAAAGAGATAAGGAAACTGCCTTTCTATATCTTCCTTCCTCTCCCAAGTGGCCTCGTCCACCCCTCGACGTTGCCACCACACTTTTACTAACTCAATCGATCTACCCCGCAACACCTTGATGTCTGAAGCCAAGATCTCAACTGGTTCTTCGTCATAAGTCAAATCCGGATTCAATTCAATCTCTTCTACATGCATAACATGTGATGGATCTGACCTATACTTACGGAGCATCGAAACATAAAACACATCGTGTATCTTCTCTAGCTCGGATGGCAAACACAACCGATAAGCAATTGGGCCAACCCTTCTCACAATCTCATACGGTCCTATGTACCTCGGACTCAACTTTCCCTTTCTGCCAAATCTCATTACTTTCTTCCAAGGAGACACTTTTAAGAACACCTTCTCACCCACTGAAAACTCAACTTCCTTTCTCTTCAAGTCGGCATAGGACTTCTGTCTATCCAAAGCTGCCTTCAAATGATCGCAAATCAATTTCACTTTATCGTTTGTCCCCTTAAGCAAATCTAGCATAGGTAACAACTTCTGTCCCACTTCAGCCCAACAAACTGGAGTTCTACACTTTCTACCATACAAGGCCTCATACGGAGCCATCTGAATGCTCGACTGAAAACTGTTATTGTAGGCAAACTCAACTAGAGGCAAGTGCTTCTCCCATGTACCCTGAAAATCAATGATGCAACAACGCAACATATCCTCTAAAATCTGTATAACCCTCTCTGACTGACCATCTGTCTGAGGATGATATGACATGCTGAAATTCAAACGGGTACCCAAAGTTTTATGTAGACACTCCCAAAATCGAGCTGTAAACCTCAGATCTCTATCGGACACAATAGACTTCGGCACACCATGCAGTCTAACAATCTCACCAATGTACAGATCGACCAATCTATCTAAGGTATAAGTCGTATTGACTGCTAAGAAGTGAGCACACTTCGTGAAACGGTCTACTATAACCCAAACTGAGTTCTTCTTCGTACGAGTCAAAGGCAAGCATGAAACAAAATCCATGGTGATATTCTCCCATTTCCATTTCGGAACTCTCAACGGTTGCAACAAACCTGAGGGAACCTGATGTTCCGCCTTCACTCTCTGACACACCATACACTTACTCACGAAGTCGGCTACGTCTCTCTTCAAACAACCCAAAAGTACTCATTCTTCAAATCTCGGTACATCTTCGTACTTCCAGGATGCATAGCAAACGGACTACTGTGCGCTTCAGTCAAGATTGTATGTCTCAAGTCACTGTCTTCTGGCAAAACTATCCTATTTCTGAAACACAAGACCCCATCGGTACTGAAACTATAGTTTGAAGGTCTACCCTCGGCTATGCCTTGCACGTGAGGTGCCAAAGATCTATCTAAGAGCTGTTTCTCCCTAATCAACTGACCTAGAGTAGGTCTAACCTAAAGCTCGGCCACCAAGCCACCATCTCCGGAAAAGCTCAATCTAGCAATCATGGCTCTCAAATTTACAACTACCTTTCTACTCAAAGTATCGACCACTACATTGGCATTACCCGGATGGTACTCAATCATAAGATCATAGTCCTTTAGAAACTCTAACCACCTACGCTGTCTGAGATTCAACTCTCGCTGAGTCATGATGTACTTCAAACTCTTGTGATCTGTGTACACTGTGCACTTCTCACCGTAGAAATAATGCCTCCAAATCTTCAGAGCAAACACAACTGCAGCTAACTCTATGTCGTGGGTCGGATAGTTACGCTCGTGAGTCTTCAACTGTCTTGAGGCATAAGCCACCACTCTCTTGTCTTGCATGAGAACACAACCTAGGCCTACATAGGAAGCATCACTATATACTACATATTCCTTCCCTGACTCTGGCTGAATCAAGACCGGTGCTTGGGTCAAAGCTTCTTTCAACTTCTCAAAGGATCGCTGTCTTGCATCCGACCACTCAAACTGAACACTCTTCTGAAGTAACTGTGTCAATGGAGCAGCTAACTTCGAGAAACCTTCTACGAACCTTCTATAGTATCCAGCTAAGCCTAGAAAGCTACGAACCTCTGTTACTGACTTCGGTTGCTTCCACTCAACAATAGCCTTTATTTTCTTCGGATCAACCCTAATCCCATCGGCTGACACTACGTGCCCTAGGAAGACTACCTCTCGGATCCATAACTCTCACTTGCTCAACTTTGCATATAACTAATTATCTAACAAAGTCTACAAAACTAATCTCAAGTGTCGATCGTGGTCTTCCTCGGTACGCAAATACACCAAGATGTCATCTATGAAGACAACTACAAACTGATCTAGGTACTGATGGAAGATCCTATTCATCATATCCATGAAAGCAGCCGGTGCATTAGCCAACCCAAAAGTCATGACTAAAAACTCATAGTGACCATATCTAGTTCTAAAGGCCGTCTTTGGTACATCAACCTCTCTTACCTTCAATTGGTAGTAACCGGATCTCAAGTCGATCTTCGAAAAGACTGATGCCCCTCTCAACTGGTCAAACAAATCATTGATTCTTGATAATGGATACTTGTTCTTCACTGTTAACTGATTCAACTGTCTGTAATCTATACACATTCTCATGCTTCCGTCTTTCTTCTTTACAAACAAAACTGGAGCGCCTCAAGGCGAAGAACTTGGTCGAATGAAGCCTCTATTTGTCAACTCTTGCAACTGAGTCTTGAACTCTTTCAGTTCTTTTGGTGCCATGCGATACGGAGCAATCGAAACAAGAGCTAAATCTGAATAAGTCTCTATAGAAAACTCTACCTCTCTATCAGGTGGTAAACCTGGCAACTCTTTCGGAAACACACTTGGAAAGTCACACATTGTCCGGATGTCTTGAGGTCTAACGTCACTCATGTTTGGATTCATCACATAGGCCAAATACGCCTCGCATCCCAACTCAACTAGCCTCTTCACCTCTAAAACTGAAACTACATTCGATAAGAACTTCACGTTCTCACCCACCACCACTATCTCATAATCATCTACGAGTCTCAAAGAAATCCTCTTAGTCTCAAAGTCTATCCTAGCTCTATGCTTAGTGAGCCAGTCCATACCCAGAATCACATCAAAGCTATAAAATGGTAGCTCCATCATATCTATTGGAAACACATGCCCTTGAACCATAAGCAGACATCTTCTGTACATCTTCCTAACTACTATTGTATCCCCGAAGGAACTAGTAACACTAACTCCTACCTCTAACACCTCACAAGGCAATTTCAACAACCTTGCATGCTCACTCAGTATATATGAATGTGTAGACCCGAAGTCAATCAAAGAAAGCAAACCCAAAGACTGTATTGAGAAGTTACCTGCAATCACATCTGTGTCGTGCTGACCCTCACGCTGAGCGTAAACTCTGGCCTGGCCTCCGTCCTCTGGCTGGACTACAACTACATTCGCAATGTTCCTCTGACCATCATTTCTCGGCTGAGAGTTACCCCTACCGCGCCCGCGGCCTCTCTGAAAGTCATTGGCTCTAGCAGGAGCCTGAGCCTAAACTGGTGCCTGCCCCACCTGATGTGGACAGTCACGCCTAATATGATCCTTAGCTCCACAGCTCCAACACGAGTGGAAATTCCTCCAACACTCACCGGTGTGATTCCTCCCTAAACGAGCACACTCGGGCAACCGCCCACCAGCCCTCTAGCCCTGATGGCCCCTACCGTGGTTACCTCCACCACGTCTATGGTCATAGTGATGCCTGTTTTCCCGATGCCTCTTGGCATCGCCTCTATCAAAGTCGCTAGATCTCTTCCTAGAACTAGAACCACCAGATCATTTGGTCAAGCCCAGACTGTGCTCCAAGTCCTTTGCCCTAGCGACCAAGACATCAAAATATGTGTAGTCAGAAGCTAAAGTGTACCTCTTGATCTCTTCGTTCAACCTATAGAGGAAACAGTTACAACATTCCACTTCAGTAGGAACAAGCTCAGACGCATACTGATCAACCTGACAAATCTGATCTCATAGTCTGTCACTGTCATACTCCCCTGAAGCAAAGCCATGAATTCCCTCTTCTTCTCATCGAGATAACGGGGACCCATATATTTCTTACGGAAAGCTGACTCGAAGAACTCCCAAGTGATCTCAGCCTCTGCCATACCCGTAGTGATGGTGACCTACCAAGTGTAGGCATTACCCTGAAGCAAAGATACAATACACCCTAGCTTGCGTTCCCCGGTACATCCCATCTGTGCCAGAATACGAACGGTCTTCTCTAACCACAACTTAGACATCTCCGGTGTAGATCCTCTGAACTCTTCACCTCTCAAACTTCGGAGCCTCTCTAATGGTAAACCAGTACCCTCTCCCTGGGGTTGTGCCACTGCCTGACCCCCAGCCACTGCAGCCTGAAAAGCCCCGGCTATCACCTAAACTAGAGGAGCTAAATCTATTTCGGCCGGTCCTTGGCCAACTTGAGGTTCTACGCCCTCGGCTCTCGCCCCACCTCCCTTTTCTTGATGAGGAGGAGAAGGAGGAGGTTGAGGAGCCTGCGCCTCACCAACTGGCTCAACTCTTGGAGCTGGTGCCCGTGGTTCCGGTTGAACCATCCTAGGCCTCCCTCGTGGTCTCATGTTACAGCTAGCAAGATAACAACTACAACAAACACACATATAAGGATTAAGTTAGCAAAGGCAAGGGTCCAACTGTGCTCAAGTATCTTCCTTTACAAAACTTTTTCAAATTAAGTAATAGTAGCAATTGGAACTCGATACTACACCAGACACAACAATCATGCTTCCAAACACAATACGAATGAACAAACAACAAGCATACATGGCAAAGCATACACCGAAACATAACAATAACTTAACACTTCGAACTTACCTCACTTACCTGCCCGAGGTCTCGGTAACCTCAGGCTCTAATACTAACAAATGTAACCCCCTCGTCCCGGTCTGGATGGCTAACCGGTCCGAGTAGGCTACACGGGGAAAACTGAAGTGAAACCCGCTAAGGCTCCCCTTCGGTTAGCAACCCTATAAAGAGAATTCCTTTTATTATTATCTTGTCTAAATGGTTTTATTAAATCCTATATGGAGGATCAACAACGGAAGCAACAAGCAAGGCAAACAACTCAACATCATTATAAAATAGTCCATTTTTATCTTTATAAGCAGGCCGTTTCGAAACACCCGAGAGGTGTATCGAAACGCCTTGACTTGGTCAACGGGCCTAAGTCCACACGAGAGGACCGTATCGAAACGGTGGTCAACTGTTCCGAAACACCCCAACGGTCAACTTCTCGTGGTCAACGACGTATTGACCGTTTCGAAACACCAAGACCCGTTTCGATACCCCAATTTATCGACAAATTCTTAGATTTCCAGTGGTAAAACTGTACCGAAACGGCCCCTAAGCGTATCGAAATGCCTGGCCTGAAACAAGAGGCTGTATCGAAACGAGACCAACCGTTTCGATACACGGGCTGCGAAAAGATAGATTTTAGCTGGTTTTTGATACAAGGCAGCCCCAAAACTCAACTAAAACCTCCAAGACTCATTAAACATCAAATCTAGATGAAAAACACCATATATGGACATGCTTAGCACACAACAAACATGTAGGAGCCATACATTAAATGAATCAATAAGCACAACAAGGATTCACGTATAACATTCAAGGTTTAAGCTTTAGACAAGCATACATATAGCATTCATTAAAGGGATATAAGTTTCAACCACAAGACAAGCATACATCAAGTAAATATGGTTTAGAAATCTAAAGCATAGCATAAGCAACATTCAACATTTATGAGTCATACAACGCTCATACAAACACATAGCAGCTCCATTGCTAAACTACCACTTTATTTACTGAACCATACTTGAGCAACTACAAAAGCTTGGAATGCCCCTTTCCTTGCTTATTGCTAACTCCACGCTAAGGATATGCATTGTCGAAAACGAGAGCGTAAGCTAGAATCTTAGTGAGGATGCTCTAAAACCAAAAACAACGACAATGCATGGTTCAAGCATATAATCCATTACAACACGCACCAACATACATAAGTATCAATATAGCAATCTAGCTTTCAACACAAGAGACAATAATATGGCATCTTACTTCATATTAAGCTCAACAAAATAAAGCATTTATCTAAGCAACATAACCACATGAACAAGTATATTGGCCACTATTAGATTTACCCGGATACGCAGATTACACTCAACAACAACATTACCTCGGTGGGATTACACTCATCACCGGACCTTGCATGGATGGGATTTCACTCCTCATCACATGCCCTACGGATGGGATTCCACTAATCATCACGTATAATATAAACATTTCCGGTGAAATATTACATCACCGTACTCCTCCTTTATGGCTCAACGCCACCAAGGCCACGTGCGAATTTGACTCAACCGTGTGCACATTAATCCTAATGATCGATCATTTATACCCGGTAAGTTAACTAGTGCCAATCATACTCTCAAAACCACATCATAACAACCATCATTTATAGCACACATCCATCATCACACACATCAATGTATATTCATATATATAACCAAATCATGCTTCACAAGATCATAATAGGCATAAACATTTAAAGCTTATAACCACACAAGAAGTTAAACTATCAATTTAACTTCTACCTTGGAATGGCCTACCAAGCACATCCCAAAACCTCAACAACACACACTTGAACCAATTTAATTAAATTTGAAAGTTTCACTCACCACCCTTCCTTAAGCAAACCAAGCAAAGCTACTCAAGCCTCCACAATTTCCGGATTCGATCCCAAACCTTCTTTGATGTTTCCTCTTGCTTCTAACCAATCAAAAGACAAGGTATTACTCAATCAAATCATTGCCAAACTCAGCCACAATCTCAACCCACAATCACAAGCCAAAACTTCATAGTTTCAAACTCAAACTAACCACAAAACTCACATTTTCGTACTCCCCAAATACCCAGCTAAAATCCATCATTTCCAACACCCAAATGACCTCTAAAGACTTCCAAAACACTTTACTAACAACCCTATACCATCAGCCCTTCAACCCAACACAAACCACACCAAAATTTTAAGTTTTGACACTTTCAAAAATGTCCCCAAGACCCATTTCGGGATTTTTGTCAAAATCCCTCCATTTCAAAATATGAGGTGTATTTAGGTAAGGTGAACTCAAAATTTAACTAAACAAACCAAAATCAAGTTGAAAACCCATTAAAGTTTTATACTTTCTTCAAACTTGAAAAACTTGGAAAATTAAAAAGATGATAGTTTTGAAATCTAAAACCATGGAAATGCTTGGAATGAAAAGGAGAATTCAAAAACGAAATTACCTTCAAAGGAGCCCTTGAGATGATGGAGAAAAGAGATGGAATAGTGATTTTGGGTTTTGGGAGGTTTTTCACGTGAGAAGCAAAATGGGAGGAAGATGACCTTTTTTTTTCTTCTTTTTTTTGTTTCAAAAAGCTTGTCTTCTTTTATTTTAACTTATTTACAAAAATACCATTATTTGGATTTTGATCTCATTTAAATTAAAATCAAGGTCTAATTAAATTAAACTGATTCGGGCGACTCGAACCCAACACACTCACCGAACTCCCAACCTCAAAACACGGGTGTTACAGGGAATCACACAAATTTAGGCATTCAGGAAGCCGAAATGCTTCCCTCTATAAAAGGAACGTCGACAAGTATTACCAGAGAGCAACAAAACTCTTGCAACTAAGTGATAAAACAAGGATATAGAAGTCTTGCGGATATCTTGGACGCAAAATATACTGGGTACAACAAACAAAATAAAGAACTGCATTTCACTTATTACGCTGTGCATACATGATAGAATAATCAACCAACAAAGAGACAAAATTCCAAGGAGATATCCTAGAAAAAAATAGGGGGAAATGTTAACTCAATACTTTTATTATTAAAAACTACACTAATGATTAAAAAGGGAACTGGAACAAAAGTTCCTAAGAGAACTACATCACAACTTTTTTCCAACCAGCACTCAGAAATAAACATCTTAAAGGTGCAGTTCAAGAGAAGTGGTTGTAAGAGCCCGGCAAATACATTCATCAAGCCAGAGTATATATAGTCTGCATTCAGGCAATCACCAGAACCACAAAAAGCATCTGCGCCCAACAAGCTGTCATAAACCTGAATCAAACACCCATTGACAACTCAATTCGTCATTCCACATCACCGAGCAAAAACAATGCCAAAACTAATTGAAAAGCAGTGTATTAAAGCAAAATTAGTGGGCTTAAAAAACACTGCACTTACTTGAAGGGGTCAGCTCAAACTTTCATCACTTCTAAAAAAAATTTAAACTAAGGCAAAGCAATTGCAACAATCATATATTTTAAACAGTGGCACAAACCATCATGCAATACGATTGAAAAAAGTCATACAACTATTTGAAACACCAAACAATACAAAGCTAGATTCCATTAAACCAATAAGGATACCATTCCCTCAAAGTAGTTAAAATGGAAATCAAGTAATCAACAGAAAAGAACATACACTAGAATGTAAGAAGAAAATTTGCAAGAAAGATGAATGTTACTATGAAAAATGGCATGCTATGGTACATTGAACAAGAAATATAGGTTAAATAGGAGGCAATACTAATAATTTACCTTGAGAACCATCTGCTTTCTTAACCAAAGATTCATAATCTACAGCTAGGAGCTTTGGGCGCTTCCTCTTTCTCTTAGGTCCAAATGCATCCTCAAAAGGCTCTGTATCTAGAAGATGAGCTCTAGCTTGCTTCATACACATACATTGTAATAAAAAAAATATAACTGTAGATTGTAGAAATTGCTGAAAGTTAGGGAATCTTATTCCTAAATATCCAATTGCTGATATTCAGGATTTTATCAATAAATAGGAGCAGATTTTTAGCTACTGATTTTATGTAATAGGTGCAGATATAGTTGCTGATTTTTTGTGTAATTTTTCCCTAGATTAGGCTCTCTTTGTAACCTATAAATAGGTGTTACTTTATCAATAAAATACATCAAGAAAAACAGAGAAATACATTCTTCTCTGCCTCAAAATCACTATTGTTCACATGGTATCAGATTAGGTTTTCGATTCTCCACAGAAATCCTAAAGAGATGCATCCCATTTCTTCATCATAAATCAGTTCTGGAACTGATTTGAATTCTTGTCCAGAAAATTCTGATGTTTCCTCCACCCAAATAACATGCCATAGACTTGTTGGCAATAATTATCTTCAATGGTCTCAATCCATGAAGATTTATATCACAGGAAAGGGCAAAGCTGCGTACATCTCTGCAGACATGTCAAAACCAGATTCCAAAGATCCATCATACTCCAAATGGGAGCGAGAAAACAACATGATTATGTCCTGGCTGCTGAACTCGATGGTTCCAGAAATAGGAGAAAATTTCCTTCTCTACAACACAACAAGTGAGATTTGGACTGCTGTAAAGGAAACCTATTCCAGCAAGGATAATGTTGTTGAATTATTTGACATCAGTAGCAAAATCAAGGAACTTCGTCAGGGAGACATGAGTGTGACGCAATATTTCACCACCATGACCAGGTATTGGCATCACCTTGATTTATTTGAGACTAATGAGTGGAGTTGTGTTGCTGATGCAGAATTGTACAAGAAAATTACTACCCAAAAGAGAGTATTCCAGTTTCTTTATGGCTTGGACAAAAGCCTTGATGGAGTTAAAGGAAGGGTATTAAGCACTAAACCTCTCCCTTCCATTCGAGAAGCATTCTCTGAAGTTCGTAGAGAAGAGAGTAGGAGAAATGTTATGCTTTCTATAGTCCATGCCTCTGAGGAATCAGCCTTCATCACTCACACAACATCTGGTAATAAAACCAGACCTGATAGACCTTGGTGTGAACACTGTAAAAAGGTTGGTCATCTCAAAGACTCTTGTTGGAAGCTTCATGGCAAACCTGCTGACTGGAAACCACAACGATTGCGCCGTCAAAGGGAAAATTCAGTAAATGTAGCTACCACAGAGCCTTCGACTAGTTTCAGTAAGCAGCAACTTGAGGATTTTGATGAGTGCTCAAATATGACACATTTCATTTGTTATTTTTCTAGCTATTGGGACTTCTTGCTGCTTAATACATGTTGTTTTCGTTACATTTTGTGCAGGGACCCAATTCTGGAAATAGCAGTGAAAATGAGGCATTTCTGCAGTTTTTATTATAATTCTGTCATGACTGGCATTATGGGCACGACACCGGGCACGACGCGTCTGACGTGGCAGTGACGTGGCAGTGACGTGGCGACTTCTAGAAGCTTCTGGAACGTTCATAGAGAGCTTATCAGCTTATCCGATTAGATTCCTGCATTTAAATTTTAAAACATTTGAATTGTTTTATCTTTTGTTTATTATTTTAAATTATTTCATCACTTTATCTTTGTAAATCTAAGCCTATAAATACCACCCTTGGTAAAGGCTTAGATCATCCATCCATTCATCCATCATTTTTAGTTTTTACCTTTGTAAACATTTTTAGTTTTAATTCAAGTTCTTTTCCTTTATTTTCTTATTTCATTTATTTTATGTTATTTAATTATTTTTCCAAAACCAAGTTAAGCATGATAATCAATATCATGCTTAGCTAAATTTCTTGAGCCAAGAGTTAGCCAAATCAATTCTAATCGTGAGAATTGAACATTGCCTAAATTCCTTCGGGAATACATTTTTATCTTTCTGTTTAGATAGTTTGGCAATCGGCCTTACTAAAGTTTTTAATCGTTTTTCAAATCAAAAGAGCTCGTTGATCTGAAATCGTTTAAAGACATAGTTGGGAGGAAGGATCGGCCTGTGGCAATTTCGACTTCCTGTGAACACTCTTAGCGGCGGTCCGCTAAGGAAAGATAAAATCAGAAGCGATTCTACTTTTAGACAATTTCTGAGTCGGGCTTTTCCTGCTTTCAAAACTAAACACTTTAACGACGATAGACGTGGCTAATTTGTTTAAGAATCAACCTTCGAAGATAGTCTTGGGAGAATTGGTTACTCGAGAGAAAAGCAAGTTGCGACGGGTTGGGCCTCGCAGACTGTAACCGACATGATCCCCGAAGTAAAAATCTATTTCAATGATCGAAGGAATTGACAAGGCTAACTCGAGGCTAATTTGCACATTTGTTTTTTTCTATTATTTTCCTTAATTCTTGCATTTATTTTTTTACTTCATTCGAAATCAAATATCACCCCCTTTTTTTATTTCCTTGCAGATATTCCTGGGATTTCGGATTCAACAAATTCAAGTCAACAATTCCAGCTAATCTCCCTGCGGATCGACCCTCTTTCCCTATACTTATTTAATTTCTTATTTTATTTATTGCTGAAAGAGGTTAATTATTTATATTTATTTTGACCGGTTAACGACGACTTGTCAGATTTACAAAAATTGCTTAGCCAAACGACATATTCTGTTGATCAATCTGCTGCCTCCACAAGTCATAATGGTAGTTTTTCGTTTCTTTCCACAACTACTAAGATACGTTGGATAGTAGATTCTGGTGCCACTGACCATATGACAGGAAACAAGAGTTTATTTTTAACTCTTACAAAACAGAATAATCAGAGACAAGTGAAAACTGCTGATGGCTCCTTGGTTGAAGTAAAGGGGACTGGAACAGTTTTTATTAATAAGGATCTTGTGCTTCACTCTATTCTATATGTCCCTAATCTCCAATGCAACCTCGTGTCAATTAGTAGATTGTGTATTGACCTTCAGTGTTATACTAAATTTAGCTCCCTTGGCTGTGTTTTTCAGGAAATGGATTCGGGGAAGGTGATTGGCAATGTTGAGCTGTGTAGTGGCCTCTATCTCATTGACGGTCAACCTCTTCCTAAGGGACAAGTCCTACCAAGTTGCACCTTTAATTTTGTGTGTTTATCTTCCAACACTCCCAATTTCAATTCTAATGAGATTATGTTATGGCATTTTCGTCTCGGACATCCTAGTTTCTTTTATCTTCAGAAGTTTTTTCCAAAACTTTTTTTCCAATAACAATCTATCATTATTTTCTTGTGATATATGTCAACTTTCCAAGCATAAGCGAAATCCATATCCTCCATCATGTTATGAACCATCTCAACCTTTTTCACTCATCCATAGTGACATTTGGGGTCCTTCTAAGGTTAAGAATATTACTGGAGCTAGGTGGTTTATTTCTTTTATTGATGATCACACTCGAACTACTTGGACATATTTAATGAAGGAAAAGTCTGAAACAGAGGGAATCTTTAAGAAATTTTATTTGATGATTGAAACCCAATTTTGCAGCAAAATTCGAATCCTAAAGAGTGACAATGGGAGTAAATTCTTCACAAATACTTTGGGCAGTTTTCTTAAGGAAAAAGGTGTTATACACATTAGTTCTTGTGTAGATACTCCTCAACAAAATGGAGTGGCTGAAAGGAAAAATAAACATCTCTTAGAGGTTACTCGATCACTGTTATTTTCTTCCAATGTTCCTAAAATATTTTGGGGAGAAGCTTTACTTACAGCTACCTACCTTATCAATAGATTACCTAGTCGGGTTTTGAGATTTAAAACACCTAAGGAAGTCTTTCTTCAAACTTTTCCCTTCTTTAAACCCATGTCTTCTACACTGCCTGTTAAAATATTTGGTTCTTGTGCCTTTGTTCATGTTCACAAGCAGTTTCGAAGCAAATTAGATCCTAGGGCCATCAAATGTGTTTTCCTAGGATATTCTTCTCTAAAGAATGGCTTTAAATGTTATTCCCCTGTCACTCGAAAGTTCTATATATCTATGGATGTTACCTTTCATGAATTACAACCTTTTTTCTCCAATTCTGAAATTTAGGGGGAGAGTTGGGATGAATTTCAGCCTCAACCTCAATACATTAAACTTCCTCTTGATGAACCTAGTGTTATACCAGATTCGGATTCCATTCCCATACCAACTTCAACTCCTTTGCTTCAGCCTAAACCTAGTGTTATACCAGATTCGGTTTCCATTCCCATACCAACTTCAACTCCTTTGCTTCAGCCTGAACCTATGTCGCCTATACATGAATCACTACCTAAAACTCCGCAAAACCTTCCTTCAAAAACTCAAGTTGGAACAAAGGAACTTAGTGTCTATACAAGGAAGAAAAGGAGGCCTATTCCACAGGAAACTACACAGCCTAGGATTGTTCAAGAACTGGAACCAATTCCATTATCCTTAGAAGATGAAGAAGGTACGAAATCTTTGAATAATGACATTGTTCCTATAATTGATACATCTGACTTGCCTATTGCTCAAAGAAAAGGTGTCAGAAAATGTACAAGTCATCCAATACAAAAATATGTGGCCTATGGGAAGCTAATACCCTCATTCAAAACCTTTACTGCTAAACTTGATAAGGTGTACATTCCTTAGTCTGTGCATGAAGCCTTGAAAGATCCTAGGTGGAAGAAGGCTGTAGAAGATGAAATCAATGCACTGGAAGCAAACAAGACTTGGGTTATGACTGATTTACCTCTAGGAAAGAGGGCAGTGGTTGTAAATGGGTATTTACAGTCAAATACAAATGCATATGGGAGCATCGAAAGGTTCAAGGCTAGGCTGGTGGCAAGAGGATTTACTCAATCCTATGGAATTGACTACAATGAGACATTTGCTCCAGTAGCAAAGCTCAACTCAGTAAGAATCCTATTATCTCTTGCTGCAAATTTGGATTGGCCATTGCATCAACTTGACATCAAGAATGCATTCCTAAATGGAAACTTAGAAGAGGAGGTATACATGCAAACACCACCTGGTCTAAATGGAAACTCAAATTCTGGTCAGGTATGCAAATTACTGAAATCTCTTTATGGACTTAAGCAATCGCCAAGAGCTTGGTTTGACAGGTTCACTAAGGCAATTCTGAAATTTGGCTATCATCAATGTCATACTGACCACACTATGTTTATCAAGACCTCTTCCGAGAACAAAAAGGCTATCTTAATAGTCTATGTTGATGATATAATCATTACGGGTGATGATTATCTGGAAATCATAAATTTGAAGAAGTTCTTGGCAACTGAATTTGAGACCAAAGATCTCGGTTACTTGCGATACTTTCTAGGGATGGAAGTGGCTAGATCAAGCATGGGAATTGTGATCAATCAAAGAAAGTACATTCTAGACTTGCTTTCAGAAACTGGAATGATGGGTTGTAGACCTGCCGAGACACCTATGGAGTATAACTTGAAATTCAGAACTGATAACAAAGGAACTCCTGTTGATAAGGAGCATTATCAAAGGCTGGTAGGTAAGTTGATTTATTTATCACTTACAAGACCAGATATTGCCTTCTCAGTTAGCATCATAAGTCAGTTCATGAATGACCCGAGAGAGGAGCACCTAGTGGCAGTGACTAGAATCTTGAGATATTTAAAGATGACGCCAGGCCATGGAGTAATTTTTACCAAGAATGAGAGTAGAAAAGTGGAGGTTTTCACAGATGCAAGTTGGGCAGGAGAGCTCACACTCAGAAAATCCACTAGTGGATATTGTACTCGAGTTTGGGGTAATTTGGTAACATGGAGAAGCAAGAAACAATCTGTAGTGGCAAGAAGCAGTGCAGAAGCTGAGTTTCGAGCATTAGCTCAAGGGATCTGTGAAGGAATTTGGGTTCAAAGACTCATGACAGAACTAAAATTAAATCAGAGTGAGGATTTTGAACTTCAATGTGACAGTAAATCCGCAATCAGTATTGCAAAGAATCCTGTCCAACATGACAGAACAAAACATGTGGAGCTTGACCGACATTTCATCTCTTAAAAGATTACAAGTGGGACAGTCAAACTTAACTTTGTGCCTACTCACAAACAACTAGCCGATGTGCTCACCAAGGCACTTCCAAGAACTACCTTTGATGCGCTCACATCCAAGCTAGGACTTTACAATGTATACTCACCAGCTTGAGGGGGAGTGTAGATTGTAGAAATTGCTGAAAGTTAGGGAATCTTATTCCTAAATATCTAATTGCTGATATTCAGGATTTTATCAATAAATAGGAGCAGATTTTTAGCTACTGATTTTATGTAATAGGTGCAGATATAGTTGCTGATTTTTTGTGTAATTTTTCCCTAGATTAGGCTCTCTTTGTAACCTATAAATAAGTGTTATTTTATCAATAAAATACATCAAGAAAAACAGAGAAATACATTCTTCTCTGCCTCAAAATCACTATTGTTCACAATAACAGAGTCAGAGGTGTGGTTTTTAACTCAAAAGGCAAAGAAAATTCTAAAATCAAAATGTCAGAAGGATTCACTTCCATAGAATTTATACCTTTGCATGGTCCTTTAAGAGAGATAAGGATTCTAAAATCAAAATGTCAGAAGGATTCACTTCCATAACATCAATATGCAAAAAAAATCAATTATTCAGAAACAAAATTTGTGCATGTTTTCAACTTCTAAAAACAAATACTCCAGAAAACTCCTATGCTTTTCTAATAAATACTTGGCCTAGAATGTGTACTGAAATTTTGAACTTTCATTCCCCAAGCATCCCCCGATCCCCGCCTCACCATATCTTCCATGCACTGCTCTGTCGGTGTTGAATTTTAGCTCTCCCGTTACTAGAGGCATCCAACATAGTTTCGATTGCTGCAATTTGCTGCGTTTTATAGACCTGAAGTTTCGAGGATTTGAAACTACATTGCAAACCGTGATATTAAGATCAGGCCAATTCCCTTTACACCACCAAGCCAACCGTAGAACACACAAATTATGTAATTGGGATGTGTCTAAATTAGCCCATGTGAAAACCAATTCATTTCTAAAAATCCACACATACCACATGAATGAGAAAGTGCTCATCATCCACACCGATTCATTCAAATCCGGCGGTATAGAGTGGACCCAAACGTTCAACAGGTTTTTCACAGTACGAGAAATAATTAAATGTATGCCCCGCAAGGAGCACCACTTTTGCCAAAGCAACCAAGTAATCGAGCATTGACAAAACAAATGATCTGCAGTTTCAAGCCCAACTTCACATAAAAGACAGAGCAATGATGGAATAAAATTAATACCACGCTTTTGCAAATTTAATCTTGTTGGTAGTCGACTATGAGCAGCTTTACACGTAAAAGTCGAGACCTTTGGGGGAACTAAATTTGTCCAAATTATGCTCCAGCATTCTTCCTTAGATCCCTCGTAGGACCTGTCTACATTTGAGTATGATTTCACAGTGAACACGCCATTGGAGTTTGCTATCCAGCGAATACTCCAGAAACAGAATTTGTGCATGTTTCCAACTTCTAAAAACAAATACTCCAGAAAACTCCTATGCTTTTCTAATAAATACTTGGCCTAGAATGTGTACTGAAATTTCCTTTCTTAAACCTTAAAGCATTATTATAACCCAAAGCTTATATTTCTTAAACACCATTTCAATACAAAGATTAAGGAACAAACCTGGAAAACACGCGAGGCTTGTTTGCTGGTGCGATGGCGAGCCGAACGACGATGTTTGCTCGTTGGTGTGACGGCGAGACGATCGACGCTTGCTGTGGTTCGACGGCTAGACGAAGGGCGCTTGCCTGTGGTGCGACGGTGAGGCGAACGATGCTTGCTTGTGGTGCGACGGTGAGGCGAGCGCTTGGTCGACAGTGATGAGTAGCACGACGAGGAAAGAGCAGTAGAAGTTAGGGATTTTTTTGCACGATAAAACTGGAGGAAATTTTCTAAGATTGACGGATTATATTTGCTTTAACGGGGAGTTTTAAATTTTTTCCTATTGTGACGTTTATGCTACCAAATGCTGCCATAACATGACTTTTGCCGGTGTTTTAATAAAACGCCACAAAAAGTATACCAATTGCGGCGGTTTTAGTAATAAACGCTGCGAATTTCAGATTTATTGTGGCTTTTTCATAAAAATGCGACTAATTGTTTTACTACAGCGGTGTTTTATTTAAAAATGCCACTAAAGATTTCATTTTCCGGCGTTTGACTTTAAAACACTGAAATAGGTGAAAAATTTGCAGCGTTTGTTAGAAAAACGCCACGAGAAGTGTTGTTGTAGAACAAATCTAGTGTAGTGTTAGAGTTATATTGACTACCATCATTTCTTTTTGTTCCAACCTCAAAATTTTAATTTCATCTCAAATTATTAGTTTTTATGAATAATTTGTTGTTGTATTACCCAAAGAAGCAGCAAAAACTATTAAAAAAACTTTATAAATATAGAATCAAGGCGATCAAATGCCCTAGTTCAAAAGAAGCTGTACAATAATCATATTATTCGTATCTATACTTTTCTTTTTCACTCAGATTCAAATTATCTCATGTACAATGTCAAAAATATGTGCAGTATCATGTGCCATATTTCAGAATTGTCTCCTATTTTGTCAATCCATATGTTATATATGAAAGCACTCCAAGCTATCTTTGGAATAAAAACTCGTAAGGACTTGCCTTTGAAGTATGAGCAAGCCCATGAGATTTCTTCCTCCCAACCCAATATTTCTCGGTGAATTTCACACCGGTCCAAGTCCAACAAGGCCGCCCAAATGTTCCTGTAGTAATTAGACCTGGCAAACTTGACCCGAGACCCGAAACCCGATTTTGACCCGAACATGATAATTCGAAGTTGACCCGAAACCCGAACCGAACCGAATCGAACCGAACCGAACCGAAATTTTTTGTTGAACCGAAATGGATCCGAACCGAAATAGACCCGAACCGAATAGACCCGAACCGAATGCTACCCGAACTGAAAACTGAACCGAAAGCTGAACCGAATATCGACCCGATTTTAACCCGATTTTAACCCGATTTTGACCCGATTTTAACCCGAATATCTATTGTTAACAATATAATAAATAATAAAATGAAGTATAGAAATTTTAGATCTTGGTGACCAATTTTATAATTTCATCATAAAATATAGCATAAAATTGAAATAGTAGATTAAATTGACAATTTGGAAGTGGAGAAATTTGAGAGTCCAATGATCAATTTTGTAATTATACCATATAAATAAATAGGGGTCAATTTTGGCTAAAAATTAAATCTTTGAAATTAAAATGAACGAAAATATCAATATATTAAATTAATAGACTAAATTACAAAAATTAGTCAATTTCAACTAAAAATAAATTTTTAGAGACTAAATATCACTACTGGGAGGGGATTTCTATATCCGAAGTCTAAACCGTGGGAATACTTGTGACTAAATTAAATTAAACTAAAACTTAAAGTTGACTAAAATGTAACATTTTAAATGCAACATGACCTAAAAAGTAATTAATCTCTAGCTTAAAAAATTGGTGGCTTATTTCCCTCCAAAATTGTCTTTTCTCTCTCTATTTTTTCCAATTGTCTTTTTTTTTCCAATGTAGCTTAAAAATTTGGTGGCTTATTTTCCTCCAAAATTTTGTTTTTTCCCTCTCTATTCTTACCAATTGTCTTTCTATTTTTCTTGATTTAATTGAGTTTCAATTTAGATTAATTTAATTGAAATTTCACATTTAGTTTTAAAATTATTTTAATTATGTCCGTGATTTATGCTTTTAGATTTTAGTTAGTTCAATTAGATCCTAAGTTTAATAAATTAATTCATTATTATTATTATTATTATTATTATTATTATTATTATTATTATTATTATTATTATAAACTTTGATTCAATATAATTATACAAAAAGAATTATATGGATAAATGAAGCTTTGATTTAAATATTTAATCAAATTCAAATGCATAGATTGACAAGTTGAATCAGAATTAATCTCATACACCAATAACTCTAAACTGAACCATAAATACTAAACCTCAAACCTTTAACCCAACTCAAATCAAATTGACCCGAAAATTTAAATGTTGACCCGACCCGAAATTGACCCGAAATTGACTCGATTTTAACCCGAACCGAAAGCGACCCGAACGACCCGATTTTGACCCGAACCGAAAGCGACCGATCCGATATTGACCCGACCCGAAAACAACCGATCCGATTTTGACCCGATCCAATACCCGAACCGAATCCGACTCATCACAGACCCGAATTAGACCCGAACCCGAACCCGAACCGAACCGACCCGAACCGAATCTAAACCGATTCTAGATATACCCGAAATGACCCGAACCGAAACGACCCGAACCGAACCCGAACCAAATGACCCGATTGCCACCTCTAGTAGTAATCACACCCAAGGAAAATATGATCCTTTGTTTGCTCCAACAAGCCATAAAAGTTGCATCTGTCTTCAACAACCATGTCTATTCACAGTTGACTAGCCTTGACAGAAAGTCTATCTAGTAAGGCCATTCAGGTTATAACAACATGTTTAAGAATATGCAACGGGAACCGTACCAACTTGTGCCAAATAATTTTTTTTTCGTTCTTGACATTTATCCAAAACCCAATTGATTCTAATAGCTGGCCAATTTGTAACGATTGTGAAACATTTAGCGCTTCATCACGGAGCTTCAAAAATTTCTTCACTTTAAATTAATTTGGGTTTATCTATTTAGCTAATCGTTTACATAGAAATGATAAAATTTTGGATAAATCAAAGAGAACTTGATATACGAATTTATATAGTGATTAATCTTCAGCAAAATATAAGTTGGACCTTAATAGATAAAAGATGATAAAGATTTAATAATGTCTAGAATTTAACATGACATTTTAAGTTTTATTTTGATTAGTAGCATAGTATGTTTTTGTTTATTTTTTGGGCACGAGGATTCCTTGAAATTTGAAGTGATTCACACGGGGAAGATATGTGGACGAAAAATCTTCGAAACATTTAATTGAATTTCTCTAAAATTGTACCCACAAGTGTTGGGACAAAATAAAAATATAAAATCATCCATGTTCCGGCGAGTTGTCACGCCTAGTTTTAGATTATATTTTGATCTTTATTTAAAAAAATAAATAAATTAATCTTTATACATTTCAAATAAAAATAAGGGAAATTACATATTTAGTACCTCAATTATGCACGTGTTACTGTTTTAGTACCTCAACTATTATTTTTGGTAAAATGGTACCTAACATTACATTTTTGTTCTGTTTTGGTACCTCGGCCGTTAAAAACTAACGGAAATGATGATGTGGCTTGGTATAACTATATTTTTAAATACAAACACTTATGTATAGTATCAATTTAGTCAAAAATTCATCAATTTAAAACATCATCTTAATTATGGGGGTAAAACACCATCTTAATTTTGTTTGAATTTGTCTCATCCCAATTCCCATCTCATCGTATTCTCACCGGTATCCCGATCATGGAGTTTGTGTCCTCAAATGGACCCCGCATTATCCCATCATTGATCCACACAATCTAAAGTTTTGATTGTCCCTGACATGTTTTTTAAACTCCAAAACCCAAAAAAAGTATTCGACTCGAAGAAGAAGAAAATTGAGGAATTTACAATTTTAATCAAAAAATTAAAATAATGTTTAAGTTGATAGAATTTTAGACTAAATTGATAGATTGTATAAGTTTTTGGACTAAAACTATTATTAGCCCAAGCCATGTCACCATTTCTGTTAATTTTAAACGACGTAAGTACCAAAACAGAACAAAAACGTAACGTTAGGCATTATTTTGCTAAAAATAATAGTTGGGGTAGAAAAACTGTAACACATGCATAGTTAGGGTACTAAATATGTAGTTTTCCCTAAAAATAAAAAACCATTCTGGAACACCTAAAGGTTCCAAGTATGGCTCCAAACATTAAATCCCAATTATTATCCTCCTGAGCAAAATATGTCGGCTTCGTTAAATTAATATGAATACAATCTTTAATGTCCAATGATAAGAATTCTTGCAATCGTTCCTTTTTAATCAGTCTATACCACACCGCAAAAGCTTATGGGCACAGCCTAAGCGTATGATCAATATCCTCCATTAGTCCTTTGCAGATCAGACAACTGTTGTCCGAGGTGAAGTGACGCCTAGTACGTTCATCATTTTTCATTAGCTTACACTTGCAAAATAGCCATAGAAAAGTTCTTATTCGCTGAATTCTTTTATAGTCGTGCACTACCTTCCACACAATATTCGTACCATCCCTCAATTCCTATATCCGAATATCATACGCAGACTTTACCAAAAAACATTGGTCTGGTCTGCCCTTCCAACCAAAAAATGCATCTGTAAAGGTCGCTGAAGGACCCTTAATAGCCGTTATCCTTCACAAGACCCCAATTGGCAACAAATTTTGAAAGCACGACCACTTCCGCTCACCATCCAAATCAACCATATTAGCTACTGTAGCATGTCCTAGATGGCCAACTGTAGAGCGTTTGGGTGTTCTCCAATTATGAGCGCAAGTGCACACTCTTGTCAAGTTATAGTATAAGAGATATCGTCTCCCACAAGGATTGGACAACCAAATTCGAATGTAAAACCTCTGCACAGAGTATTTAAATGCACAATTAAATTTCAGTTTGCAAGAGATTCTAAATTAAAGAAACACAAGTAATTAAGAGAAGAGATGAGATTGATGGAATGTGTCAGGTTTTGCTGCTTCGTAGCGTGAGACTGCGTTGAATAAGTCAAGTTGTATTGCGCTGCCTGACTTTGCTTCCTCGGCAGAAGATGGCATATTGGTGCTTTAACAACTTTCGCTGCCTCGGCAGGTGGAACGGATGATTGACTCGGCGGCAAACTTGGCAGACCTTCAAGGCTCGGCAGAACGCTTCAGGAATGATTCTACTTATGTCTAAGCTAGAATATTGTTGATGCCCGTTGCAGATAATACCCGTCGACATGAATCATAAAATGAACAGCAACCTTTGGTTCGTCCTCTTTTATCCGCTTTAAACCCTAACCTATGTCTAGGCTGTATTGATCAACACCCGGTATGGATGAGATCATGCTTACTTCTTTCGTGAGTTTGACTCTCTCGATGCCAAACAAATGGATTTCTCACAATCGATCTTTTGAACTCAATTGAAAACAATGAAGAACGTGAAATAAACAAACCTTGAATTTATTGCAATAACAAACTTGAACCTAAACAACCGTTCTCGCAACTACTTTACAACACAACCCAAACCCTAGAGAATTTAGAACATAATGACGGCAAGAAAACTCAAGAGAGACTAAGCTATGCCAACTAGGGAGATTCTAAGATGTCTAAAATACAAAATATGATCAAGTATATATAGGGCATGGCCTAAGTTAAGTCCTCCTTGGAGTAGAAGTCTTCTTCATGATAAAGTAGCTTTTGTATTAAATGCATCCTTTAAATCCTGACTTCTTTGACTTTAATTGGACTTCTCTAGTCGTTGCCTTGTGCCGCAAGCAAGCCTTGATCTTCTCCTTTGGCAGCTTTGTCCGCTATTTCTGACATTAGTAAATTGAGTGGATAGGCTCAATGGACTCTGAAAATTATGCTCTACCAATCGCACTCCAATTTACCAATTTCTCAAGTTGCTGCCCTGGGCAGCAGGTATGGCGGCGGCGTCTACTTGGCAACATCTCTCTCTATGTAGAACTACTTCAATACAGCTCCTTGGTGTGCTGCCTCAGCATCCGCTCCTCTGATTTCTTCTCCTTCTGACAGCTTCTAGCATCTGAAACTAAAACTAAACTAAAACAATATATTTTCTTACCAAATCAAAGATATTCAATAGAAACATGGTAAAGTAAAGATTACTGTAAATAATGCATGCTTGTACTTAAATATGCCTAAAATGCACTTGAGAATAGCAATAATATGAGATGGAATGCATACAAAATATAAGACTTATGAGCACTTTACACACCTCAAAACTCGAACTATTGCTTGTCCTCAAGCAATGCAATCCAAAACATACTTGCCCTTGCACTAATCAGAAAGAAAAACTTGTTTTAAACTTGATTCCGCACCTCAAGACTGTGGCACCTATCATTAGATTAGTGAAAGGAAAATAACATGAATTACCTTAGAATTAAACTATAATTCTAGTGCAGTATGTGCAGAAACTGTGTACAGGCTGAATTTGAAGAATATTCTAAGTAAACAAAGATGTTGCGATGGTAAAATAAGGTTGCTACCGAGGCAGCACAGTTAAGTACATTTTTAATCGGGGTAGTAAGGGCTTCAGCTCATCACAACTACTCTTTAGGTCTGAAATTAAGATATGAGCAAACTACAAAACCCCAAACCCATTGAGTAGAGTCATCCCGCGAAGACTTTCATTCACTCATGCTAATTTGTTCGTCACTTCAAAAATTATCAAATACATAAACTTTGATAGAAGCGGAGTGTCCTTGGCACATGATTCTTCCTAGAGCCTGTTTTGGGAACATCTAGGGTAAAACAACATATCTTTCTTTGTTCCTGCTGTGACAATACTTTTCTTTTTTCTGGTTGTTGTTTGTCGCGGCAGCTACCTGCAACCATGTTAGAATTTTACAAATAATTCAAGCTGGCAGTGTTTATTAGAAATTCACTCAAATTCAGCAAGTAACAGTAGTGTTTATGATTTTTGGCAATTATAGAAAAAAATTCTAAGTTTTCTTCATGCTTTTGCGAAAATTAAGTTCATTTTTAATGGTGTAAAAAATTTAAAGTTGGCTATCCTATCATAGGCACAAGTTCTAACAAAATTTTTCTTTTGATTAATTTAAAGGCAAGTACATATGCAACTATATGATCTAAGTATGCCTAAATAATAGATGAGTGCTAACCCCCCCCCAACTCAAGATGAGAATTGCCATCAATGCACAAAACAGAAAAATAAAAAACAAAAATAAGTAAAATAGAAAAACAATAAATAAGAAGGGAAAAGAAAATATAGTGCTAAAAGTTGTCTGATGATGGAGATGATGCTGGAGTTTCTGAGGTAGAGGAGGAAGATGATGATTGGATGATCAGGCGACAGCTAGAAGAGGTCCTGGCAGCAGGCTTGGCAGGTGAAATATTTTTTGTGCGCGGCGGTTGGACTCTTTTGAGCGTAGGGCGAGGAGCTTCAATTGGACCGGTTCAGTTTCTGAGTCATCATCCTCCGGCTCGACCGAGATTATATGTCGCTTCCTTTTCCTGCTTAGTTCCGCCATGGGTGCTGCCGATGGTTCTGCTGTGGCCATTGGTTCCCTGGTTTCTGCCATATGTTTCCCAGAATCCTTGGAAGGGTGCAGCTCTTCCATTGTTGCTGTGATGGCTGGAGGGAATTGTTGGTGATTCCACTCTAAAGTGTCAGCCACCGTGTGGGAAGAGGAGGTGGCTGAGTATGACGAGTATCTTACAGGAGAAGGCATCTGGCGGCGGAAGGTGGCGTGGCGGGCAGTAGCATCTGGGAGTGTAACCTCTCCTGGTTCAGCTGCAGGGGCCAGTTCCTCTGGGTATTTGGGCAGTGATGGGCCGTCGTTAGGAAACTTTTGCAAAAGATAAGCCACAAAGGCCTCTTGAACTTCCCCCATGTACTTCATGAAGGCCAGCTGCTGCTGCTCAATTCTCTTGTTGCTTTCGATTAGTGTGTGGAGAAGCTGGATGACCTTAGGGTTTTGGGCAGCCTCAGTGTTGCCTCTTGCTGCCGGTGTGGCTGTGTGGGTGGCAGATGGCTGGGATGGTGTGATTGGCTCTGTTTTAGGCGCCTGCATCATCTAAAGCCTAACTTTTCTGGTCCAACCCTCCCTTGATGGTGTCATCACATCCTTGGAGTCGGTGGGGATGTTGACGTTTGCGCACAATCCTGTGATGAGGGAGGGAAAATAGAGCCTGCCCTTCGACTTTTTGAAGCAGTTGTAGATTTCTTTGCAAATTATATCTCCCACGTTGATCGGCTGGTTGTTCATAATTGAGTGGATCAGGTTGAAAGGAGGTCGATCAACTATTGAGTTGTGGGAGGTGGGCAGCAGACGTCTTTTGATGAAGGTGTTCCATAACATTACCTCTGGTAGCAGACGACGGTGCTGAACAGACCCTCAGTGTTTCTCTGCCAGCCATGGGGTGTTTGGTTCGCATAGGCGCTCCTTCATTTTGTCGTAGTCCCCTCCTGTCAATGCCTGCCACCAGTCCTCATGGGGGTTATCGTCCATCTCCAGCCTGTAGAATCTGTTGATAGTAGCGGCGTTGAATTTTATTGCCTCCTCTCGGACGAAGACAATCGATATTTCTGGGTAGGGTTGGTGGGCGTAGAACTCTCGGACGAGGGTGATATTGGCCACCTAGTGCTGCTTTCCAAAAATCTCTCTTCCTTGGCTATGTATCTTCTCAAAGAGAGCGGGCTCGAGACCTAAATCTCCCGTCTGTTATGAGTAATGAAACCCTTGCTCCTCCCATACTGATCGATTGGCAAATTGCGTTCTGTGCCTCTTTTGATCTAACTCGGAGAAGAATCGTTGGAAAGAGGGCTTAGATTGTGATGATTCCATGATGAGACGGTTGTAGTTTGAAAGTAAACTAAAAATAGAAAATAGTGAGAGAGCAGGTTGACGAAGAAGAGGTTAAACAAGGAGATGAAGTGAAGAAAATGAATGAAATAGTGAGGTATATATAAGGGTTGCCGAGAGATGTCGTAACAGCATTAAATTCCCAACATGTAGATTTTTCGGCACGTGTTACGGGATTAAATGCCCGTTACACTGTAGCCATTGGCGGCTAGCCATTAGCGGTATTCTAGTCGTTACGCATTTTGTCGTTGGGCTACCCTTAACTGTTTTGGCGGCATTGTGGGCGCGTTCCTTGTTCAGCCTTCTTCTTGGTCCTGCTTATTTATTCCGAAACCTGAAATAAAAATAATTAACTAAATAAAGAAAACTTAAAATATGAAAAATCAAAATGTGGAAAATAAATTGCAATAAATTAAAATCTAATCCTAAAACATAAAAATAAAAAGAAAGATGTTAAAAATAAATTAAGTTATGTTGGGAGTGCATCGAGATGCATCTCCCAAACATAACCACTTCCTGAGTTGGTTGTGTTTTGCTTTTTGTCCAGATGGGTCAACTTGTTCCTCGTGGTCTTTGTTGCTGCCCTGATTTCTACCCTAGCGGCTGCTGCCTTGCTCTGTTTCTATGCTGACCCTGGAGGCATGTGTGTCTTGGCATACCTCTTTTTCCTTGGTTGGTTTCATGGGTGGTAAAACATGTATTTTTATGTTCTGATTGTCAACCCTCATTATAAGTTCCACATTCTCTACAAACTATTAATGTTCTGCCCGTGGCTAAGAATGGTCGCCCAAGAATGATGGGGGCGTTCTCGTCTACCTCACAGTTTAAAATAAGGAAATCAGCTGGAAAAATGAAGTTGCCCATTTGTACAAGGATATCTCCAACTTTTCCTTCCGGTTGCACAAAGGAATGGTCAGCTAATTGGAGCATGATGGAGGTTGGTTTTGCTTTTCCAATTCCTAATTTGTTGAAGACAGCCTTGGGCATCAGATTAATACTTGCTCCTAGGTCACATAGAGCTCTCATATGATGGTTGCTGCCTATCTTGCATGGAATGAAAAAGTTGCATGGATCTGTCCTTTTGGGCGGCACCTTGTTATGTAACATTGCCATGCATTCTTCAGTGACAGCTACCGTCTCGAATTCCCCAACTCTCATTCTCTTGGAAACCATAACTTTCAAATATTTCACATAATTTAGCATGTTTTATATGACTTCTACGAGTGTGATGTTGATGTGCACCTGTTTAAGTATATCTAGAAATTTCTTGAACTGATGCTCTTGCTTTTGTTGTTTAAGTCTTTGGGGGAAGGGCAGCGGCAGACGAATGATCTGGATGCGTTCCATACAGGGAAATCTGATCTGCAGGGTTTCAAGATCATCTGTCTCAGGGCTGCAGTCATCTGCCCGGGCTTCAGTTTGTGGTGCTGCCGTTGCGGGCTGTTCTGCTTGTTGTTCCTTTGGTTGCTCAACTCTGGGGTCATCCAATTGTTTCCCACTTCTTGTCGATATTGATTTACATTGCTCATAAGTGGGTTTTGTTGTGGTCTTTGTGTTGCTGGATGATGCACCTATTGACCTATTGTTTATGATCTGAGTGAACTGCCCGAATTTGGTTTCCAGGTTCTTGATTGGTGCCTCTTAATTTTGCAACCACATCTCAGTCCTGTCCATGAAGGACTCAGTCCTTTCAAAAAATTTATTAGTATGAACAATAAAATCACTAGTACGAGATATAAAACTATGTAAAGTAGATTCGAGTGAATTATTGTTCGTATTCTGTTGATTCTAAGGCTGATGCCGAGACAGGTTCTGCTGATATCCTCTTGGTTGGTGGTTTGGATTTGTAGCCGTGTTAAGGTTACTCCAGGAGAAATTTGGATGCTTTCTCTAGCCTGGATTGTATGCGTTGGTGTTGGGCTTGTTGTTCCCCTCATAGGTTCCCATGAAATTGGTAGATTCGTTACATTCAGAGGAATTATGGTTGCCCCCACACTCATCACAGAAGGGCTCCAGTGCTTTGACCTCATATGTTTTCCCAATGGGTTTGGTCATATTCATCACCGGCTGTGTCAGTTTGTACAGGCGGGCAGTGACAGATTCAGTGGTTTCTACTTCATTAGCAACATCTAGCTGCCTCACGCCGCCTCGGTGGGCTGTAGGGAACTTGTAGTCGTTTTTCGCTATTTTGTTTAAAATCTGTAGTGCCTCATCAGATGGTCTTTCTAGGATGATTCTATTGGCTGAAGCGTCAAGCATCATTCTCGTCGGTTGATTGAGTCCGTTGTAGAACATTGACACTTGAGTCCAAGTGGGGAAACCGTGAAGCGGACATTTGTTTATCATCTATTGGTATTGTTCCCACGCTTCATACATCGGTTCATCATCCCCTTGGCGGAAAGCAGTGATCTCGTTTCTTAACATGTCCGTTACGTTTGAAGGGCTGAAACGGTCAAGGAAGTCCTTGTAAAACTCTGCCCAAGTGTTAAATGATCCTGTCGGTTGGTTATTCAGCCACTGTTTTTCCCTATCCCTTAGTGAATAGGGAAATAGTCTCAGTTTAAGCACGTCTTGATGGACTCCATGTATCTTAAAAGCTCTGCAAATGTCAAGGAACACCCACAAGTGCTGCCGAGCATCTTCCGTTGTAGTTCCTCCAAATTGCTCCAATGTGTTTATCATGTTGAACATCACTGGTTTCAGCTCGAAGTGATCTGCTTCAATTTCAGGTTCTGCCACAATTGGATCAAATCCTCTGAAGTCGTGCTCTAAGTAGTCCCTAGTGGTGCGCACATAGTGTTGTTGCTTAGGCTGAATTGGGGGTTGCTGCCCTTGCTGCGGATCTTGCTGCCCATCAAAGCCGTCTCGGGCATTGTTGTAAGGGTTGTCATCTTGGCCGTTTTGCATGGTTGTCTCTGCTTTTCCTATTTCCTTAGCTTTTCAGAGGGCTTCTCTTGCTTCCTTCTTTAGTTTTCTTGCTCTTCGTTCGATCTTGTCTATGTAAACGATTTCGGACGACGGGTTGGCTCTGGTCATACATTAGACAAGAAAATTGTAAAATTCGTTTTCTTTTTTTTAATAAAAAGGAAAAATAAAAACTGAAATTAAATGCAACAAAATAAAGGGTAAACTACATAAATGACCACCATACTATTCGAAAAGTCGCGATTGGACCACCTTACTTTTTTTCGAAGCAATTAAACCATCATACTATTAAATTGGATGCAATGTGACCACCGACCCTTAGAAGTTAACGGCAGGGTGATGTGGTAGTTAAAAAATAGGGGTATAATTACACATTTGGTCCTCTTTACTTATACACTCTATCAATTTGGTCTTAATTTTAATTTAATAAAATAAATTAATTATTTAATTAGGTGGTGACACGTGTCACCATCTTATTAGAGGACTTTAATTATTTTTATTTAATTTAATTAATTTTCCACCTCCAATCAGGTGGTGACACGTGTCACCAAATTTGGAGGAAGAAAATAAAAACAAGGAGCATATTGCTCCTAATAAGATTCGAACTAGGGTTGCTTTGGATAAAGGCATGTAAGCTTACTGTTGCGTGTAAAAGTATCTATCGCAATATAGTGCAAGTGTACACGAAGCAAGTAGTAAAGTGATACGTAAGTATCAGATATCGTCTCCACAGGGACTGGGCTAATAGCTTTAGCCTTAGATTGCTGCATAAGAGAGAAAAGAAATAGTTTAATTATTTGTCACGAGATAATAAAGAATAATGAAAATAAAAGAGTAAAGAAATCAAGATAGAGAGAATGGGCCGATATTGATTTGCTCAGTAGTGTAGGTGTTGCAAAGTTTAGGAATCTCTGTTCCGTCGTTGCGCCTGTCGCGACAGCACCTGTCGCGGTAGCAATCTATTGTTTGTCGCGGAAACGATCACACAACTCTGTACTTCAAGCTTGGCAAGAATCCCTGTTGTGCCTTGGCTTATCCCTAGGTCCAAGTCTGTCGATGAACACGTCTTTGATGATACCTCCCGGCGTGAATCGAAGGATGAATACCGATGTTGTTGAATTCTTCCTTAGCCACTTAACCTCGTCCTATCCCTAGGTCCGAGATAGTTCAACCATAAACTGGAGAACTCGTACTTATTCCTTTCGTATACTTAACTCTCCCGATATTAAGTAAATGTGTAATCTCACAATGCTCTCCCGATACTCTTACAAGATGTTGAAAACAAGAATAAGCAAACTTGAAGTCTATTTTATTGAACAGAAGAAATCCTAAAACAATGCAATCCTTGCAACTACTTTACAGAATCAACCCTTAGCCCTAAGGGAAGTTTAGAACATGATGAGAAGGGGGAAAACGACTAGGGTTTAGGGGAAGACGGCTAGAGAGTAAGATACCCTTCCCTAGGTCGAATTACATGCCTTTATATAGGCCTTGGGTTGAAGTTTTCTAATATGGCAAGAATATAAGTTTAAATTAAAGTACAACTCTAATAAAGACTAAATTTTCAAAGCATATGTCTTTAATTCGTCCTTCCTTCTTGCTTGGAGTTTCTTCCTTGAACTTTGGGCTTGGCCTTCATTCTGATCTAGGGCTCAGAAAAATATGAGTGCTTCACGACAGACCGGCTTAATTTCCTCTTTTTGTCGAGCTCCACTTCACTTCTTCCCTTTACCATTGTTGTCGTCCTTAGCTGCCGCGGCAGCGGCCATGGCGGCATCTTTCTTCTCAGCTGCAGTCCAGTGTTTCAGCTCTGCTTCTCCACTGCCCTTCATATGCTACAACAGCTACCTGCAAAAGCAACCAATTTCAGTAGAAACTGTGTCATTTAATATAATTGTGATGTATGAATGAAATCTAACCTAAATGCAATGAATTATGCTTGAATGCAGTAGAAATGTGTGTTAAATATGGGGTAAAATATAGATCTTTTACACACTCAACACACCCCCAAACTCAAGTTTTTGCTTGCCCTCAAGCAATTAAGACCTAACTTAATAATACTAATTTTTCTTTGGCTTAAATCAGTGAATTCTACATTACCTACCACTTGTAGTCTATCAAGAGTAGTACCTTGTCGGACATTTCTGGACTTATTCGGAACCATGCTATATTTCTTGTGATGTGTGTGGGTTTTGTGAACACTTATGCATCTAGACTACCTTTGTATACCATAATAGTTATGTCTACAAACTTGAGGTTATGCCATTTCAATTTTTTCTGGAGGCAATTCTTAGGCTCCTTTAGTTTTTTTTCGGACTCTTTATTTAACTGCATCTTTTCTGGAGGCAATTCTTAGGCTCCTTTAGTTTTTTCTAACTTAGCTCAAAAAGAAATCTCCTAAAATAAGTGATAGGCAATTTTGCAAGCTATTGAGTCTAAATATTTTTTCTTTATTTCTTTCTTATTTTCCTAGAGCCAGTGATAGGCACCTCTAGGGGCAAGTTCAAGCGGGTAAACATTCCTATTCCGGTGTACTAAAGTAATCTAAAAAACATATGTGTCACAAAGAGTGTTTTACAGGGTAGAATCATAGCACGACTGTAAACAGATCCTAAAATTTCCTAAAGGCACTGTCACGACAGCATATGTCGTGGCAGGTAAGTGAAGTTCAAAGACTTAAGCCAATTTTTTTGAGCAAAAATATACTAAATAATGGACACAATTTTTAAACTTAAAGACATTTCATTAATGGAGGGATGCCACCCCCAAACTCAAGGGTTGCATTGCCCTCAATGCAAATGACAGAATAAAAAAGAAAAAGAAATAAAAAACAACATCACAAATATAACAAAATGGCAGACAACAAATATAAGAAAAGAAACTTAAATTTTCAAGCGCTGTCATCGTCGCTGCTGATTCGAATCTACCGGCGGGCAGTGACTTTCCTTGTCGGTGCCGGCCGATGGATGGGAGAGGCAGAGGTGTTCTTGTTTTTGGCTTCCCTTGGAGGTTGGATGCGGGTATGAGAGATATGGGGTGGTTTCTCCAATACCTGAACCTTCTCGGAGCTGCTGCTGCTGCTGCTACCACTGCTGCTACTACTGCTGCTGCCACTGGCAGATTTTCCCTGGTCGGATGGATCGACTCCGGAGCATGGTTTCTGTCGTTTCACCGGGGTGAACTCCTTGGACAAGTTCCTCTTGACCAAGGGCTCGTCATCAGATGCCCCCCCCCAAATTTCGGAGGAGGAGAAGCCATCTATATACCTGTCGAGGTCGGACATGGGCTCTTTTCTCTTTGCTCCTCTGGCAGATGTTGTGGCAGTGTGGTTGCCGCCTGCAACTGTTGTGGCTGGGGTCGGGGTGGACGCGACAGATGGTGTTCTCGGTGTGGCAGCAGGGGTAGGGGTATGGGCAGGTGTGGGGGTAGCAAGATAATGGTTGGGGAAGGCAGGAAACAGTACATCAGGAAAATTAAGATTGGTTTGAATGAAATGTATCGTTGCTGTTGTGAAATCCCGAATGAAGCTTATCAGGCCCAGCTGTCGTTCTTCCATTTTTTGCAGGGCAACAAGGATTTGGGTTGAGGAGTCTACTGGGGGAGCTGCTGCAGTGGGCTGCCTTGGTTCTGTGGCGGCAGGCTCGGTTTGGGTGGGCTCTGTCGGCTCACCTGTTGCGGTAGTGGGGTCGAAGGACGATAGGGGTGTGACAGCTTTCAGTTCCATCAAGCTGAGGATGTTCCTTTCCATCCATCCTTTTCCTCCGACTCTCAAATCCTCGGCAGCTTCAGGTACGTTGTGGCCACGGCAGAGGGCTGTTATGAGGTAGGGGAAGATGAGTGGTCTCGATGGCCGGTACGCGCAATCCAAAATTCCCTCCCGAGCGTATCTACCAACGTTAATAGGCCTCTCATTTAGAATTGAATGGATGAGAGCTAACCTTGGTTGGTCTACCGTTGTGTTTTGCGAGGAGGGCATAATTCTCTTTTTGATGAACGCTGTTGAGTGTGTAAAAGTTCTATTATTTACACCCTTTTTAACCCATAATTCTGCTGCATTCAAGCATCATTGCATTGCATTTAGGGTAGTTTTCAATAAAACATCACAATTATATAAAAGGCACGGATTCTACTAAAAGATGGTGTATTTTGCAGGTATCTGCCATGGTTGATGATGAAGGCAGGCGCAGGGCAGATAAGCAGAAGAGCAAGCAGCCGAAGAAGTCGAACCTGTCATGGACCTGTCATGACAGCAAGGTGACAGCAGACTTATGAAGAGGAAAAGTAAAGTGGACCTCGATAGATAGAGAAAAATCTGCTCGTCTGTCGTGTGAAAGCCAAATATTTTTCTAAGCCCCGGATCAAAAGATATGTCAAGCCAAAGCTCAAGGAAAGGAATTCCCACAAAATAAGGATGCGGCTGGAAAGTAGGAGACTTTAGAGATTTAGTCTTTATTAGAATCTTACTTTTAATTAAAGTTGTAATCCTTGTTACCTTAGAATACTTGAGCCCAAAGCTTATATAAGGGCATAGATTTAACCTAGGAGGCATAACCGATACCCCATAACTGAAATCAAACCCCTGCCGTTCACCCGTCACTGACATGTTCTAAATTCCCCCTAGGGCTACGGGTTGTTTTGTAAAGTAGTTGCAAGGGTTGCTTTGTTCTAGGATTTTTTTCAGTTCAATAAAATAAACTTCAAGTTCTTTTATCTTGGTTTTAATATCTTGCAAGAGCATCGGGAGAGCATTGTGAGGTTATCCATTTACTTAGCATCGGGAGAGTTAAGTATACGAAAGAGATAACAGCGCGTTCTCTAGTTCATAGTTGAACAATCTCGTGCCTAGGGATAGGGCGAGGTTAAGTGGCTAAGGAAGAATTCATACACATCGACGTTCATCCTTCGATTCACGCCGGGAGGTATCATCAAAGACGTGATCATCGACAGACTTGGACCTAGGATAGGCCAAGGCAATTCTGGGATTCTTTCCAAGCTTGAAGTACGAAGTTGGTGTGTTCACTGCCGCGACAGCTAACGGACAACCGCCGCGACAGGTGCTGTCGGCGACGGGTGCGACGACAGAACTGGAGTTCATAAACAATTCAATACCTGCACTACTGAGCAATTCAATACCAGCCCATTCTCTCCATCTTGATATCTCAATCTTTTTATTTACGATTTTCTTATTATTTTTCGTGACAATCTTCTAAACTATTTCTTTTACTTCGTGCAGTGAATTTAGGTAAAGCTATTAGCCCAATCCCTGTTGAGACGATATCCGATACTTCGTATCACTTTACTACTTGCGTCGTGCACACTTGCACTACAATTGCGATAGTCTATTTTACACGCAACAAACGCGTTCCACAACTTGGCTTCCGGAGTAAGTTGGACTCGTTTCACCATCCTTGGATGTTTAGGATTGGTATTCCATTTGGTGCCTTCATCGGTGAGTTCTGCCATAACAGCATCTTAATCTGCCGGCTCCAAGCTCTCCACAAATCTCTGGTGGACGTCTTTCCTTCTACCAACATAGAACCCATAAAGGGTGTTGATGTATTCTGGCTCCAAGGGTACTTCCTTCCCACGAACCGTTACTGTTGTCGCCTCCCTGCTGTCGATGGCAGCATAAAACTCTCGGACCAAAGTGACGTTCATTTCTTCTAGCTGCTCGGCAAACATCTGCCATTGTAGAGCTATGATCTCGCGTGCTATGAATGGTTGTAGCCCGAGATTCTCCATTCTGGTGCTATAAATGAAACCCTTTTCTTCCCACATGTCTCTGCCTTGGTAGGAGCTGGGAGTCGATGCTGCTGGGGCAGATCTTGAGGCAGCACTACGACAGGTGTTTCTGGTACTCATATTGCAAGGAACTGTAGAAGAAGATGAAAGCAAATGAAATTCTAGAGAGGAAACAAGTAGAGAGAGTAATAGTGAGTGAAAAATGAATAGTAAAACGGGGTTTATATAGGGGAGGAGTTTGCTGCCCGTTGGAGCTGTAACGGCAGGCGCGAATAATGGGGCCAGCTGTTACACAGTTTCTGACGCATCTGTCACGCGTTTCCGTATCTGATGCGCGTCTGTTACGCGTTTGCGTGTCTGCCGCAATAGTGTGTTGACAAGCTGGATTTTCCGCGTCTGTCGCGGAGGCTGTCACGGCAGGCTCCAAGTTTGGGCTTTTTGGGCTGATGGAAAGATGGTGGGCTAAATTCACTTCTCCTCTTCTTCTTGTTTCCTTTATTTCCTAAAAATAATAAAAATAAAAATTTAGTTCCTAAAAATAAAATAATTCTAATTACCTAATATATATAAATAATAAATAAATATAAAAATAAAATTAGGTTAAAGTAGGGATGCCAGGAGGGGCATCTCCTAAAGTAACCACTTCCTGCATTCATGGGGCTTTAGTCCCCTGATAATGCTTCAATCTCTGTCCGTTGACTTTAAATTAGTGCCCATCCTTTAAAGATTTGATCATGATGGCACCATGAGGGAGAACTTGCACCACTTGGAATGGGCCGGACCACCTAGTTTTCAACTTCCCTGGGAAGAGTTTCAACCTAGAGTTGAACAACAACACAAGCTGCCCTGGGCAGAACTGTCGTGGCAGCAGCTTCTTGTCATGCCACTTATTTGTCTTGTCTTTGTAGATTCTTGCGTTGTCATAGGCCATTGCTCGAATTTCTTCAATCTCATTCAAGTCAAGTAGCCTTTTCTGTCCTGCTTTTTCCAAGTTCATATTCACTGCCTTGATGGCCCACTATGCTCTGGGCTCAATCTCAACAGGTAGATGGCATGTTTTCCCGTAAATCTGTCGGTAGGGTGACATTCCCAATATAGTTTTGAATGCTGTTCTATAGGCCCATAGTGCATCATTGAGGTGTAGAGACCAGTCCTTTCGAGTTGGCTTAACCATCTTCTCAAGAATGTTCTTTACCTCTCTGTTAGATATTTCATCTTGTCTATTAGTCTGAGGGTGGTAAGCTTTTGTGATCCGATGTTTGACACCATACTTTTTTAAGGTAACAACTATAACCCTATTGTCAAAATGCCTCCCTTCATCACTGATGATCTCCTTGGGGATGCCAAATCTGGAAAATATGTTCTTGTGTAAAAACCTCTGAACAGTCTTGGCATCGTTTTTCTGTGTAGCGATCGCTTCAACCCATTTGGACACATAGTCCACTGCCAGGAGGATGTATAAGTTCCCACATGATGCTAGGAATGGTCCCATAAAATCTATCCCCCAAACGTCGAATATTTCGACTTCAAGAATGTTTTGCAGTGACATCTCATGTCTTCTTGAGATATTTCTAGTCCGTTGACATTTATCACAGCCTTTGTAGAATGCCTGGGCATCCTTGAACAGTGACGGCCAATAAAATCCAGACTGCAAAACCTTGGCAGCAGTTTTGTTACCACCTAAGTGTCCTCCATATTGTGAGGCATGGCAGTGATGAAGCACAGCTTCCTGTTCATCCTGTTGTACGCATCTCCTGATAACCTGATCTGCACAATATTTGAAAAGAAGAGGTTCGTCCCAATAATAATGCTTAACATCATTTTGGAACCTCTTTCTAGCTTGATAGTTAAGGTCAGGAGGAGATATTCTGCTAACTAAATAATTAACGAAATCAGCATACCAGGGGAGTTCATAAAACTTACCTGCCGCCATGGCTGTCGCGGCAGTGCTTGTGGCAGTGAACAGCTGCTCGTCAGGGAAGGTCTCCAGTATCTGTGTCTCGTCTGTTGGGAGTCTTTCCCTTCTCTAATCTTGACAAGTGATCTGTAACTTGGTTCTTTTTCCCCTTTTTGTCCTTGATCTCAAGGTCGAACTCTTGCAGTAGCAGAATCTAACGTATCAGTCTAGGCTTTGCATCCTTTTTGGCGAACAAATACTTTAATGCAGAGTGGTCTGTGTGGACTATGACCTTCGTTCCAAGTATGTATGAACGAAACTTGTCAATCGTGAACACCACAACTAACAGTTCCTTCTCTGTTGTGGTGTAGTTTACTTGGGCGTCGTTCAGTGTTTTGCTGGCGTAGTATATAACATGAAAAAGCTTGTCCTTCCTCTGCCCAAGTGTTGCCCCAACAACATAGTCACTAGCATTACACATGATCTCAAATGGTAGTTTCCAATCTGGTGCCTGTACTATCAGTGCTGTTACCAGCTTTTCTTTAGAACCTTGAATGCCTCAGTACATTCAGTGTTAAAGTCGAAGGGACGGTTCTGCCCCTGAAGGTGGCACAAAGGTTTGGTGATCTTTGAAAAGTTTGCGATGAACCTTCAATAAAACCCAGCATGCCCTAAGAAACTCATGATTCCCTTGACTGTGGTGGGTGGCGGCAACTTTTCAATTACCTCGATCTTAGCTTTGTCGACTTCTATACCGCGGCAGCTTACTTTATGGCCTAGGACTATCCCTTCATCCACCATGAAGTGACATTTCTCCCAGTTCAATACCAAGTTCACTTTCTCGCATCTCTCGAGCACTTTCTGTAGGTTGCCTAGGCAGCTTTCAAAATTGTCTCAAAAAACCGAGAAATCATCCATGAATATCTCTAGGAAATCCTCCACCATGTCAGAGAATATTGCCATCATACACCTCTGAAAGGTTGCTGGTGCATGACAAAGTCCAAATGGCATCCTCCGAAAAGCGTAAGTACCGTATGGGCAAGTGAACGTCGTCTTCTCTTGATCCTCTGGTGCGATGGCTATTTGATTATAACATGAGTATCTATCAAGAAAACAGTAGTAAAGCTTTCCCGCTAATCTATCAAGCATTTGATCAATAAAAGGTAGGGGAAAGTGGTCCTTCCGGGTAGCTTTGTTAAGATTCCGGTAGTCCATACAAACCCTCCAACCGGTCACAGTCCTGGTTGGGATTAACTCGTTTTCTTCGTTGGTTACCACGGTTATTCCTCCTTTCTTAGGAACGCATTGCACCGGGCTCACCCACTTGCTATCCGAGATGGCATAAATTATTCCAGCATCTAGCCATTTGATGATCTCCTTACGAACCACCTCTCGCATAGAATTATTCAAACGTCTCTGGGCATCAATGGTCGGCTTGTGATCATCCTCTAAGAGGATTTTATGCATGCATAGTGCTGGGCTGATGCCTTGGATATCAGCGATCGTCCATCCAATAGCCTTTTTGTGCTGTTGCAGCATCTCTATCAGCTGTTGTTCCTGTTCTTGCTGTAACACCCCTCGCCCGGGAATGCGAGTGAGGAGCGTTACATTTGCAGCGTATTATTATTCGGATTCATATTATACATATTCATGACATACATAAGCAATTCCAATTATCATAACATACTTGACATACAAGTTTCTTTATGAAACACACTTTAGATTTATACAACGTATACATGCGGAAGCTTACTCTAACATTCAACCAAAAATGTAAACATACATATACGTGGGCTAACAGAAACCTTAACTATTACATACGAGCAATCATGTTACAATCATAACAATTACATACATGTACTAACACAACAAGATAATCATTTAATCATGCTTACACATTCAACAACCATTACATAATCATGTTACCAAACCAATTTCTTAATCTACCATATTCGAATCATACATATAAACAAGGCTTATTCGAACTAAGCATAGCCATACATTTTAATCTTCATTTTATAACATACATCTAGATGCATATTACAATCCTATAGTTCATGTCTCATTAACACAATCAATTTTCCAAGATCACATAATCATACAAGCACACTTTAAATCCCATAGCAATCATCATATCAAACTTAAAGTTAACAAACATTACTTATATACTTGCCAACATAAAGTTATTACAAAACAAGCTTATGCTTACATATATATACAAAACCAAACCAAGTCTTAAACATAGCAATTACATGACAAGCATCCAAAATACATGTATCATATGCATGTGACACTTATATACATCTATGCCACCAACTATAATAACTAAAAGAGTCATACTTATGCTTGGACTTCAAGGTCAGCTCTCTAAGACAATCGACTGGCTTTCGGGACTAGCACCTGAAATTTTTGGAAGAAGGGAACAGAAGAGTGATAAGTACAAGGTATGTACTTAGTGAGGCAGCCCTAACTTTACTAATATCCATCTTTTAAACATTATTTAATCTTCAAGGTTACCTAACTAGGCATAAAACAAGGTTTACCTAGCTAGTCCAACATACAAAAGTAGACTTAGCTAATCTTGTAACCATTTCAATAACCAATGATGCAACACAAATAACATACTTTCATATTCACTTATACAACATGTATCAATCAAAACATTATCATATACAACAGCAAGCATCATTTAAAAGCATTAGCATATACAAGGCAAGTAGGCATATCAATTTCATTTCATTGGTACTTATCATTTGGGTACTTATCTTTCAAGTCATGTAACTTTTAAATATGTTGCCTTGGATGATTAATGAACAAGGTAATCGAGTCTACGTGTGACATATGACTTTGGATACCCAAAGGTATCAATGCTTTGTAACCAACTTGTAACATGTAATCAGAGGATGCCATAGCATCTGTAACCCCCTTAACCCGGCCTAGACGGTTGACCCGAATAAAGAAAGTCACACGGGGAAAACCAAAGTCAACCCGAAAGTCAACCTTGATTAACGACCCTTTTTTTTCTTTTTTCTCTTGTCTAGATGCTCATTAACCCTAGTTGTGATCATTCAACAACATGCTCAAAGATCATAAACATCAGAGATCGAACAGGGACCCAATTGAACAATTTACAACTTTAGGGACCAAAATGTAAATTCTGCAAATTACAGGGACTTAACCCAAATTAAAGTTACCATCTTGAAATTAGTCAGGTTTCATGCTTCACTGCCAAATTTCAGCTCAAAAGGACATTCCAAACTCATACAATTGCACAAACAAGTTTCAGGACCAAAATGCAAACTTTCCAAAACATTTAACTGCCTATGTCAGCCCCCAACGGTCGGACGTTCCGAAACAGGGAGAGCCTGTTTCGAAACGCGGGGTCGTTCCGCAACGCGTACCGAAACGAGGGCTGGCAGTGAGCTTCCCGTTTCGAAACGGTGCCTACCGTTTCGGACGCCTGGGCTTATTCAAGGCACCCGTTCCGAAACGGTAGCCACTGTTCCGAAACAGCCTGCACAGAATGCAGCAAAAGGCTTCCTTAAACATGCAATTGATCAACCACACATGCTCCAAAAGCTATCAAACTTTACCAACATCAAATTCAACATATAAGAGACATATTTGCATCAACAATTCATCATTAAACCAACATATATGAAAAGCCCCAATTCTAAGCATGCTTCCTACTCAAGCAAACCATTCAAGCATAAAGCCTTCAAAACCAAGCACATAAAGGCCAAATACAAAACCAGCATGTTAACAACATTAAGAAAAACTTAGGGAGTTCAAACATCTCCCAAAAACATCCATAATGGTCCCCCCATTGCCAAATGCCAAAAGCTAAAGGTGAACAAGAAATCTTTCCATACTTGAGCTTAGTTCCCACTTGATTGCTTGCCTTCCTTGCTGCCCTTAAAGCACCTTAATGTTCTGCATTATTGGTTTAAGAAAACAAGAGAACGTAAGCAAAAGCTTAGTGAGGAATGCTCATTAAAACCATTCAATAATGCATTTATAAAACACTTTATAAATCATACTTCAAAACATCATTTATACATGCTCACTAGCATCCTTAAACAAGCAATACATGCTTCAATATCATTACATGTCATATTGGCCACAAGTGATAAGTTCCATCTTTTAAAACAAGATCGACATAAGACTCACACATGGACTTTTAAACACCATTGTGATCTTATAATTCACAAGAACCACACAAGGACTTTTAACCACCTTTTGTTCTTTACAAGTTTCACCCCAAGGACTTTTAAACACCTTGGCCCCAAGGACTTTTAAACACCTTGGCCCATGGACTTTTAAACACCATGGAAAGGACCACACAAGGACTTTTAAACACCTTTGTGTCCTTTACAAGTTTCACCCCAAGGACTTTTAAACACCTTGGCCCCAAGGACTTTTAAACACCTTGGCCCATGGACTTTTAAACACCATGGCAAGGACCACACAAGGACTTTTAAACACCTTTGTGTCCTTAACAAGAACCATCCAAGGACTTTTAACCACCTTGATGTTCTTAAGTAACAAGGCTCACTCAAGGACTTTTAACCACCTTAGTGACCTTAACCTTTTTCAAAACATCACTTGCCAATATACATCATTATCAATAGATAATCCACTGTTTTAAAGCATTTAACCAAGCCATAAACATCATGCATTTTTTAGCATTAAACCACATTTAAACAATGTTCTAAAACAAGAAACTCTTACCTTGAGCTTCCTTCAACATATGGCTTACAAAATCAGCAATAACCATGCTAAATCATGCTTTCAAAACAGAATTTAAAACATGCAATAAACCACATTGCACAACAACCAAACCATGGCCACCACTAGAGAGTTTTTCCGAAAACTTACACTTGAGCTTAGTAAAGTTGTTTAGACTTAAACTAAGCTCCCAAGACATTGGTTTCAAAGCCGAAAACCCAATTTCACTCACCGATTCCACTTCGCCTCTTGCCGAAGCACAAATCAAGCTTCCGGATCGCTACCACTTGGATCCAAAGATGACTCCCCTGTTTTAAACACATCAAAGCAGAGGATTAATGCATCATCATGCATTAATAGCTTCAATGAAAGCACCTAAACTCGCTGCTCTCATCCACACTCCATTTTCGGCCACCAAACACAACCGAAAATGCATCCAAACAACTCCTCAACAAAGCCCAGCCATAAACCACCAAAACTAAACATCCTTTAACATCATTTAACACCTAAAAAGAACCTATCAACATCCTTATACCTCCAGCAACAACAGATCCACAAGATCACACCAAAAACAACCAAGAATCACAAGCTAAACTTAGGAAATTCAACCTATCCGGGATTGCATTAATTAAAACTCAATTCCTTATCAAATTAACATTCATTTATCATCAAATTAACACCTTAAAACACAGCCCAATCAGATCCAACGAAAATCCATCAAAAATCATCAAATCTTGCATTTAAAGCCAAGATCCATTACACACTTTAAAAGCCATTTATAAAACATCAATTAAGGATTGAGAACTTAGGAATTTCAGTAAAGAACTAAGAGTTTAGAGGAGAAGGACGTTCTTACCTCCAAACTTGAGTTTCTCCTCTTTTAGAACCAAAAAGCTTGAAGAATCAACTAGCAAATGGTGAGGTTTTGTTGATGTGATGATTAGCAATCAAAAGAGGATTGAAAAGAGAGAATTGAGTGACAAAATCAGAATAAATTCTCTGGAGAGAAAGTGTTTGGGTTGAGAGAAAATGAGAGAAAAGGAAAATTGGAAAATATGGAAAGTTAGTTGCAAAATGGCAAAATGATTTCCCTCCACTTTTCTTTTGTTTTAAAATCAGAATTAAACATTAAAATATCTTAGAAAAATCTGGAGAAACTCCCTTTGGGTAAATAGCTCCTTAAAGATTCAAAGTTTCAATCCTTTCTAAAATAGTCACGCAACTTTCAAAATTTACATTTTGGTCACTAGCCAAAATGTCACCCTTCCAAACCTCATTTTGCAAAATTGATTTCACAGTTCACTTATATATATTAAAAGATGATTTTAGAACATTTTTCCATATTTTTAATGCAACCCGAACTAGGCTTTCCTAATTTCACCTTTTTAGATTCGAACAGCACTTTGACCGAACCGGTCAACGCCCAAAACTTCTAAGCCCAAAACCGGGGCGTTACAACTCTCCCCCCTTAAGAAATTTCGTCCTCGAAATTTACCTGAAGGAAAGAGATAAGGAAACTGCTTCAGCATGTCATCCTTCCGTTCCCAAGTGGCTTCCTCAACACCACGATGCTTCCACAGCACCTTCACCAACTCAATGGTCTTTCCACGAAGAACCTTGCTATCCAAATCCAGAACCTTCACCGGTTCCTCATCATAGGTCAAATCCGAATTCAATTCCACTTCCTCCACAGGCATCACACGCGAAGGATCAGATCTATACTTCCGGAGCATAGAAACATGAAACACATCATGAATCTTCTCCAACTCTTGAGGTAGCCTCAACTTGTACGCAACAGGACCCACACGCTCAACCACCTCATACGGTCCAATGTACCTAGGGCTCAACTTACCCTTCCGGCCAAACCTCATCACCTTCTTCCAAGGCGAGACCTTCAAGAACACACGGTCACCCACCGCATACTCAATTTCCTTACGCTTCAAATCCGCGTAAAACTTTTGCCGATCAGAAGCTGACTTCAAACGCTCACAAATGAGCCTCACCTTCTCGGTGGTTCCTTTCAACAAAGCCGGCATCGAACCCAACTTCTGACCCGTTTCAGCCCAACAAAGAGGAGTCCTACACTTCCTCCCGTATAAAGCCTCATAGGGTGCCATTTGAATACTCGCCTGATAGCTATTGTTATAAGCAAACTCTAACAAAGGCAAATGCTTCTCCCAAGAGCCCTAAAACTCAATCACGCAGCACCTCAACATATCCTCCAAAATCTGGATAACACGCTCTGACTGACCATCCGACTGAGGATGATAGGATGTACTGAAATTCAACCTTGTACCCAAAGCTTGATGCAAACACTGCCAGAAACGCGATGTGAACCTCGGATCCCTATCCGACACAATCGACTTAGGCACACCATGCAGCCGCACAATCTCAGCAATGTACAGCTCCGCAAGCTTATCCAAAGAAAACGTAGTATGCACAGGCAAGAAATGCGCACACTTCGTCAGGCGATCCACAATCACCCACACCGAATTCTTCTTTGACGGAGACAAAGGTAAACCAGATACAAAATCCATGGTAACCCTTTCCCACTTCCATTCAGGGATTCTCAACGGTTGCAACAATCCTGAAGGAACCTGATGCTCAGCCTTAACTCGCTGACACACCAAACACTTGCTCACAAACTCCGCAACATCCTTCTTCAAACCCACCCAATAGTACTCATCACGAAGATCACGATACATCTTAGTACTACCAGGGTGCATAGCAAAAGGACTACTATGACCTTCAGTCAGAATAGCACGCCTCAACTCAGCATCATTGGGCACTACTATTCGACTCCCAAAGCACAACACACCATCAACATTAAAAAAGAAATCCGAAGGCCTACCCTCCGCGATATCCTGAACATGCGGTACCAAAGAATCATCCAGCAACTGCTTTTCCTTGATCAACTGAACCAAAGATGGCTTCACTTGCAGCTCAGCTACAAGACCACCATCACGCGAAATACTCAAGCTGGCAAACATAGCCCTCAGCTCAACAGCTACCTTCCTACTCAAGGCATCCGCAACAACATTAGCCTTTCCAGGATGGTACTCAATCGTCAGATCATAATCCTTGAGCAACTCCAACCAACGCCGCTGCCTAAGATTCAACTCCTTCTGAGACATCAGATACCTCAAACTCTTATGATACGTGTACACAGTACACTTCTCACCATACAGATAATGTCTCCAGATCTTCAGAGCAAAAACCACAGCAGCCAGCTCAATATCATGCGTAGGATAATTGCGCTCATGCACCTTCAACTGCCGCGATGCATAAGCCACCACCTTACCCTCTTGCATCAGCACACACCCCAAACCAACATAGGATGCATCACTATAGACCACAAACTCTTTCCCTGATTCAGGCTGAACCAAGATAGGAGCTTGCGTCAAAGCCAACTTAAGCTTCTCAAAAGCCTGCTGTCTCGCTTCCGTCCATTCATACTTGACATCCTTCTACAACAACTTTGTCAAAGGTGCGGCAACCATAGAAAACCCATCCACAAACCTCCGGTAGTATCCTGCCAAACCAAGGAAACTACGAACCTCATGAACAGACTTAGGAACCTTCCAATTCATCACCGCTTCGATCTTCTGAGGATCAACACGAATCCCCTCAGCAGAAACTACATGCCCAAGAAACACCACTTCCTTAAGCCAAAACTCACACTTGCTCAGCTTAGCATAAAGCTGATTTTCCAACAAAGCTTGCAACACAATCCTCAAATGCTCTTCATGCTCCTCCTCAGTACGCGAGTAGACGAGGATATCGTCAATGAATACCACAACGAACTTGTCCAGGTATTCATGAAACACACGGTTCATCATGTCCATGAAAGCACCAGGAGCATTTGTCAACCCAAACGGCATTACAAGGAACTCATAATGCCCATACCTTGTCCTGAAAGCTGTATTAGGCACATCCACATCCTTCACCTTCAACTGATAATACCCTGACCTTAAGTCAATCTTAGAGAACACTGCAGCTCCCCGAAATTGATCAAAGAGATCATCAATCCTCGGCAAAGGATACCGATTCTTGATAGTCAACTTGTTCAGCTGACGGTAATCAATGCACATCCTCATAGTGCCATCCTTCTTCTTCACAAACAAGACCGGTGCTCCCCAAGGTGACACACTCGGCCGAATGAACCCACGGTCAAGCAACTCTTGCAACTACGTCTTCAGCTCCTTCAGCTCCTTAGGTGCCATTCTATAAGGGGTAATGGACACAAGAGTTGTATTCTCATACAGCTCAATTCCAAACTCCACCTCGCGATTAGGAGGTAAACCAGGCAACTCCTCAGGAAACACTCCAGGAAACTCCTTCACAACTCTGATATCCTGCACCCGTAACTCCTTAGAGCTAGGATTCATCACAAAAGCTAGATAGGCTTCACAACCTTGCCTCAGCATCCTGCTCGCCTCCAAGGTAGACACCACATTGGCAAGAAACTTCACATTCTCACCAACCACAACAACTTCATAATCATCCGCAAGCTTCAACGAAACTCGCTTATTTTCACAATCCACAACAGCACGATGCTCAGCAAGCCAATCCATACCAAGGATCACATCAAAACCATAGAAAGGCAGCTCCATAAGGTCAACATGAAAAACATGTTCTTGAACAACCAAGGGACACCTTCTATACAACTTTCGAGTCACAACAGTCTCACCAAAAGAACTAGTGACACGAACACCAACATCCAAAGACTCAACAGGCAAACCAAGCAATTCAGCATGCTCACGCAAAATGTATGAATGCATAGATCCAAAATCTATCAAGGAAAGTAATGACAAGGATTGCAAAGTAAAGGTACCTGCAATCACATCCGCGTCATTCCTCCCCTCCCGCTGAGCATACACCCTAGCTTGACCTCCACCCTCAGGCTGAATAGCCACAACATGGGCCACTCCTCGGCCACCTTCCTCTCTCCGCTGGAAATTACCACGGCCGCGCCCACGACCTCTCTGCGGTGCAGCAACAACAGGAGCTCGCACTTGGCCACCAACCAACATAGGACAATCTCGCCTCAAGTGGTCCGCAGATCCACAATTCCAGCACCCGTTACCAGCTGCCATAACAGGAGCTTGCACCTCCCTCACAGCACGAGGACAGTCACGCTTCATGTGACCACGTGAACCACAAATCCAACAAGCACTCGGATCAGCTCTAGCATTGCCTCCCCGAGCAGGTGCACCACCACCTCTCTTAGCTGAGGACTAATACTTCTGATCACGTCCCCTCTTGTTCCGTCCACCACCGGAACTATATTCAGCTGCCCGTTTTCCAGCACTCGCTCCAGCACCTCTAGCAGATAAACCCAAGTTCATCTCAATGTCCTTGGCTCGGCCCACCAACACATCAAAATCATCATACTCGGTAGCCAACACATACATTTTCACATCCGTAACTAAACCATAACGGAATATTTCGCACCTCGCCCGCTCATCAGGTACCAGCTCAGGTGCATACTGATTGAGTCTAACAAACTGCACTTCATACTCAGCCACAGTCATGCTCCCCTGGCTAAGAGACATGAACTCACGCTTCTTTTCATCCAGGTACCTTACACCAAGATACCTTCTCTTGAACACATTCTGGAAGAATGTCCAAGTTACATCAGCATCATCCATCCCAGCTATAGTGGTCGTCCACCACGTATAAGCATCATCCTGTAGCAAAGATACTACACAACCCAGCTTTTGCACATCGGTGCAACTCATCTGACCCAATATCCTTTTGGAACTCTCTAGCCAAGCTTCAGAACCTTCAGCAGACATACCCCTGAACTCAGTCCCACCAAGACTGCGCAAACGTTCCAAAGGTAGTCTAACACCAGCATCTTCCTGATGCCCAGCTCCTCGAGCTCCAGCTACTGCAGCTTAAAAAGCTCCAGCAATAGCTTGTATCAGCACTGTCATGTCAGGCATAGCTTGCCCCTAACCAACCTCAGGTCCAGCGACCCCAGCACCAGCTGCAGCTTCAGCTCTTCCTCCCTCAACACCACCACCAAGTGGAGGAGGTAACACAGCACTTCCCGCATTTTCCTCATTTTCATTCTCATTCGGAGCCGTAGCTCGCACATTACTTCTCAACTCTCTACGTGGTGCCATACTTAACCATGCAATCACAATACAAATAAACAAAGTTAGGTCCAGCAAGGTAAGCAATCCAAGTACTCAAGCTCAATCTCATTTAAAATCAACATCATTTCATTAGCTTTGATTCGGCAGTGGGTACCCTCAACATGCTTCACCACAGCATACAACTCAATTGCATCAAATTCACAAACTACTCATCATGCTTTCACTCAACAAGCATACAAAGCATACATACTTCATTCATGCACACATACATTCCCAATTACTCGAGAACTCAGCTCTGATACCACCAAATGTAACCCCCTTAACCCGGCCTAGACGGTTGACCCGAATTAAGAAAGTCACACAGGGAAAACCAAAGTCAACCTGAAAGTCAACCTTGATTAACGACCCTTTTTTTTCTTTTTACTCTTGTCTAGATGCTCATTAACCCTAGTTGTGATCATTCAACAACATGCTCAAAGATCATAAACATCAGAGATCGAACAGGGACCCAATTGAACAATTTACAACTTTAGGGACCAAAATGTAAATTCTGCAAATTACAGGGACTTAACCCAAATTAAAGTTACCATCTTGAAATTAGTCAGGTTTCATGCTTCACTGCCAAATTTCAGCTCAAAAGGACATTCCAAACTCATACAATTGCACAAACAAGTTTCAGGACCAAAATGCAAACTTTCCAAAACATTTAACTGCCTATGTCAGCCCCCAACGGTCGGACGTTCCGAAACAGGGAGAGCCTGTTTCGAAACGCGGGGCCATTCCGCAACGCGTACCGAAACGAGGGCTGGAAGTGAGCTTCCCGTTTCGAAACGGTGCCTACCGTTTCGGACGCCTGGGCTTATTCAAGGCACCCGTTCCGAAACGGTAGCCACTGTTCCGAAACAGCCTGCACAGAATGCAGCAAAAGGCTTCCTTAAACATGCAATTGATCAACCACACATGCTCCAAAAGCTATCAAACTTTACCAACATCAAATTCAACATATAAGAGACATATTTGCATCAACAATTCATCATTAAACCAACATATATGAAAAGCCCCAATTCTAAGCATGCTTCCTACTCAAGCAAACCATTCAAGCATAAAGCCTTCAAAACCAAGCACATAAAGGCCAAATACAAAACCAGCATGTTAACAACATTAAGCAAAACTTAGGGAGTTCAAACATCTCCCAAAAACATCCATAATGGTCCCCCATTGCCAAATGCCAAAAGCTAAAGGTGAACAAGAAATCTTTCCATACTTGAGCTTAATTCCCACTTGATTGCTTGCCTTCCTTGCTGCCCTTAAAGCACCTTAATGTTTTGCATTATTGGTTTAAGAAAACAAGAGAGCGTAAGCAAAAGCTTAGTGAGGAATGCTCATTAAAACCATTCAATAATGCATTTATAAAACACTTTATAAATCATACTTCAAAACATCATTTATACATGCTCACTAGCATCCTTAAACAAGCAATACATGCTTCAATATCATTACATGTCATATTGGCCACAAGTGATAAGTTCCATCTTTTAAAACAAGATCGACATAAGACTCACACATGGACTTTTAAACACCATTGTGATCTTATAATTCACAAGAACCACACAAGGACTTTTAACCACCTTTGTGTTCTTTACAAGTTTCACCCCAAGGACTTTTAAACACCTTGGCCCCAAGGACTTTTAAACACCTTGGCCCATGGACTTTTAAACACCATGGAAAGGACCACAAAAGGACTTTTAAACACCTTTGTGTCCTTTACAAGTTTCACCCCAAGGACTTTTAAACACCTTGGCCCCAAGGACTTTTAAACACCTTGGCCCATGGACTTTTAAACACCATGGCAAGGACCACACAAGGACTTTTAAACACCTTTGTGTCCTTAACAAGAACCATCCAAGGACTTTTAACCACCTTGATGTTCTTAAGTAACAAGGCTCACTCAAGGACTTTTAACCACCTTAGTGACCTTAACCTTTTTCAAAACATCACTTGCCAATATACATCAATATCAATAGATAATCCACTGTTTTAAAGCATTTAACCAAGCCATAAACATCATGCATTTTTTAGCATTAAACCACATTTAAACAATGTTCTAAAACAAGAAACTCTTACCTTGAGCTTCCTTCAACATATGGCTTACAAAATCAGCAATAACCATGCTAAATCATGCTTTCAAAACAGAATTTAAAACATGCAATAAACCACATTGCACAACAACCAAACCATGGCCACCACTAGAGAGTTTTTCCGAAAACTTACACTTGAGCTTAGTAAAGTTGTTTAGACTTAGACTAAGCTCCCAAGACATTGGTTTCAAAGCCGAAAACCCAATTTCACTCACCGATTCCACTTCGCCTCTTGCCGAAGCACAAATCAAGCTTCCGGATCGCTACCACTTGGATCCAAAGATGACTCCCCTGTTTTAAACACATCAAAGCAGAGGATTAATGCATCATCATGCATTAATAGCTTCAATGAAAGCACCTAAACTCGCTGCTCTCATCCACACTCCATTTTCGGCCACCAAACACAACCGGAAATGCATCCAAACAACTCCTCAACAAAGCCCAGCCATAAACCACCAAAACTAAACATCCTTTAACAGATCCACAAGATCACACCAAAAACAACCAAGAATCACAAGCTAAACTTAGGAAATTCAACCTATCCGGGATTGCATTAATTAAAACTCAATTCCTTATCAAATTAACATTCATTTATCATCAAATTAACACCTTAAAACACAGCCCAATCAGATCCAACGAAAATCCATCAAAAATCATCAAATCTTGCATTTAAAGCCAAGATCCATTACACAACTTAAAAGCCATTTATAAAACATCAATTAAGGATTGAGAACTTAGGAATTTCAGTAAAGAACTGAGAGTTTAGAGGAGAAGGACGTTCTTACCTCCAAACTTGAGTTTCTCCTCTTTTAGAACCAAAAAGCTTGAAGAATCAACTAGCAAATGGTGAGGTTTTGTTGATGTGATGATTAGCAATCAAAAGAGGATTGAAAAGAGAGAATTGAGTGACAAAATCAGAAGAAATTCTCTGGAGAGAAAGTGTTTGGGTTGAGAGAAAATGAGAGAAAAGGAAAATTGGAAAATATGGAAAGTTAGTTGCAAAATGGCAAAATGATTTCCCTCCACTTTTCTTTTGTTTTAAAATCAGAATTAAACATTAAAATATCTTAGAAAAATCTGGAGAAACTCCCTTTGGGTAAATAGCTCCTTAAAGATTCAAAGTTTCAATCCTTTCTAAAACAGTCACGCAACTTTCAAAATTTACATTTTGGTCACTAGCCAAAATGTCACCCTTCCAAACCTCATTTTGCAAAATTGATTTCACAGTTCACTTATATATATATTAAAAGATGATTTTAGAACATTTTTCTATATTTTTAATGCAACCCGAACTAGGCTTTCCTAATTTCACCTTTTTAGATTCGAACAACACTTTGACCGAACCGATCAACGCCCAAAACTTCTAAGCCCAAAACCGGGGCGTTACAGCATCAAGGTGACTTACCACCTTAAGGAATATTGGTGACTAACCACCATCCTTTAACAATAATCAGAGGAGCTCAATGACTCTAAGGCATGCCCTTCTACCTATAGACACTAATCAAACCAAGGACTTTACTTATCTTTCTTTATTAACAATAGCATTTTACTTGTATATCAAACACATATCACAAAGTCATGTACACATTCAATCATGTTTACATTGTGCACATTCAAGCCATGCTCAATCAAATTTCCAGCAAGCATTTAGCATCATTTCAATCATATAAACATCTTCAAATAGTAGCTAAATCATCCATTAATTCAATTCAAGTGGCTCAAACAACTCATGTCACAAAGCAACCCATATAGACATCAACTAGCATATCTAGATAGCATCATATACCTAGTTCATAGTTTATTCCTTTAGTCCTTCTTCCTTAGCATTTAAATTTACCAATCCATTATTAAGTTCATTACATGCTTCATTTTAAATCATCCAAGAAATATAAACACATTGGTTGAGACACTAATCTCAACCCTAAACGAGCTACACTCACAAATACTTCCAAGCTTAGTTGTTATCCTTGATGATGATTCCTTTCCCCCTTCTCTTTGCTTGATCACTCCTTGAATCTTCTTGAAATTCTTCACCAATGTGATCTTAAAACATAAAATATCATATACAATATCCATTAGTAATTAATTCAAACATATAAATTCATTTACTTAAGCATAATCACCTAGACAAGTGAATCTGCCCCCTAAACTGGCAGTTTGAGTAACCTCTACTAAACTGGTCATATCTTTTTACTCACAACTCCAAATAAGAAGTTCTTTACCATTCTAGAAATCTTATAAACACACCTTTAAAACCATGTATGGCTCATATTTTTAGGATTTCTCAGTTAATACAGTTTTACATTTGAAAACAGACCAATTTCAGGGCCTAATCTGTCCAAGCTTAACTTAGTGACTTTAGTTCATTTAAATCCTATATTTCACAATTCATTTGATTTTAAGCTATTAACCACATTAACCTACATGTATTAAAATAACAATGAAGTTATAACATCTTTAAAAACAGAGCATTCGAGTCCTCAATTTATCAATTTCCACAAAACAGTCCCCTTTAATCCTTTAATAATCCTACATGTGATCTAAATGCATTTAACCTACCAATTGAGACTTAATTCAAGCTTGGCTATTTAATTTTTATCCATTCCATGACTCCCCTGTTTCAAGAATAAATTTTTAGAATTTATTAACACCATTTTGACCCCTAAACATTTCGAATTTCACAATTTAGTCCAGCAGATTCCAAATTCATTCAGTTTCAGTCCAGTCAACTTCTAACAACAATTCAGAGACCTATACTTAACATTTTCGTGCAATTATTACCTCTATCTCATGTAAAATTTTATCCTCTACAACTTTCAATAAGAACACTTTTTCCAGAAATGACTCTAACATGCTCAATTTTCCATATTTCTACAGGGTATCATACAAGTACAAATCTGGGCAGTTTAGGTGTTCTAACTTGTTTTTACTTTGTATTTTCAGTTCAAATTCAATACTAACACAAACCCAGCATTGTTTATGAACAATCAAACATTTTAAACATGTTTTCCAGCATTGAACAAATCCAGATTTCATCAAAACATAGATAATAACAAGTAGAACAATCGGGTACAATAGAAATGTACTTACATAAAATCTGCCTACATGCATGAACATATATGAGCTTTTAACTTAATTTCCAGTAAAAATGTGTGTTCTCCAGCCTATGAATTCTCCAGATTTTCTCTCTTTTCTTCTCTCTTTGTTTCGGTGGTTCATTTGGGTGGAGAAAGATGAAGCAAATGAGAAACACTTGGTTATCACTTAACCAAGCTTTAGCCGGCTGTTTGCTAGAGTAGATGACACGTGGGATTACTTTCATCCATGTAATTTCACTATATTTCTACTACATTAGTATAATATACTATTTATCCATTTTAATTTTAATTACCACATTATGATTTCATACATATCTATATACACGTACATAATCCCACCGAGAATGTATATAATATGTATACATATTAATCCTTTGACTTTTTTTTTAACTTATAATTTACACTTTAATATTAACTTGTTATTATCCTTTGTTTATGTTATAACTTTGCCTATTAGTTCTTTAAATCTTATAGTCACATTAGGTTTAAACATAATTGTTTACACTTTTTTCTTTTTAATTTCTTAAAATTTCTTCTAGGGTGTTTTTAGGGTGTTACAATTCTCCCCCCCTTAAAGAAAATTCGTCCTCGAATTTTTACCTGAATCGAACAGATGAGGATATTGCTTTTTCATCGTGTTCTTAGGTTCCCACGTCGCTTCTTCGATGTTGTGATTCCTCCAAAGAACTTTGACAAGAGGAACACTTTTATTCCGAAGTCTCTTGACTTCTTGATCGAAGATTCGGATGGGTTCTTCTTCGTATGAAAGATCAGGATTGAGCTCAACTTCTTTAGGCTCAAGAACGTGAGACGGATCAGATCGATATCTTCTGAGCATTGAGACATGGAAGACATTGTGTATCTTATCAAACTCGGGAGGAAGAGCGAGTCGATAAGCTACATGACCAATTCTTTCAACTACTTCAAATGGTCCGATAAACTGAGGACTTAGCTTGCCTCTTTTGCCGAATCGGAATACTTTCTTCCATGGGGAGACTTTAAGAAACACTTTATCTCCGACTTGATGTTGAATGTCTCTACGTTTCAGATCGGCGTAAGACTTTTGGCGATCGAAAGCTTGCTTCAATCGAGAATGAATGATTTGAACTTGTTCTTCGGTTTCCCGAAGCAATTGTGGTCCCAAAACTTTATTATCACCGAGTTCAGACCAACATAGAGGTGTTCGACATCTTCTGCCATACAATGCTTCGAAAGGAGCCATTTGAATCGAAGATTGGAAGATATTGTTGTAGGCGAATTCTACCAAAGGTAGCGATTTCTCCCAGTTCTTTCCAAAGTCAATGATACAAGCTCTGAGCATGTCTTCGAGAATTTGAATTACTCGCTCAGATTGACCATCGCTTTGCGGATGGAAAGCTGTGCTAAGATTCAGTTTGGTTCCGAGAGCTTTATGTAGAGTCTTCCAAAATCGAGCTGTGAATCGGGGATCTCGATCGGAGACTATTGAGATTGGAACTCTATGTAAACGAATTACTTCTCGGATGTATAATTCAGCCAAGGCTTCAAGACTGATACTCATTCTCACCGGAATGAAGTGTGCTGACTTGGTGAAACGATCAACAATCACCCAGATAGCGTCACACTTTCTTGGCGAACAAGGAAGACCGGTTACAAAATCCATTGTGACCCGTTCCCATTTCCATTGCGGAAATTTGAGAGGTTGGAGCAAACCAGTAGGGACTTGGTGCTCGGCTTTAACTCGTTGGCAGTTCAAACATTTCGCTACAGAGTCGTTAATAGCCGTTTTCATTCCTGGCCACCAATACAAGGGCTTGAGGTCCTTGTACATCTTAACTGATCCAGGGTGGATCGAAAAAGAACTTTGGTGCGCTTCTTGTAGGATTTCATCTTGTAATTCTTTGTTATTAGGGACACATATACGATCTTTGAAGTATAGAAGACCGTTCAACTTAACAGAGAAGTCAGGATTAGACTCAAGCTTAGAAATGATTTTCTGAAGTTCCGAATCAATTTGTTGAAGTTCTTTGATCCTGGTGATCAGAGTAGATTGAGCTTGAAGTTCATTCAGATAATTCTGAGCCTTGCATAGCCGGAAATGAGCGTTGATAGCCAAGGTAGCTACGAATAACAAAATTAGAGATGTTACTTACAATTCAAGGTATGATTCCAAACATTTACTTAATGATTAAGGAGGCTTTCGAATTGTTACTTAATAGGTAAGAAGAGTTCGAATTTCTTTCTTAACTATTAAGAAAGAATTCGAACAAGTGCTTAAATCATAAAAATGGATTGTTCTCGGTTTTGAATAACATACCAAGATTCGATTTTCGACTCAGAGCGTCGGCAACGACGTTGGCTTTTCCGGGATGATAATCTATGATCAAATCGTAGTCTTTGAGTAACTCTAACCATCTTCTTTGCCTAAGGTTCAAATCCTTTTGAGTGAGCAAATACTTCAGGCTTTTGTGATCAGTGAACAACTTGCATCTTTCACCGTACAGATAGTGCCACCAAATTTTGAGTGCAAACACAATGGCCGCAAGCTCGAGATCGTGAGTAGGATAATTCAATTCGTGCGGCTTCAATTGTCGAGAGGCGTATGCAATCACGTTGCCTTCTTGCATCAGAACACAACCTAGGCCCGAGTGTGATGCATCGCTGTACACAACGAATTCTTTACCCGATTCAGGTTGAATAAGGACTGGAGCATGTGTCAGAGCTTGTTTGAGTTGGTCGAAGCTTCGTTGCTGCTTTTCCGACCACTCAAAGGTTACATCCTTTCGGAGGAGTTTAGTTAACGGTGCGGCAATCACCGAGAATCCCTTCACAAATCTTCGGTAATAACCGGCTAAGCCAAGAAAACTTCGGATCTCACTCACATTTCTCGGAGGTCTCCAATCAAGAATAGCTTGTACTTTCTTAGAGTCTACTTTGATTCCATCGGCAGAAATGATGTGTCCGAGGAATGAAACTTCGGATAACCAAAATTCACACTTAGTAAACTTTGCGTATAATTGGCGATCTCGGAGCGTTTGAAGTACAATCCGAAGATGATCAGCATGTTCTTCCTTGTTCCGGGAGTAAACAAGGATGTCGTCGATAAATACGACAACGAACTTGTCGAGATAGGGCTTGAATACTCGATTCATCAAATCCATGAATGCAGCAGGGGCGTTTGTTAGACCGAACGGCATCACTAGAAACTCGTAATGTCCATATCGAGTTCGGAAGGCTGTTTTGGGCACGTCTTCTTCTTTTACCCTCATTTGGTAGTATCCGGACCGAAGATCAATCTTGGAAAACACGGCTGCGTTTTTGAGTTGATCAAACAGATCTTCGATTCTCGGTAGCGGATACTTGTTCTTGATAGTGACTTTGTTCAATTGCCGGTAATCGATACAGAGCCGTATCGAACCGTCTTTCTTTTTCACGAACAAAACAGGGGCACCCCAGGGAGAGATGCTCGGTCGAATGAATCCCTTGTCTTCGAGCTCTTGTATCTGCTTCTTCAATTCTTTCAGTTCAACCGGTGCCATACGATAAGGAGAAATGGACACAGGATTAGTTCCGGGTTGAACTTCAATCTTGAATTCAACTTCCCGAGTTGGAGGAAGACCAGGGAGTTCCTCGGGAAAAACATCAGAAAATTTAGATATAACAGGCATTTCTGGTAAACCGAAATCAAGCTCGTCTTGTAATGCCATAGCAGCAAAAATAGTAGTCGGTTTCTTGTCTATCAACAAGATGGATTCTTTTCCTAAACCCCGTAAATACAACCTACGGTTTTGACAGTCTACCCAGGCTTCATGTTTTCCCAACCAGTCTAGTCCTAAAACTAGATCAAATTCACATTTAGGCAACACATAAAGATTACAAGGAAAGGGTACATTTCGGATTGTTATCTGACAGTCTTTACAAATCAAATTTATAGGCATACTACCTCCTATAGGGTTCGAAACAATTAGCCCAGTTTGTACAGTTTCAGGTTTCAATTTAAGTTCATCTAACAAGTATGAGCATATAAATGAATGGGTTGATCCTGAATCTATCAAAGCGTAAACAGGTTTAAGGTTAATTTCAACCGTACCCGCAATGACATCGGGAGACTCTTCTTCTTCTTTGCCACGAATGTGATAGACACGAGCTGGGGCTCGAGATTCCTGATAGGTAGTGGCTTTTGAATGAGCAGCCTTGTCTTTCCCCTGATTACCCGATTGAGCTTGTCTCGGGTTCTTGTTTCGACCAGATGGTGCCGGGTTCGGATTAGAGTGACGAGTAGAAATTTGGGCATCCTTCTTCGGATAGTCACGAATATAATGATCATTGCCTCCACAGGCGAAGCAGAGATTAGACTGAAATCGGCATTGGCCGAAGTGCTGTTTTTGACAGAACTTGCAAGTAGGTGTCCTTTCAGATTTTCCGGTGTTGTTAACAGAAACCACCGGAATAGCCATCTTGTTTGAGGATGGAGGTCGATAATCATTCTGAGTGACAGGTGAATAAGTAGAGAAAGACTCATTCTGGTGCTTCGGCCTCTTCGACCATCGGGACTTACTGTCACCTTTCTTACCCTTGTCTGGACGGTAACTACTCTTTTGCTTTTCTGCGACCCTCATCGTAGCTTCAGTAGAAATAGCTCGGTTCACAAGAGTTTGAAAGTTTGTTAGACCAAGAGCAGTGAACATCGGTTTTAGCTCGTCGTTCAGACCACCGACGAACTTACGACATTTCTCTTCTTCAGTCTTAATGTAAGCAGCTCCGTATTTGCAGTATTTACAGAAATCAGCAACATATTGTTCAATCGGCCGATTGGCCTGCTTCAAGTACAGGAATTTATTTCTGCAGTCGGCCAGATATTGTTCGCTAATGAACTTCTTCTTAAACTCATCAACGAAGAAGTCCCAGGTCACTGACTCAGCAGGGGTAGTCAGAATCGTGGTTTCCCACCAGCTTAAAGCGTCTTCGGTTAATAAGGAGACTGCACACTCGAGTTTATGCTCATTGGAACATTTGAGTTGCTTAGTCAAGATCTGGATAGTTTTATCGAGCCACTGCTCACCTTTTTCCGGTTTCTCGATATCAAAGCCACTAAAAGGAGTAGCTCGGTGTGAAGCGAGCTTGTCGATCGGGGCTTGAGATGGTGCAACAACAACCGGGGTTGCTCGTACACCCGTTGCAAAGTGATCAAATATTTCTTTGACACTGATAAAACATTCCCGACGAACAGTTTCGATGGTCGCATTGTCCAAAATAGGAGGGACTTGTACTCGAGGTTGCTCTCGAGGTTGTTCAGGTTCAACCGGGGGTCGCATAGCAACGCTATCCCCATTCTTAGTAGAAGATCCTTGGGGACTCTCATCGTCCCGAGCTAAGTTGGTAGCGAACATTCTATAAGGAATTCAGAGGAAAGTTCAGAATTAGAGAGAGAAGTCACAAATAATTCAATATAAGACTCCTAGGTGGCATAGTGTAATCCTATATGATGCATGACATATTCGGACAAATTTTAGAATCTATAACCTAAAGCTCTAATGCCAATTTATGTAACACCCCTCGCCCGGGAATGCGAGTGAGGAGCGTTACATTTGCAGCGTATTATTATTCGGATTCATATTATACATATTCATGACATACATAAGCAATTCCAATTATCATAACATACTTGACATACAAGTTTCTTTATGAAACACACTTTAGATTTATACAACGTATACATGCGGAAGCTTACTCTAACATTCAACCAAAAATGTAAACATACATATACGTGGGTTAACAGAAACCTTAACTATTACATACGAGCAATCATGTTACAATCATAACAATTACATACATGTACTAACACAACAAGATAATCATTTAATCATGCTTACACATTCAACAACCATTACATAATCATGTTACCAAACCAATTTCTTAATCTACCATATTCGAATCATACATATGAACAAGGCTTATTCGAACTAAGCATAGCCATACATTTTAATCTTCATTTTATAACATACATCTAGATGCATATTACAATCCTATAGTTCATGTCTCATTAACACAAACAATTTTCCAAGATCACATAATCATACAAGCACACTTTAAATCTCATAGCAATCATCATATCAAACTTAAAGTTAACAAACATTACTTATATACTTGCCAACATAAAGTTATTACAAAACAAGCTTATGCTTACATATATATACAAAACCAAACCAAGTCTTAAACATAGCAATTACATGACAAGCATCCAAAATACATGTATCATATGCATGTTACACTTATATACATTTATGCCACCAACTATAATAACCAAAAGAGTTATACTTATGCTTGGACTTCAAGGTCAGCTCTCTAAGACAATCGACTGGCTTTCGGGACTAGCACCTGAAATTTTTGGAAGAAGGGAACAGAAGAGTGATAAGTACAAGGTATGTACTTAGTGAGGCAGCCCCAACTTTACTAATATCCATCTTTTAAACATTATTTAATCTTCAAGGTTACCTAACTAGGCATAAAACAAGGTTTACCTAGCTAGTCCAACATACAAAAGTAGACTTAGCTAATCTTGTAACCATTTCAATAACCAATGATGCAACACAAATAACATACTTTCATATTCACTTATACAGCATGTATCAATCAAAACATTATCATATACAACAGCAAGCATCATTTAAAAGCATTAGCATATACAAGGCAAGTAGGCATATCAATTTCATTTCATTGGTACTTATCATTTGGGTACTTATCTTTCAAGTCATGTAACTTTTAAATATGTTGCCTTGGATGATTAATGAACAAGGTAATCGAGTCTACGTGTGACATATGACTTTGGATACCCAAAGGTATCAATGCTTTGTAACCAACTTGTAACATGTAATCAGAGGATGCCATAGCATCAAGGTGACTTACCACCTTCAGGAATATTGGTGACTAACCACCATCCTTTAACAATAATCAGAGGAGCTCAATGACTCTAAGGCATGCCCTTCTACCTATAGACACTAATCAAACCAAGGACTTTACTTATCTTTCTTTATTAACAATAGCATTTTACTTGTGTATCAAACACATATCACAAAGTCATGTACACATTCAATCATGTTTACATTGTGCACATTCAAGCCATGCTCAATCAAATTTCCAGCAAGCATTTAGCATCATTTCAATCATATAAACATCTTCAAACAGTAGCTAAATCATCCATTAATTCAATTCAAGTGGCTCAAACAACTCATGTCACAAAGCAACCCATATAGACATCAACTAGCATATCTAGATAGCATCATATACCTAGTTCATAGTTTATTCCTTTAGTCCTTCTTCCTTAGCATTTAAATTTACCAATCCATTATTAAGTTCATTACATGCTTCATTTTAAATCATCCAAGAAACATAAACACATTGGTTGAGACACTAATCTCAACCCTAAACTAGCTACACTCACAAATACTTCCAAGCTTAGTTGTTATCCTTGATGATGATTCCTTTCCCCCTTCTCTTTGCTTGATCACTCCTTGAATCTTCTTGAAATTCTTCACCAATGTGATCTTAAAACATAAAATATCATATACAATATCCATTAGTAATTAATTCAAACATATAAATTCATTTACTTAAGCATAATCACCTAGACAAGTGAATCTGCCCCCTAAACTGACAGTTTGAGTAACCTCTACTAAACTGGTCATATCTTTTTACTCACAACTCCAAATAAGGAGTTCTTTACCATTCTAGAAAGTTTATAAACACACCTTTAAAACCATGTATGGCTCATATTTTTAGCATTTCTCAGTTAATACAGTTTTACATTTGAAAACAGACCAATTTCAGGGCCTAATCTGTCCAAGCTTAACTTAGTGACTTTAGTTCATTTAAATCCTATATTTCACAATTCATTTGATTTTAAGCTATTAACCACATTAACCTACATGTATTAAAATAACAATGAAGTTATAACATCTTTAAAAACAGAGCATTCGAGTCCTCAATTTATCAATTTCCACAAAACAGTCCCCTTTAATCCTTTAATAATCCTACATGTGATCTAAATGCATTTAACCTACCAATTGAGACTTAATTCAAGCTTGGCCATTTAATTTTTATCCATTCCATGACTCCCCTGTTTCAAGAATAAATTTTCAGAATTTATTAACACCATTTTGACCCCTAAACATTTCGAATTTCACAATTTAGTCCAGCAGATTCCAAATTAATTCAGTTTCAGTCCAGTCAACTTCTAACAACAATTCAGAGACCTATACTTAACATTTTCGTGCAATTCTTACCTCTATCTCATGTAAACTTTTATCCTCTACAACTTTCTATAAGAACACTTTTTCCAGAAATGACTCTAACATGCTCAATTTTCCATATTTCTACAGGGTATCATACAAGTACAAATCTGGGCAGTTTAGGTGTTCTAACTTGTTTCTACTTTGTATTTTCAGTTCAAATTCAATACTAACACAAACCCAGCATTGTTTATGAACAATCAAACATTTTAAACATGTTTTCCAGCATTGAACAAATCCAGATTTCATCAAAACATAGATAATAACAAGTAGAACAATCGGGTACAATAGAAATGTACTTACATAAAATCTGCCTACATGCATGAACATATATGAGCTTCTAACTTAATTTCCAGTAAAAATGTGTGTTCTCCAGCCTATGAATTCTCCAGATTTTCTCTCTTTTCTTCTCTCTTTGTTTCGGTGGTTCATTTGGGTGGAGAAAGATGAAGCAAATGAGAAACACTTGGTTATCACTTAACCAAGCTTTAGCCGGCTGTTTGCTAGAGTAGATGACACGTAGGATTACTTTCATCCATGTAATTCCACTATATTTCTACTACATTAGTATAATATACTATTTATCCATTTTAATTTTAATTACCACATTACGATTTCATGCATATCTATATACACGTACATAATCCCACCGAGAATGTATATAATATGTATACATATTAATCCTTTGACTTTTTTTTAACTTATAATTTACACTTTAATATTAACTTGTTATTATCCTTTGTTTATGTTATAACTTTGCCTATTAGTTCTTTAAATCTTATAGTCACATTAGGTTTAAACATAATTGTTTACACTTTTTTTCTTTTTAATATCTTAAAATTTCTTCTAGGGTGTTTTTAGGGTGTTACACTTGCATCAGCTTGGAAGAGATGATTACGGGTAACATATCATTTAATTCAAGAAAAATATATTTGAGCTGCCCTGGCAGGGGCTTAAGATCTAGAATAGGTGGCTCCACAGTTGATGGCTTTTGGACTATATGTTCATTCGAGGAATTGTTTAAGGGCTCGAATAACTTACCTGGACGATTGCCTATCCAGTTTACCTCCTCATGATCTTCAGTATCAGATATATCAGAGTCCGAGGAGCTGCTGTCGTCGTCGCTGTCGTGACAGTCTTTTAAATGGCTTCTGGGGCAGTGGCCAAACTTGATGTCATGGCAGTCCGACTTGATGCAGGGTTGGTTAAGGATAACTTCAGTGATAGCCTTGCATTCTTCTTCTGCATCATCATGTTTTATTTCTTGGAGAACGTTCAGCTTGATCTCTTGATCGTTCACTCTCCTAGTGAGTTCTCCCTTTTCTACATCAATCAGTGATCTTCCTGTGGCTAAGAAAGGTCGCCCCAGGATGATTGGTGCATTCTCATCTGCTTCAAAATCTAAAATAAGAAAATCAATAGGAAAAATGAATTTATCCACTCTTACCAGAATATCTTCTATCTTCCCTTCTGGATGTACGTAAAAGTGGTCTACCAGCTGCAGTACGACTGTTGTGGGCCGTGCTTTTCCAATACCTAACTTCTGAAACACAGATTTGTGCATTAAATTTATACTAACACCAAGATCACAAAGTGCCTTACCCACAAACTTATCTCCGATTATGCATGGTATTATGAAACTCCCAGGATCCTTCTTTTTCTGGGGTGGATGCTTGTGTAGAATAGTCATGCATCCCTCTGTCATTTTAACCGTCTCAAATTCCCCAAGTCTAGACTTCTTCGACATGTCATCCTTGAGAAATTTGGAATAACCTGACATCTCCTTGATAGCATCTAACAGCGGAATATTAATGTGAACCTGCTTAAAAATATCATAGATCTTCTTAAGCTGGGATTCTTGTTTCAATTTCTGCAACCGCTGAGGGAAAAGAGGTGGAGGACGATAATCTACAATGCGTCCTTCCCACTGCATTCGGATTTGAGGAGGCTTAGGTTCTTCATCCTTCTCCTCTGTCCCTTATGCTGTCGTGACAGGTTCATCGGCAGTAGGCTGTTTGTCGTCTGCCGGGGCAGCGTTCTCGGCAGTCGATTCTAGGGCTGGTTCCTTAACTGGTTCAGCTTCCTTTTCTAGCCCTAGTAATTTCTTCCCACTCCTAGTAGTGTTGGCTTTAAACTGCTCATATGTGGGTTGTCTAGCGTTTTCAGTATCGCTAGGGAATCCTCCATTCTGCCTCGGTTTAATATGCTGGGAAACCTGACCCATCTGTGTCTCTAGTGATTTCAGAGTAGCTTCATGGTTAGTCATCCGCATCTCTGTTTTATCCATGAATGATTCATTCTTCTTGATGAAGTGATTTATGTTCTCAATGTAAGTTCCTGTTTGAGACATAAATGTAGCCAAGGTCTGCTCCAATATACTGGTCGTGGCAGCTGGTGGCTGTTGCGGCTGCTATTGCGATTACTGTTGCGGTTGCTGTCGAGTCAGTAATCTAGGTCCCCCTGATATTGAGTGTTCTGTGCTTGAGGATTCAGGGCATTGCTAGGGTTGCTCCAAGAGAATTTGGGATCCTTTCTCCAGTTGGGATTGTAGTTGTTGGAATTGTAGTTCTGTTTGTTGTAGCTTCCAACGTACATCCCTTCCTCTAACTATAGCGGACAATCTTCTGAACTGTGGTTCCCATCACCAGTTTCACATACCTCTTCTGCAGAGTAGACAGGTTTTGAATCTTTTTTCAATAGCTTTTCCACTGCCTTTGTGAGATATACCACCTGTGTTTTTAGGGAGTCGTCGGCCTCATAATCTTTCACAGCCCATTTGCCTCGTCTGGATCTTTATCCAATAATAGCCCATTTGCTGCTGAATCTATTCTCATACGAGTTTGTGTATTGGCAGCATTGTAGAACTTAACGACCTGATTCCATACGGGGAATCCATGCATCGGGCAGTTCCTCAGAAGAGTTGTAAATCTCTCTCATGCCTCGTGCATTGGCTCTTCATCTTCCTGTTGAAAAGTAGCAACTTCGTTACGTAATCGCTCAGATAAATGTGAAGGATTAAAACGAGACAAAAATTCACGAGTTAAATCTTTCCAAGTTCGTATTGAACCCGGCGTTAGTTTATTCCACCAAGTTTTCGCCCTGTCCCTCAATGAATGAGGAAATAACCGAAGCCTCAATATCTCCGGATTTACTCCTGGTAGTCTAAACAAACCACAGATTTCCTGGAACGTTTTCAGATGCTCCCTAGCATCCTCTGTAGCAGCACCACTAAATTGGCCAGCGTTATTAATCATGTTGAACATTACAAGTTTCAGCTCGAAATTTTCAACTTCTACGTCTGGCAGAGTGGTCTCTAGTTCCACATGACCATTGATCATATAGTCTCGGCATGACCGGCGTGCGGCAACAGCAGGAGGATCGGTAGGTTCTCTGTTTCCTCCATCTCCGACAAGATCGTCAGGACCTCAGAGATTCTCTTGGTCGTTCCTTCTGTCTTCGCGTCTTTCATTCACCATTGCTTCTAACTGTTCCTCCAAGTATTCGTTTTGTTCTACTATGAGGCGGACTCGTTTCCTGAGGTTGCATGTTCGTTCGATTTCAGGATCTAGCTGGTCCTCAGGTTCTTTTCCTCGTTGAGATCTGTGCATAAGCAAACAAAAGACCTTGTGAAAAGCACATGGTGATCAATCCAAGTAAAAACAGAAAATAAAAGAAGTGTAGTAAAACGTAGGGTAAAGTTATGTTGCCAGTCCCCGGCAACGGTGCCAAAAACTTGTTGTGTGTAAAAGTGTCTATCGCAATGTAGTTCAAGTGTACACGATGCAAGTAGTAAAGTGATACGTAAGTATCAGATATCGTCTCCCCAGGGACTGGGCTAATAGCTTTAGCCTTAGATTGCTGCACAAGAGAGAAAAGAAATAGTTTAATTGTTTGTCACGAGATAATAAAGAATACTGAAAATAAAAGAGTAAAGAAATCAAGATAGAGAGAATGGGCCAGTATTGATTTCCTTAGTAGTGTAGGTGTTGCAAATATTAGGAATCTCTGTTATGTCGTTGCGCCTGTCGCGGCAGCACCTGTCTCGGCAGCGGTCTATTGTTTGTCGCGGCAGCGATCACACAACTCTGTACTTCAAGCTTGGCAAGAATCCCTGATGTGCCTTGGCCTATCCCTAGGTCCAAGTCTGTCGATGAACACATCTTTGATGATACCTCCCGGCGTGAATCGAAGGATGAACACCGATGTTGTTGAATTCTTCCTTAGCCACTTAACCTCGTCCTATCTCTAGGTCCAAGATAGTTCAACCATAAACTGGAGAACCCGTACTTATTCCTTTCGTATACTTAACTCTCCCGATATTAAGTAAATGTGTAATCTCACAATGCTCTCCCGATACTCTTGCAAGATGTTGAAAACCAGAATAAGCAAGCTTGAAGTCTATTTTATGAATAGAAGAAATCCTAAAACAATGCAATCCTTGCAACTACTTTACAGAATCAACCCTTAGCCCTAGGGGAAGTTTAGAACATGTTGAGAAGGGGGAAAACGACTAGGGTTTAGGGGAAGACAGCTAGAGAGTAAGATATCCTTCCCTAGGTCGAATTACATGCCTTTATATAGGCCTTGGGTTGAAGTTTTCTAATATGGCAAGAATATAAGTTTAAATTAAAGTACAACTCTAATAAAGAATAAATCTTCAAAGTATATGTCTTTAATTCGTCCTTCCTTCTTACTTGGAGTTTCTTCCTTAAACTTTGGGCTTGGCCTTCATTCTGATCTAGGGCTCAGAAAAATATAAGAGTGTTTCACGACAGACCGGCTTAATTTCCTCTTTCTGTCGAGCTCCACTTCACTTCTTCCCTTTACCATTGCTGTCGTCCTTAGCTGCCACGGCAGCGGCCATGGCAGCATCTTTCTTCTCAGCTGCAGTCCAGTGTTCCAGCTCTGCTTCTCCACTGCCCTTCATTTGCTACAGCAACTACCCGCAAAAGCAACCATTTTTAGTAGAAACTGTGCCATTTAATATAATTGTGATGTATGAATGAAATCTATCCTAAATGCAATGAATTATGCTTGAATGCAGCAAAAAAATTGGTTAAATAGGGGGTAAAATATAGAACTTTTACACACTCAACACTTACCACTAGGCCAAGTGGATCTTTGTGAAATATGGTACAAAATCTAAAGTTTAACAGATAAAAGACTCCAATGAAAGAGATATGCAATTTTCCCTCTCCCCAAACACCATTCTCTCTCCCAGTTCTTTATCTGCATATCTCTTCCGTACAAATACGACATCGGCATGTAAACTAATCTGTAATAACAAAACATGTTCGATGCACTACAATAAAAGAACGTCATAAACGATTTATAAGAAAGCTGCAATTGATCATAAACAAATGAACTTTTCAAACCTGGATGAATAGGGAAATAAGAAATAAGGAGCTAGAACTCTAGGGGCATTGGATTACAGCCAGACCATTCATAAACACCCAATATCTGCAACAAGATTGAAGAAATACATGTGTTTTGATTTGTAGAGATTAAGTTTGATGGTAAACAAAAGAAAGACTGCACACTGCAAGCCAAGTCTTGCCCCAAGAGGGAATAGACGTGCACCCCCTCGATCAAGAATCCATTTCTGGGCTCTTTCGCAAGCATTATTGAGGCCACCATCAGGTTTCACTCCTAGTAAACGCGTACATATGTAATTGAAAGCTGTGCAGAACATTGAACTATGAGCCCCTACGTTCTTTATATGCATAACGTGGGAGAGAGAATGGTGTTTGAGGAGGGAGAAAATTGCATATCTTCCATTGGAGTCTTTTATCTGTTAAAGTTTAAGTTTTGTATTATATATCACAAAGATCCACTTGGCCTAGTGGTAAGCTTACATGCCTTCATCCAAGGTAACCCTAGTTCGAATACTATTTGGAGCAAGCTGCTTCGTTCTTTAATTTTCTTCCTCCAATCTAGTGACACGTGTCACCACCTAATTGGAGGTGGAAATTAATTAATTAAATTAAATTAAAATAATTAAAGTCCTCCAATAAGATGGCGACGCATGTCACCACCTAATTAAATAATTAATTTATTTTGTTAAATTAAAATTAGGACCAAATTGATAAAGTGTATAAATAACGAAGACAAAATGTGTAATTATACCCCTATTTTTTTAACTACCGCGTCACCCTGTCATTAGCCTCTAACGGATGGTGGTCACATTGCATCCAATTTAATAGTTTGGTGGTTTAATTGCTTCGAAAAAAAGTAAGGTGGTCAAATCGCGAATTTTCTAATAGTATGGTGGTCATTTATATAGTTTACCCTAAAATAGAAGTGCAGAAAAATAAAGACGAATTTACTGTTGCCAATCTCCACAACGACGCCAAAAAATTGTAGAGCGTTTGTGTGTTCTCCAATTATGAGCGCAAGTGCACACTCTTGTCAAGTTATAGTATAAAAGATATCGTCTCCCTCGAGGATTGGACAACCAAATTCGAATATAAATCCATGCACAGAGAATATTTAAATGCACAATTAAATTTCAGTTTGTAAGAGATTCTAAATTAAAGAAACACAAGTAATTAAGAGAAGAGATCAAATTGATAGAATGGGCGAGGTTATGCTGCTTCGTAGTGTGAAACTGCGCTGAATAAGTCAAGTTGTATTGCGCTGCCAGACTTTGCTGCCTCGGCGGAAGATGGTAGATTGGTGCTTCAACAACTTTCGCTGCCTCGACAGGTGGAACGGATGATTGGCTTGGCGGCAAACTCGGCAGACCTTTAAAGCTCGGTAGAATGCTTCGAGAATGATTCTATTTATGTCTAAGCTAGAATATTGTTGATGCCCGCTGAAAATAATACCCGTCGGCGTGAATCGTGCAATGAATAGCAACCTTTGGTTCGTCCTCTTTTAGCCGCTTTAAACCCTAACCTATGTCTAGGTTGGATTGATCAACACCTGGAATGGATAAGATCGTGCTTACTTTTTTCGCGAGTTCGACTCTCTCGATGCCAAACAAATGGATTGCTCACAATCGATCTTTCGAAGCCAATTGAAAATAATGAAGAACATGATATAAGCAAATCTTGAATTTATTGCAATAACAAACTTGAACCTAAACAATTGTTCTCGCAACTACTTTACAATACAACCCAAACCCTAGAGAATTTAGAACATAACGACGGCAAGAAAACACAAGAGAGACTAAGATATGCTGACTTGGGAGATTCTAAGATGTCTAAAATACAAAATATGGCCAAGTATATGTAGGGCATGACCTAGTTTAAGTCCTCCTTGGAGTAGAAGTCTTCTTCATGATAAAGTAGCTTTTGCATTAAATGTATCCTTTAAATCTTGACTTCTTTGACTTTAATTTGAACTTCTCTTGTCGTTGCCTTTTGCCGCAAGCAAGCCTTGATCATCTCCTTTGGCGGCTTTGTCCTCTGTTTCCGACATCAGTAAATTGAGTGGATGAGCTCAATGGACTCAGCAAATTATGTTCTATCGATCGCACTCCAATTCACCAATTCCTCAAGTTGCTGCCATGGGCGGCAGATATGGCGGCGGCGGCTACTCGGCAACATCTCTCTGTGTGTTGAACTGCTTCAGTAATGCTCCATGGTGTGCTGCCTCAGCATCCGCTCCTTTGATTTCTCCTCCTTTTGACAGCTTCTAGCATTTGAAACTAAAACAGTACATTTTCTTACCAAATCAAAGATGTTCAATAGAAACATGGTAAAGTAAAGAATACTGTAAATAATGCATGCATGTACCTAAATATGCCTAAAATGCACTTGAGGATAGCAATAATATGAGATGGAATGCATACAAAATATAAGACTTATGAGCACTTTACACCAACAATACTTATAGGAACATGATTTGCAAGAGGACCCAAATCCCCAACCTAATCGTAAAGCCAAAAGTCGACATCATGGCCATGAAACACGGTCCAATTAATATTTCGGGGGACATCGTCCCATAAAACACTAAGTTCTTTCCACAATCGAGAAAAAATTTGCAATTGAAGAGTATCCAAAACATCATCAGCACACTCATACTTAGCTCTAAGAAAACGCACCCATAAATCATTCTTACGAGTTAACAATTTGAAAGCCAGCTTCATAAAAAAGTTTCATTCTATGTTGTTAATTTTTGAAAACCAAGTGTAACCCCCTTAGCCTGACCTAGACGGTTGACCCGAACTACGAAGATTACACGGGGAAAACCAAAGTCAACCTGAAAGTCAACCTTGATTAACGACCCTTTTTTTCTTTCTTTTTAGCCTTATCTAGATGGCACTAACACAAATGCAGTAAACATAATTTGGCTCAACAAGGTAAGTAATCCAAGCACTCAAACTCATTTTTTCAAAAACAATTCATTTCATTAGCTTTGATATGGCAATGGGTCCCTCTAACATGCTTCAACACAACATAACATCACAATTGCAACATATTTACAATTCACACATCAAACTTTCACTTAAAAAGCATATCATGCAATCACACATACATCACCCACAAAACCATTCCCATTTACTCGAGAACTCAGCCCTGATACCACCAAATGTAACCCACTTAGCCCGGCCTAGACGGTTGACCTGAACTACGAAGATTACACGGGGAAAACCAAAGTCAACCCGAAAGTCAACCTTGATTAACGACCTTTTTTTCTTTTTAGCCTTATCTAGATGCACATTAACCTTAAGCGTGCCCTTTAGAAATACATACTTGAAAAGCACAGCGATCGAAAAGCAATAAAGGACTCAATTGCACAACATTCAAAAGTTAGGGACCAAATTGTAATTTCTGGAAATATGGAAGAATTAACTGGTTTTTAAGTTACCAATATCAAATTAATCATATTACATGCTTCCCTGTCAAATTTCACCTCAATCGAACATCTCAAACTCATGCAATTGCAAAAATGATTTTCAGGACTAAAACGTAAAGCTTGCAAACCACAAAACCATTCAAATCAGTGCCCAACGGTCATCTGTTTCGGAACGGGGTTGACTGTTCCGAAACGTGGGTTTGTTTCGAGACTTGTATTGAGACAGGGCCCGGTAGTGGCCAAAACGTTTCGGAACAACCTCTACCCGTTTCGATACACGAAGGCCATTACAGGGCCCCGTTTCGAAACGCTAGTGCCCGTTCCGATACGGATTGCCTAGAAAGTGCAGAATTTGCTGGTTTAACATACATTTAACCACTCAAACACATCCTAATGACTTCCTAATCATGCCAACAAGTCATCATACGTATAAGGTACATATTTGCAACATTAAAACACATTCATGGCATCAATTAGGGAAATCCACAAGTCTATAGGCATGCATCCTAATAACCAAACCAAACAACCATCAAAGCATCAAAACAAGCACCAAAATGGCCATTTACAAGTCCAAAACATTTAAGGCATCATGCCACAACTAGGGAGTCCAAAACATCTCCCAAATCACATCCTAGGTTCCCATTGCCAAATATCAAAAACTAATAATGTTGTGAAAAAGTCACCATACATGAGCTTAGCTTTCCCTTGGATTCTTAGCCTCCTTGCTGCCCTCAAACGCCTCAATTATCTGCATTATTGGTTCAAGTGAGAGAGCGTAAGCACAAATGCTTAGTGAGGCATGCTCTAAAGAAACAACACAATAATGCATTTTATAAAAACACTTTCCACAAAGCCTTTAAACGCATAAACATCATTAGTCATGCAACAATGCATACACCTCAAGCATTTCATGCTTCATTTACATCAACATGTCATATTGGCTTCCAAGTGATAAAACATAACCTTTTACAACACAAAACACAATCGGATACACGAATTACAAGCGTTGTCCCATACGCTTCATACACACTACCGAACACACAAGGTGGAGTTTACCGGTACAATCACAACCCCTCAACACCCGTGATAGAGTTTAACGGTACAATCACAACCCCTCCACATCACTCATCGGTAGTTGTATAACATCACTAACGAGAACACGGGACACAAAACACAAGATCCACACATGGACTTTTAACCACCATTATGATCTTAACCATCTCGTTAGTGTACTTGGATGGAGTCTACGGTACAATTACAACCCCTCAACATCCAAGGCGACTTTATTCACGGTGCACCCAATCCTATAGCCGGCTAACTATATCCGATTCAAGTACTTTAAAACCACACATCACTTGCCAATATACATCATTTATCATCAATATTCCACTGTTTTAAAGCATTAATCAAAGCCATTAAACCATCATGCATCACTATGTATCAAAACCACATTTACAAATATCAAATAAAGGATCTCTTACCTTGAGCATCCTTCAACACATGGCTTTCAAAACCAGCATTAATCATGCCAAAACATGCTTTTAAAACGGAATTTAAACATGCAAATTAAATACATTGCATCCAACCAACTCATGGTTCATCAAGAGAGAGTTCTTCCGAAAACTTACTCTTGAGCTTAGTTAAGTTGCTTAGACTTAAACTAAGCTCCCACACCTTCAAACATTCATTACAAAGCTAGAAATCCCAACTTCACTCACCAATTTCGTTTCGTAAGCTTGCCGAAACGCCGTTCAAGCCTCCGGATCAACACCACAAGAATCCGAAGTTGCCTCCCCTATTTTAAACACATCAAAGCAGAGGATTAATGCATCATCATGCATTGAAATCTTCAGCCATTACACCTAAACTCACTGCTCTCACCAAATCTAACATTTCGACTACCAAACACAACCGAAATCACTTCCAAACTCTTCCTCAACATTACCCAGCCAAGATCCATCACTTCTAAACATTCCTAAACATCAATTAACATCCAAAAAGAACTTAAACTCGTCCTTATACCTCCAGCTATAACAGAACACCAAGATCACCCTAAAAACCACCATTTTCACAAGCAAAAACTTAGGAAAATCAACCTATTCGGGATTGCATTGATTAAACCTCAATTACACATCATTAAACATCCAAAATACATTAAAAAGCTATCGCAAAACAGAGCCCAAACAATCACCATGAATCTCTTCAAGATTTGTTCCAAATCCTGAGTTTTAAGCCAAAATGAAGATCACAACACTAACACCTTTTATAAAACTTAATTTAAGGATTGAGAACTTGGGAATTTCAGTAAAGAACTGAGTATTTAGAGGAGAAGAACATCCTTACCTCAAAATGTAGATTTCTCCTTGATTAGAGCCAAAATCCTTGAAAATCCACTAAGCAAAACAATAGAATTTGATGTAGAAAGGATTATGAATCAATTGATGATTGAAACCTCATCATTTGGTGTGAAAATCAAAAGAAATGTTGCTGTAAAAATGTGTTTGGCTAAGGGAATTTTGAGAGAAAATGAGATGAGAAAGTTTTAACAACAGTTAGTTATGAAATCTAAAAATTGGTTTTCCCACTTTTCTTTTAATTAATTAAATCATTAAAATCTAAGAAAAATCTGGAGAAATCATTCTTGGGTAAATTAGCTCCTTAAAGATTCAAAGTTTCAATCCTTACAAAACAATCACCATTGAACTTTTCAAAAATTACATTTTAGTCACTATTTCGAAATGTTGCACTTCCAAACCTTATTTTGTAAAATTGATTTCACCACTCTCTTATATATATTAAAAGAGGATTTTTAGATATTTTTCCATATTTTTAAAGCATCCCGAACTAGGTTTTCCTTAAAACCACCTTTAATATTCGAACCAAAAATCAGACCGGTCTGATTCAGACCCTAAACTTCCAAGCCCAAAATTGGGGTGTTACACCAAGTCCATGATGCTCAAGAGGCTTGCGGACATCATCCCACTTCACTAGGTAAACCCCACCACGTTCGGATGTAATTCCCTACACGAATCTTCGACTCAACACTTCCAAGGCTTCATACGTCTTCTTAGGTATAAGCGCATATTGCATGGTATATAAGGGTATCACCGCCAAAGCTACTTTGGCAAGGGCGATACATTCTGCTAAGGATAATGACTTTGCTTTCCAATCACTTAGCTTCCTACAAACTAAATGAATCAAATGGCTCTAAGAAGTCGAGGTAACGCTCTAATGAAGAAGGGGCACCCCCATGTATTTCCTAAGATCATATACCACAGTGAATCTGAAGGAATAGTTAATCTCGTGTCGCACAATAGTTGGGACATTCTTTAAAAAATGGTGGTCTGCTCACTATTAAGTTTATGACCAGACACACTACAAAATAGATCTAACACAACTTTAACAGTCACCATCTGATCAATCGAAGCCTCAGCGAAAAGAATCACATCATCAAGAAGAATAAATGAGAAATCAAAGGATTGTTCTTAGAAGTACGAAACAGTTTCCATCTCTCACAATTAATTCCACACTGGATATATTGATCCAGTCGCTCCATACATAAAACAAACAAGTATGGAGATAGCAGATTCCCCTAACGAATGCCCCTAGTTGGATGAAAAGGATCTGACATAGAACCATTCCATTACACATGCGTAGACACAAAAGATACACATTGCATAATGAGTTTGCGAAAAACATTCAGAATGCCAAAATTATGGAGAGTGTCATCAATGAAATCCCACTCTAGCCTATCATAGGCTTTCTCTAGATCAATTTTAATCGTCATTCATCCCTTCTTCCCATTTTTCTTTTTCATGGTATAAATAATGTCCCGAGTTATAATAATATTGTCGGTAAAAGAATGCCCAAGAACAAAACTCCTTTGATTCTCAAAAATCCACCTCGACAAAAAAGGTTTTAGCCGATTGACAATAATTTTCGTCATAACCTTATACAGCACTAGACCAAGACTAATAGGACGAAACTTTGTCATACGCTCAGGAATAGGAACCTTTGGGGTTAATACAAGAAAAATGAAATTGATAAACTCTAGAATATCACCTGTCACAAAAATCTCATCAATAAAAGAATAGACAAAATCAGCAACAACCCCTCAATTCTTTTGATAAAAGGCTATAATCTATCTACCCCGAAGCTTTCCATGGTCGCATATCAAAGAAATCCCATCGGATCTCATCTTTAGTGACTGGACTTGCCAAAATGCCGCTCTCATGATACGAAAGAGGAGGGAACATTCCTCGAATAGGGAATTGTAGTCCCTCATTGGCAATAGTTATGAGTAATTACTGGTAAAACGAAGAGCCTCTTGCGCCAACTCATCCTGAGAATCACACCAAGATCTTTGCGTTAGCATAAGAACGAAAATAGATTAGATCTACGCCTCGCCATTACGGAAGTGTGGAAGAATTTAGTGTTGTGGTCACCCTAAAGATTCCACTTTGAACAAGCCTTTTAACACCAAAGGCTCTCATCATGTTCAAGAACAACTTTAAGATCCGAGCGTAGTTTGTCCGCTAATGAGGATAAAGATTTAGAGAAACGTACTGCTAAGGCTTTCTCAATGCCTCTCAATCTAGCCAAAATTCTCTTCTTCTTCCTTCCAATATGCCCAAACACCTCCTTGTTCCATGTGCGAATCTGATGACTATATAGATAACCTATATTTTGTGCTCGTTTTTACTTAGCTTTTACATGTGTTCAAGCCCATACAGTTACATTTAGGTCTAGTTTGCATAGAGTTAATAAGCATGCGCTTAATTGATTTATATTGACGCTTTTAATAGGAAAGGTATTATGTTTTAGTGGTGCTTGTGCATGAAGCTATCGAGGTAGATAAGTGTTGGAGCATTGGAGTGGCAACCCTCTCGTGACGAGCCAGTAAAGTAGAAGAGTAGGAGATGGACCCAGACTTTTGGCACACATGGACTTTCATCCGATATGAACTCTCATTTAATGAAGCGGGAAGGCGAGATCCTTTTTAAGAGGCTTTGCACGCTTTAGAGTTTCTTAACCCAATCTTTTTCACCTATATAAAAAAGACTTGGGCCACAAACAAAGGGAGCTAGATCTTAGACAAAAACCCTTAGTTTTCATTGTCGGAGAACCGCCAGAGTCAAAGGTCAAGAGGAGTCTTCACACGATGAGACCTATCAAGAGAGACTTGAGGAGTGTGAGACCTCAACACAGTTGGAAATCTTGAAGGATAACGTTTAAGGAAGCTTTATTCTTTCTTTTTCCTTGCTTGATAAACTTCCATGTTCTTTAATATTTTTGTTATGGATGTTTTAGGCCCATGCCTGAACTAAATACTTTTGTTGGGTTTATTGTTTTAGGATATTATGTTTTAATTACTTGATTAATACTATAGTTTTTTCCGTTATCTATTATGTTCGTTGTCCTTCATGCGTAGTTATTGTAAGAGCTATTGAGAGAGGCATATTAACTATTAATCTATGGCTTAATATCGAGAGAGTTAGGTTATACAAACATAAAAATTGGAGCTTAAGCTACCAACTTAGGTTCTAATCCGACTTAGACATAAGTTTAGGATTTCAACAACTAATAAAGGGAACCTGAATAGATAATAAAGTTGTTAGGGTTTACGCGGACATGTATAGCATCCTTGTTATCAACTTCTAGGTATCGAGAGAGTCAAAGAGTTAATTAGAAAACCCTGTCGAATAGGTAAAGATAGAATTGGTTAACGCATACATGTTGTAGACACTCGATGTGAATGATTAATTTGCTGGCAATAGGGCGTAAAGGATATTGGAAAAGTGATTGAAAACGGTGCCAAGAAAATCTACTGCGTGCAAGTATACATGGTCTGCAAGTGATACATCGGTTAAGCTGAGTGTTGATCCCACATGGATTGCGTTCAAGGGTTTAATTGCTTAGCCAAGTACGTGCTTTGTGAAAAGATTGTTTTGATTGGAAGTGATTTTGAAATATCTAAAAAGAAAAGAAATGAAATAAAATAAAGTTGAAGGCAAGGAAAATGTCTTAGCATATGACGAGCGTTAGCAAGGAGTGCCTGGTTTTCACGCTATTTGTACCGTGCCAGCCTTTAATAAATCATGTAGCATTGTTTGCCGAGCAGATTCAAAAGTAGCAATGCCGCTGTCGATTGCATTGCCATAAATAAGTTACGAAAAAACCCTTATATGTCTATAGTGCATGTTTTTACATAAATCAATTCGATTAAGTTCCAATCTTAATTCCAAAGGGGTATATTTCACTCTCGAAGTAAGTTCATCTACTTGAACATCTTCTTTCAAAGCATCTCTCCTTTATATCTAGCAATCGATCCTTTCCACCCAAGTCAGTTATGATATTGAGTTGCAATAAGCCAACTATGTCAGTCGTCGCTTGGCATAATATTTAAAGAGATAGTGCCAGTTGTCGCATGGCAACACACTTAAAAATGAAGAACATGCTAGATAGGAAAAATAATGTCGAGGTAGTGTTGATTTTTTAAAACCTAAACATTAAAAACAACATTCAAACGCAAATACCCCTCACCAACTATTAAATTAGTTCATGGTGAGGGTATCAACCAAAAAACCATAATCGTTTTCAACATCCATCGTCATTAAAACTAAGAAAAGAAAAATAACAACAAAGAGGATGGGCTAGAAGATGGTTCATCGATGCAGCTCTTCACGACTAGGCTCTCGACTGTTGCTCCTTATCTCCGATCACTCTCCTAGATTCTCCATTGTCCTCCCTTTCCGTTTTGCTTTTATCGAGATTACATAGAACTCCATGGATAGGCTAGGAATATCTTGAATTTGAATTTGAATGTGAAGGGATAAGGTAGGTGATCATCTTATCCGGTGTTTTAAATCCTAAGGCTGATCAGGTTAGGGCTGACGTCATCGTGCCAATGTTCCTCCGGCATCACAGCTTGGCATGGTATTGCCAACCGTGCTTTCCATTGCTCGTCCCTTATTTTCTTGGAGATTGATATGATCCCTATTTTCTTGCAGCTTGATCTGGTCTTATTTTTTCGAAGTCAACATATTCTTTGCATGGCATCAAATGTTCTTCTCTGCCGACCGGTGCTTGGCATTAAAGGTCCTTTCGCACCAACGTCAACTCGGCATCCTCCTTGTTGTCGTATCCTGCTCCTACTCTGCTAGCTGATGTGTCGTCAGCTATGTCAACTTGCAAAAAGGTGCCAAAAATAACCTTTCAAACTGGCATAACACAAAATCCTAACTCTTAATGCAAATGCATGGTTCCTAAGGCAGAATGCAACTAAATGTACTTAAAAGACAAGTAAAAGCATGTGAAATTGGTATATAAATTAGTACTTTTGGAACGACAACATCCCCCACACTTAGCTCATTGCTTGTCCTCAAGTAATGCAAAGGAAAATAAAAAAACTAAAAAGTGTGAAAATAATACCTCGACAAAGTTTTGGTCAGCATGCCAACAGATGCAGGCAAGCAGAATTTGGCTTAGATCTAACCTCAGTTATCTTAGTGTAGTAATGCCAAGCAGACAGTGAACTCAAGAGCAGTAATATAACTCTAGTCCAAGGTCATGAAAAAAAGTGCATGGAGTGAAAGCAATATGCATCAAATAACCAGTAACTCCCTTAACCAATTTTACAACTCAAACTCAGAATTTATTTTCATTTTTTTCTTTCTTGCCGAGGGTTTTTGGCATTAAATTAAGCTTTGTGACACTTTTTAGCGTGATTGATAAGAGGGATCATACCACGAACCCCCACCTTAATCCATACATCACTAGGCTCTCTCTTCAACTCATACTCTAAAGTTTTTTGACTTGATAACTAAGAGGGAGCATTCCACGAAGTATCAAGTAACTTATTATCTCTAGGTAAAGGAGAGTTTCGTTTTTTATTGCTATGGCAGAACATTGTCGCCTTATTTCTTTCTTTCTTTCTCTTTTTTAATTACCCTGGCATAAACATTTTTTTTCAATTCCGAGCATGATTTCAAAAAAAAGTTTAAGCTTGCTAGAGAACTAGATACATATCGTGTGTTAAGTGAAGGTTCAATTCCCTAAACTAGAGATCAATTGGCAAGCATCTTGGCATTACTATTCTGGTCGCATATGCTTCAAAAGATTTAAATTTCCTCATCAGACAGACACCTAGGTCAAACCAAACTTGCCTAACAAATGTTAACATGCTTCAAAAATTAGCTGAGATAAAATTTTCTTTTTCTTTTAAGTGGTTCGGTATGCAAACTATCCTAACCTAAATGGCATAGCATGAAAACAAAATTTAAACATGAATGCATGGCATGGCATGACATAACTATGAGGAAATTCACACATGTGCATTATCCTCAATGCATGAAATAACACATATATACAAGAAAAACAGAAAATGCATGGACATATAAAAATGCATGAAAAATGAATGATAATGCAAAGAGTTAGGAAGAAGATGACTCCCTTTGGAGACTTCTTCTTGGTGGGCACGGGCTTCCTCGGCCATATTGGCACGTGTCTTCCTCTAAGTAAGGCTCCCACGTTCAGGGGCCTTTCTCTTCTTTCCACTCCAACCGGGCTTAGAAGCGGTCGTCGAGGCAGGAGTTTCTTTGACAATCTTTATAGGCTCGGAGGAAGTTGGCGTGGCAGTGTGTTTCTTTTCACTTTTAGCAGCATATTAATGCAAAGAGACGAACTTAGTAGATTCATCATGAGCAGGGGAAATCGGTTCTATTGGCATTAGAAAGCACATGACTATGGATTGGACTGGCGGCTGGGCTGGTTGGCATGGCACTCTCATCGGCAAAGAGCTCCTCCGGGAAGGCAAGAAATGCTAGTAAAATACTCAGAGAAAGGCTCACCAGGGTTTCTTTCATGGCCAAATCTCGGGCATGCATATACCGTTATAGCTTCTTCTAGTTCTCCTCATTTTTCTCCAAATTAAGGAGAATCAATTCTTGGCGCTGGGAGATCTTAGAAAGAAGTGCCATCGAATTCTCTGCCATTGAGGCTGTTGATTTTGTCATTGGCGTTTTAGTCATGGGCTTTGGCGAAATAGCCTTGCCCTTACCCTTGACAGGCACAACAATTCTAGCAAGGTTTTTCCAACCGGTCGGTATGATAGTGTAGCCCTTCACCTCAAGGGCAACATCTTTCTCAGTCGTGGGCACCTCGTAGTGCCTGCAAATGTTACAAATCAATAGCGGGAAGAATAAACCTCCAATCGGCTTAAGGGCACACATGTAAATTTCATTAATGATGATACGACCAACATTGATTTTTTGGCCAAAAAGAACATAATGCAGTAATGCCAGACGGTCCTCTGAAATAGTCTCATTGTGTGTCGACAACATCAGACTAGCCTTGAGAAAGTGATTCCAGCCATTTGCTGGCGGCTGGAGGGCTTCTCTCTTGACCGTTCGTGTGCCCGTGGAGGATGCAATCCATTATTTTCCAGGCTCACATAAATCTTTTAACAGCGTTTGGCGCTTGGCATCCGTAATCTTAGCCACGAACTTGCCATGGTCATCTTCTCCGTCTAGTTTGAGCATAATATTGATGGCTCCTTCATCAAACCTTACACATTCACCTCGAATCATTAAAAATGGATTTGATTTAGTAGTTAAATGTGCATAAACTTCTCGAACAAGATTAAGAAAGATCTCACCCTTTTGTTGGCAAAACGTTTTCCAGTTGTGCTTCGTGACTATGTCCATGAACTCAGGGGGGGAAATACTTGATTCTTCTCAGGGTTGAAGTTAAAATTCCTTTCGAAGGAAAAAGATTTCGAGTCGAATTGATCATGGTACTTCTTCTTTATCTCTTCATTGAAAAATCTTTGAAAAGTCTTAGATGAAGACACCATGTCTATGGAGAAAAAAATAAAAAAAAACTTGTTTTTCTTGAAATAAGGGAGAGAGAGAGTAAACGACTAGGGAAAGAAGGTAAAGTAAAGAGGGTAAAAGTTGTGGGAGTTGAAAGAGGGAAAGGTTGAGTGTTATGGTAGGTTTTTAATTATGAACGGGGTAAGAAGGGTAATAATGAAAAGATTGCGTGTTATGAGGAGAGTAAAAAGGGATGATGTGATAAGTATGGAAAAGATAAGTGATAAGGATATATTTTAATATGATAAAATATGGAGTGAGAAGGTGATTTAAATTTTTTTAAATTACCTTAATTTTTGGGCGGCTTGGGTTTATTAATTTTGTATTTCTCTCTCATGGTTTAAATTAAATCAAGTTAGGGTAATTTCTTATCCCCAAAGTTACTCCCGCCGCACACCAAGCTTTATACTGGCATTGCTTCCGACATGGCATTGTACTCATTCTCTCTTCCTGCCCATATATGTCTCTGCATAGGCATACTTCCTGGCACAAAAATCTGCATGCACTCAAACAAAAACCCTTCAACACAGAAAAGAAAGAAACCTGAAATCTAAAAAAACAAATAAAACAAATAAATTAAAAAAAAAACTGAAAAGAAAAATTCTAATCCTACTATTTATAAGAAAATAACAACTCAGTGGCATCATGATAGTTCTGCCAAGAGGATGACCTCTTTGGCAGTACTCTGCTCTCCATCCTAATAATGCTTCAGGCGTTGCCCAATCACCTTGAAAGTATCACCAGTTTTTATGTCCTTAATGTTCACCGCTCCGTGGGCTTAGGGTTTCACAACCTCGAAAGGGCCTGACCATCTTGACCTAAGCTTTCCTGGAAACAATTTTAGGCGTGAGTTAAACAAAAGGACTTGTTGACCTACCTCGAAATTTCGTGGCAGAATCCTTTTGTCCCAGCGCTTGGTTCCTTCTTTATATAACCTGGAATTCTCATAACCAGGTGCCCTAAATTCTTCCATTTCATATGGGTCCAACATCTGTTTTTCTCTCGCGGCTGCCCATGCCATATCCAATATCTTAATTGCCCAGTAGGCTTAGTGTTCGAGCTCTCCGACAAGTGGCGTGGCTTACCATATACAAGCTTAAAAGGTGAAGTGCCCAACGGAGTTTTGAAGGTGGTTCATAAAAGACCAAAAAGCCTAATCTAACCTCAAAGACCAATCCTTACTCAAAGGATTCACAGTCTTTTCTAGGATATTCTTGATTTGTTTGTTAGAAATATCGACTTGCCCATTTGTCTGTGGATGATAGGCCGTGGTTATTCTTTGTTGTATCTCACACATGCACAAAGCTTTAGAGATTAGATCGCATTTAAAATGGGTGCCCTCATCACGAATGATCACTCGAGAAGCACCAAAACGTGTAAAGATATGCTTGAGCAAAAATTTGGCAACGAACTTGGCATCATTTGTTGGAAAGACTATAGCCTCTACCCATTTGATAACATAGTCAAATACCACTAGGATATATATATTACCAAAAGATAGGGGAATGGTCCCATAAAATCTATCCCCCAAACATCGAACTAGTCCACCGGCATGATGTTCTGAAGCGGAAGTTGATGTCTGCCAGAGATATTCCCAACCCGTTGGCATGGATCACATGCCTTGGTGAAGTCATGAGCATCCTTATACAGCGTGTGCCAATAAAAACCATTGTGTGGCGTTGGCCGCAAGTAAATACTCGTTTGGGAACTCATCTCTAATGGCATTAGTCTTACCATCCTCTCGGTGATGCTCTAGTCGTGATAGATGGTCAGCTACTAAGTTTTCACTGCCCTTCTTATCTCGGATCTTGGGGTCAAAGTCTTGAAGTAGGCGCGTCCATCAGATCAATCTTGACTTGGCGTCCTTCTTTTCCAAGAGTTATTTCAATGCTGAGTGATCTGTAAAAACAACAACTTTATTACCTATCAAATAAGGTCTAAATTTATCAAAAGAAAATACAACTGCAAGAAATTCTTTCTCAGTTGTTGTATAATTAAGTTGTGGTTCATTAAGTGTCCTGTTGGCATAATAAATGGCATGAAAAACTCTGCCCCATCGTTGTCCAAGTACTGCTCCAATGGCATAGTCACTGGCATCACACATGAGCTCGAAAGGCTCTGATGAGTGCTCAATTATGACATATTTCATTTGTTATTTTTCTAGCTATTGGGACTTCTTGCTGCTTAATACATGTTGTTTTCGTTACATTTTGTGCAGGGACCCAATTCTAGAAATAGCAGTGAAAATGAGGCATTTCTGCAGTTTTTATTATAATTCTGTCATGACTGGCATTATGGGCACGACGCGTCTGACGTGGCAGTGACGTGGCAATGACGTGGCGACTTCTAGAAGCTTATGGAATGTTCTGGAGGATATTATCAGCTTATCCGATTAAATTCCTGCATTTAAATTTCAAAACATTTGAATTGTTTTATCTTTTGTTTATTATTTTAAATTATTTCATCACTTTATCTTTGTAAATCTAAGCCTATAAATACCACCCTTGGTAAAGGCTTAGATCAATCATCCATCCATCCATCAATCATTTAGTTTTTTTATCTTTGTAAACATTTTTAGTTTTAATTCAAGTTCTTTTCCTTTATTTTCTTATTTCATTTATTTTATGTTATTTAATTATTTTTCCAAAACCAAGTTAAGCATGATAATCAATATCATGCTTAGCTAAATTTCTTGAGCCAAGAGCTAGCCAAATCAATTCTAATCGTGAGAATTGAACATTGCCTAAATTCTTTCGGGAATACATTTTTATCTTTCTGTTTAGATAGTTTGGCAATCGACCTTACTAAAGTTTTTAATCGTTTTTTCAAATCAAAAAGAGCTCGTTGATATGGAATCGTTTAAAGACATAGTTGGGAGGAAGGATCGGCCTGTGGCAATTTCGACTTCCTGTGAACACTCTTAGCGGCGGTCCGCTAAGGAAAGATAAAATCAGAAGCGATTCTACTTTTAGACAATTTCTGAGTCGGGCTTTTCCTGCTTTCAAAACTAAACACTTTAACGACGATAGACGTGGCTAATTTGTTTAAGAATCAACCTTCGAAGATAGTCTTGGGAGAATTGGTTACTCGAGAGAAAAGCAAGTTGCGACGGGTTGGGCCTCGCAGACTGTAACCGACATGATCCCCGAAGTAAAAATCTATTTCAATGATCGAAGGAATTGACAAGGCTAACTCGAGGCTAATTTGCACATTTGGTTTTTTCTATTATTTTCCTTAATTCTTGCATTTATTTTTTTTACTTCATTCGAAATCAAATATCACCCCTTTTTTTTATTTCCTTGCAGATATTCCTGGGATTTCGGATTCAACAAATTCAAGTCAACAATTCCAGCTAATCTCCCTGCGGATCGACCCTCTTTCCCTATACTTATTTAATTTCTTATTTTATTTATTGCTGAAAGAGGTTAATTATTTATATTTATTTTGACCGGTTAACGACGACTTGTCAAAATTGGCGCCGTTGTCGGGGATATTTATTTTCGGCAATTATTGACTGATTTTGTTTTATTTTATGACCAGGAAGAATCCGGGTACTTTTGCTCCATATAACCCGGAAATCGAAGCAAGCGCTCGTAGAACTCACGGCGAAACACTTCGCCGAAAGAAACAACAAAGCACACGACGATCCGAACAAGAGTCCACTTCCGAAACCACACCAATCGACGAACCTATACAAGAACCAGAACCGATGGCGGATCAAACAATTCGAGAGCTGAACGCAGCCCCTACCGTGCAACAACCACTCTGTATCGCTTTTCCTCAAGGCGATACTCCGTTCCAACTCAAAACGGGATTAATTCATCTACTCCCTACCTTTAACGGTTTACCTACTGAAAGCCCACATAAGCATCTTGCCGAATTTCATATGGTGTGCAGCAGTATGAAACCGCAAGGAGTTTCAGAGGATCAGATAAAACTAAGGGCATTTCCTTTTTCTTTAGCCGGAATGGCTAAAGAATGGTTATTTTATTTACCTCCAAATTCTATTAATACATGGGCTGATCTTTCTCGTGTTTTTCTTGACAGATACTTCCCTGCGGCAAAAGCGACAGAAATTAGGCAAAACATATTGAGTATCCAACAAATGCACGACGAATCCCTATATGATTATTGGGAAAGGTTCAAGAAGCTGTGCGCAAGCTGTCCGCAACATGGCCTATCCGAGCAAACACTCCTTCAATACCTATATGAAGGAATGTTACCAATGGACAAAAAGATGGTAGATGCGGCAAGCGGTGGCGCGCTCGTTAACATGACTCCTACCGCGGCGAGAACATTAATCTCCACAATGGCTGCAAATTCGCAACAATTTGGTTCTGCAAGTGAACCCAGTCGACGGGTTCAAACAGTAAGCACAATTACATTAGAAAATAAGATTGATAATTTAACTAATATTGTGCATTCACTTGTTTCAGGGAAATTAGGAGCTGCCAAAGTTTGTGGAGTTTGTACCATGTCCGATCATGTAACTGATCTATGTCCCTTACTCCAAGATCCATCTAGTGCCCAAGTTAACGCCATACACAACTTTCCCGGACCTCCCCAAAGACCCTATAACCCACATAGCAATACCTTCAATCCCGGTTGGAGAGATCACCCAAACTTGAGCTACGGTAATCAGAACCAAAATTACCAACCTAGGCAACAACCTCCCTACCAAAACCAAGCACCCCAAAAATCTTCGCTTGAGTCTATTGTTGAGAGATTGGCAGTTTCGCAGGAAAAATTCCAAACCCAAACACAATCTCACCTCCAACAAATCGACAAACAAATAAGCCAACTAGCTCAAGCCGTTAGCCGTATAGAATCCCAGGGAAAGCTACCATCCCAAACCGAAACCAACCCAAGGGAAAACGTTAGTGCGATAACTTTGCGTAGTGGAACAGTTTTAACGCCTAAACCGCCCAAGCAAGATGAGCAAAAATCCGACGAGCAAGGCAACTCTTCGAAGGACCAAAATGAAAAGTCTCCACCCATTGCAGGTAACTCTAAATCAAATATTTCTGTTTCTACTTACGAACCTGTTCCTCCTTTTCCAGGTAGATTGACGAAACGAGATAAAAAGGAGGAAGAGAAGGAAATTTTGGATGTATTCAAGAAAGTGGAAATTAATATTCCACTTCTTGATGTTATTCGAAAAGTGCCCAAATATGCAAGGTTCCTGAAAGAGTTGTGCACAAACCGAAGGCGATTGTCTGGGAATGAAAAAGTTAACCTTGGTGAGAACGTTTCAGCTATTCTTCAAAGACCATTGCCGCCAAAGTACAAGGATCAAGGTATGTTCGTGGTTCCTTGTAAAATTGGGAATGTTGGGATAAAAAGGGCGATGTGCGATTTAGGCGCATCTATCAACGTTATGTCGTTAAGCGTTTACAACAAAATTTCGACTGAACCATTGAAAGAAACGCGAGTGACGGTTCAATTAGCTGATCGATCAATCATCTACCCCGAGGGAGTACTAGAAAACGTGTTGGTACAGGTAAAAAATCTCATTTTTCCTGCTGATTTTTACATTATTGACATGGAAAATGATCGCAGCAATAACGGATCCGAAATCTTGCTTGGCCGACCTTTCCTATCAACTGCGCATACAAAGATTGATGTCCGCGACGGCATTTTAACTATGGAATTTGATGGGGAAGTAGTTAAATTTGATATGTATAAAGCTATGAAGTATCCTGATTCGGTCGCAAGTTTAAATTTCATTGATATTATAGATCCATTAGCTGATGATTTGATCGAAACTGATTTGTGTTATGAATTTTGTAGGGAATTCGCAGATCTCGACGATAAAAACAAAGGCGAAATCATTTCAAATCTTTCTTCCCTTTCTGATTTTCGATTAATTCCAATTCGAACTAAACATTTTCCATCAATTTTGCAGGAACCAAAGCCAAGGTTGGAATGGTTTGATTATATATTTTTAGGCGACAACCAAACTTTGCCAAACATCATCTTGAGTAAGTTGTCGTCTTGGGAAGGAGGTAGAAGCTTAGTTGTTGCTTTGCGCACAAAAAGAAAGATGAAGGAAGATGTTAAAACGACGAGCGATGGACATTATCGATTATTTGAAGACCTTTATTTTGAAGAGCCAAAAATTTAGCAAAGGTCGTCGAGCTAAACGACGTTAAACAAAGCGCTAAATGGGAGGCAACCCATTGGTTTATTTTTCTTCAATTTTTACTTCTTTGTTTTTTTTTATTTAATTTATGCTTCTTTATTTTTCATTTTCTTTTGTTGCCTTAATAAATTTTTCTTTCCCTCTGTAGGTTTCTTTTCACACACAGAAAGCCAAGCCACGCCCTTCACAGCAGCACATTTCGACCATAAGCATTGGAGTGCACCGTTTCATTAAACGGTGCACGTTAGCAAAACCCATGGTTTGCGGTGCATTTTAGCCAAGCCCTTCCCCTTTTAGCATATCGTCAAACTCTCCCCCCTTTCCCTTTCTTTCTTTCCCGCAAAACCTCTAAATCCCTAAAAACACAACACACCCAGCCACAAACTCACTCAGCCGCAATGCCCCACACCTCCTCCACGCCGCGGTGGTCGATGACGGCAAGCCCCCAGCCCCCGGTCGAGAACCCCACTCATACGGCTTCCACCGCTCAGCCGCCGTTCGCATCCTTTCAGCAACTCGGGCCAGTCCCTACTCCTCCTCCCTACCGTGGTGGTCGACGACCAGCAACCATTCGACGGGTGCCAACAAAAATACTGAACCATCTTTCGCTGCACCCTCTTTCGCACATCCGATAGTCCATTCAAAGCCCTCTGCCGCCGCTGATCCGAGCCACTCACAGTGCACCTTTCCCATCGACTCACTCTACATCCACGGGGAGTATCTTTTGCCCTTGTTTTCTATTTATTTCCTTAATTTTTTCTGAATTGGGGCAATTCATTTAAGTGAGGGGGAGGGTAAATTACCACTTGTCTGCTTGTTTGATAATATGTTTTGATTTTGATTAAACCTTAAGATGATTTTTTTTTTCTGGCCATTGCATTATATCCAGCATGTTATAATTGTTCTAATGCTTAGGAATGATTGAATTGGAGCATTTTGATAATCAAATGATATGGGTAATCTACAGTTTGACATCTCTTTTAATTACTCTTGATAGTGTTAATTAAATTTCTCATCTAGCTTAATCAAATTAGCCCAATTTTGGTAAGATTTGAGCCTTGAGCATGCATTCTTCATATTATGCTCGTTTCTTTTGCTTGAGAGTGTCATCCTGAATTTTAGGAATCTAGAACTTGTGGCTTGCTTACAATTTGAGACTACACTAAGAACGAGGTGCTTTAAAATGATTTAGGCATTAGGCTTTGAACCTTTTTCCTTCCCTTTCATTTTAATTTACCCTTTCTCATCGCCTAGTGAGCCTTTGTTAGCCTTACACCCCATTTCCTTGCTTAACCACTTTTTGATTGATCAAATGCTAGAAACTATATTACTAGGCAAATAAGGAGCTGCAATTCGAATAAAGGGCATAATTCTTCGAAATGAAAAAAAAAGAGGAAAAAAAACAGAATAAAGGAAGCAATTGCTTCGGAAAAAAAGAAAAAGAATAAAAAACAGTTTCGAAAAGAAGAAAAAAAAAAGAAAGAAAGAAAAAAATGTGTGTTTTGCTTGCCCATTTTTAGCTCCTTTTTAATGTCTTCACTGCTTATGTTTGAAATATCTTGCTTTGATCATCTTCTTTTTCTTTCTATCTTTCTACCTTTTTTCTCTAAACCCTCATTACACCTTGAATAAAAGACCTAATGATTTTTGCACCTTGATTCTAATAAAGTAGTGGAGAATTGAACTTGTTACAAGCTTATGGAAACCTTTGTTCATGCATGACTTTGAGTGTTTCTGCTTTAAATTTACCTTTAAAACACTTTGAGTGCTCTTGAGTGTACCTTGGTGAGGATTAAGACTAGGTTAGAATTTGATTAATGCTTGATAGGTAATCGGAAGGGATAAGGGCTGCTCTTTGCTTGTATCTATTTGGTTTTAATTATGTTTCTTTCATGAACCTCCTTTCGTGCTAGAACTCTTATGATTATGTTTGATGCTTGTAATGGCTTGAGAAATGAATTCTTGGGTTTATGATTTTTTCGGACATACTTGAGGACAAGTATGAGACAAGTGAGGGGGAATTTGATGAGTGCTCAATTATGACATATTTCATTTGTTATTTTTCTAGCTATTGGGACTTCTTTCTGCTTAATACATGTTGTTTTCGTTACATTTTGTGCAGGGACCCAATTCTAGAAATAGCAGTGAAAATGAGGCATTTCTGCAGTTTTTATTATAATTCTGTCATGACTGGCATTATGGGCACGACACCGGGCACGACGCGTCTGACGTGGCAGTGACGTGGCAATGACGTGGCGACTTCTAGAAGCTTATGGAATGTTCTGGAGGATGTTATCAGCTTATCCGATTAGATTCCTGCATTTAAATTTCAAAACATTTGAATTGTTTTATCTTTTGTTTATTATTTTAAATTATTTCATCACTTTATCTTTGTAAATCTAAGCCTATAAATACCACCCTTGGTAAAGGCTTAGATCAATCATCCATCCATCCATCCATCAATCATTTAGTTTTTTTTATCTTTGTAAACATTTTTAGTTTTAATTCAAGTTCTTTTCCTTTATTTTCTTATTTCATTTATTTTATTTTATTTAATTATTTTTCCAAAACCAAGTTAAGCATGATAATCAATATCATGCTTAGCTAAATTTCTTGAGCCAAGAGCTAGCCAAATCAATTCTAATCGTGAGAATTGAACATTGCCTAAATTCTTTCGGGAATACATTTTTATCTTTCTGTTTAGATAGTTTGGCAATCGGCCTTACTAAAGTTTTTAATCGTTTTTTCAAATCAAAAAGAGCTCGTTGATATGGAATCGTTTAAAGACATAGTTGGGAGGAAGGATCGGCCTGTGGCAATTTCGACTTCCTGTGAACACTCTTAGCGGCGGTCCGCTAAGGAAAGATAAAATCAGAAGCGATTCTACTTTTAGACAATTTCTGAGTCGGGCTTTTCCTGCTTTCAAAACTAAACACTTTAACGACGATAGACGTGGCTAATTTGTTTAAGAATCAACCTTCGAAGATAGTCTTGGGAGAATTGGTTACTCGAGAGAAAAGCAAGTTGCGACGGGTTGGGCCTCGCAGACTGTAACCGAAATGATCCCCGAAGTAAAAATCTATTTCAATGATCGAAGGAATTGACAAGGCTAACTCGAGGCTAATTTGCACATTTGGTTTTTTCTATTATTTTCCTTAATTCTTGCATTTATTTTTTTTACTTCATTCGAAATCAAATATCACCCCCTTTTTTTTATTTCCTTGCAGATATTCCTGGGATTTCGGATTCAACAAATTCAAGTCAACAATTCCAGCTAATCTCCCTGCGGATCGACCCTCTTTCCCTATACTTATTTAATTTCTTATTTTATTTATTGCTGAAAGAGGTTAATTATTTATATTTATTTTGACCGGTTAACGACGACTTGTCAGGCTCATTCAAGTCTTGTGCCACAACTATAGGGCATTAACAATCTTCTCCTTAAGGACCTGAAACGCTCTCAAACAAGAATCATCAAATGCAAATGTGACATCATTTTCTAATAACAAGCATAAAGTTTTAGAAATTTTAGAAAAGTCCTTAATAAATCATCGATAAAATCCAGCATGACCTAAAAAAATTCTTACACTTTTAACAGTCATGGGGGTGGTAATTGCTTGATTACTTCCACTTTTGTTGGATCAACCTCTAGTCCATTCTTGGTCACTCTGTGCCCGAGGACAATGCCCTCCTTCACCATGAAGTGGCATTTTTTCTAGTTCAAGACTAGGTTGGTCTCAATGCACCTCCGAAGAACTTGCTCCAAACTTAGGATGCATTCCTCAAATGTGCTACCAAACACTGAGAAGTCATCTATAAATACTTCCATGTTGTGTTCAACCAGATTAGAGAAAATGGACATCATACAACGTTGAAACATCGTCGGTGCATTGCACAAACCGAATGACATTCTTCTAAAAGAAAATGTTTCATATGGACAGGTGAATGTGGTCTTCTCCTGGTCATCGGGGGCTATCGCAATCTGATTATAACCTGAATAACCATCTAAAAAGCAATAGAAAGCTTTACCTTCCAGTTTGTCTAACATCTGATCGATGAAAGGCAAAGGGAAGTGATCCTTCCTTGTGACCTTATTCAGCCTCCTATAATCCATCCATGTACACTCTCCATCCTGTAATTGTTCTGGAGGGAATCAACTCATCCTTACTATTCTGAATAACAGCCATGCCACCCTTCTTTGGCACGCACAATACCGGCCTAACCCAAGAGCTATCAGATATGGGATAGATTATTCCGACATCAAGTCATTTAATAATCTCTTTTTTTACAAACTCTTTCATGCTCGGGTTCAGCCTCATTTTGCCTTCAATAGTCTTGCCATGATATTCCTCCAAAATAACCGTGTGCATGCAAATGGTTGGGGTTATCCTCGGATATCTGCCAAGGTCCATCCCAACGCTTGCTTATAGGTTTTTAATATCGCCAGCAATCTTGTCTCCTGATCATTAGTGATATCAGTGGCATAATCACCGCCAGAGTTGAAAGCTCGCCTAGATAGGCATACTTTAAGTGTTCTGGCAGTGGTTTAAGTTCCAACTCTGGTGGTTCCTCGATTAATGGTTTTGGTGTGGTTGTCACCCTACTGGCTAACTCCAATGGCTCAAAATAACTCAAATCTTCAGCCTCCAAGGCTGATTCCTCAAGTTCCTCAAAAAGTTCAGCAATGCCATCAAGCATGTTGGCATCAAATTCTGCATCCTGGAACAATTTTGCCATGTCCAGAGTATAAACGACCTCCATCGATGTAGCTCTTCACGGACAGGCTCCCGACTGTTGCTCCTTATCTCCGAGCACTCTGCTCGATTCTCCCCCGTCCACCATTTTCGTTTTGCTTTTATCGAGATTAAATAGGACTTCATGGATAGCCTAGGAATATCTTGAATTTGAATTTAAACGTGCAGGGATATGGTAGGTGATCATCTTATCCGGCGTTTTGAATCCTAAGGCTGATCAGGTTAGGGCTGACGTCATCGTGCCAATGTTCCTCCAGCATCACAACTTGTCATGGTACTGTCAACTGTGCTTGGCACTACTCGTCCCCTATTTTCTCGGAGATTGATCTGATCCGTATTTTCTCCCAGCCTAATTTGGTCCTAATTTTTCGGAGTCAACAAATTCTTGGCCTGGCATCAAATGTTCTTCTCTTCCGACCGATGCTTAGCATTAAAGGTCTTTCCGCTCCAACTTCAACTCGACATCCTCCTTGGTGTCGTCTCCTGCTCCTGCTCTGCCAACTGATGTGCCATCAGCTATGCCAACCTGCAAAAAGGTGCCAAAAATAACCTTTCAAATTGGCATAACACAAAATCCTAACTCTTAATGCAAATGCATGGTTCCTAAGGCAGAATGCAACTAAATGTACTTAAAAGACAAGTAAAAGCATGTTTAATTGGTATATAAATCTGTACTTTTGGAGCGTCAACACATGTATCACCAACTGCTATAGCATTTGAAGAGTAGTTGGCATAATTCCTAAGCAATAAACCCAGCTTCCATAATCATCTGAATACCTGCTGCAACATTTGTTTGTCTCTGATCATTGCTACTTTTACTTTTATTGCAATTAGTTCTATAAAACATCTTCACGCCATTATTTGCTTACTAACTTTTAAGTACAATTGCTTTGAAGTTATTGATCTAATTCTTGTGGGTTCGACACTCTACTCTATCACTATATTATTTTATCGACGAGTATACTTGCTCTTAATTGCATATCTATTTCACAGGCATCACAATCTCCAACTAGAGAGCTGACATATTTTTCTCCAAGCTCCTCTCTGAAGTCCAGATCATACTTAAAATCTTCTGAAAGTCAGGATGGTACTGCCAAGCTGCAATAAATCTGAACTGTCTAGGACACCGCTCTTGAATATCATCCACTAGGCGAAGTAAAAGGGGATGGTGATCCAAAACAATTTTATCCAAGTGTAATACATGGCTCTGTGTGAAACGGGTAATCCAATGCGAATTAACCAAACATCTACCCCCACATGATGCTCAAAGCCTCCAGACCTTTCATGTGCCGAAAAGATGCCGTTAAAATCTGCCCCCAAAATTCAAGGATGTGTATCACCGAGACAAGGAGCTTCCAACCGGTGCTATAGCTGTTTGCGTTTGGACGTATTAGAGCTTGCATAGACTTCCGTAAATTGAAACCAACAATCCGGTGCTACCGAACGAAAGTTGATGTGGAATTTTAATATGCTTATTTTTACTATAATTATTTTATATATTACTCGTATATCTTCTTTCAATAGATTAACTACGTTTGTCACTTTTATAACTGTTCCACTAAAGTTTTTCCCTTAAGATTTTTTTTTTCAAATAAACTCTTTTTAATGGTAAATTAATAGTAAAATTTTAACTGATGTGACATGATATCATTAAGGCACAATTGAAAAAATAAGAAACCGTTGAGAGTTGTTTTGATATTTATGTCTTTTTTACTTTAGATTTATAATTTTACTTTGAATGTGTGAGCTCATTTTATAATATTATTTGTTTAAATAAAATAATGTTATTTTAATGATAAGATAAGAGAAATGGTATTAAATGAAATTAAAGTAAAATAAGTATGATATAATAAATAAGAAAATTATAAATCACATTCCAAAATACTTTCATTTTTATTTATCTTGATACCAAATGTTTTTACTTTTAAATTTTAGTATACTATATATTGAATCTATAATGGAATAGCATGTAAAGTGTCACGCACAAGTTTAAAATTAATAAACACTAGATTTTATTGCACTCAAGATATGGGTAAAAAATGTTTCATATAAAAAATAGCTTATAGAAATGTATTCAATAAATGGTCACAAGTAGAATGATAAAAGATTTGTATATAGAAATGTATTCACATAAAAATTATTTATCTTATTTTATTTACACATTCAAAATAAAATTATAGATCAAGAGCGAGCGAAAATAAACATAATAGTAAAAAAGCTCTTAACATATATATTTCTCACTTGCATTACTAATGTTGTCGTGACACAAAATATCGATCATTAGTTGATCATCCAAATGAGTTATTTAAAATATAAAACTTTTTAAGAGTTTATATTGCCAAAGGAATAATTTTAAAATCACATTTGTAAAATTGACAAATGTTGAAATTTTTATCATTATGTCATTAAACTACAATCATTTATCTAAATTTTCGAATCGTTGATTTTAATTGAATTTTTCAAGGGAAACTCGGAAATCGTATTTCTGGGAAAATTAAAAAAAAAAGGAAATACAGGGTGTCAATTTTGGGGTTTCAAGGGACGAGCAAATAGGAAAAAAAGAAAAAAAAGTTAAAAATATCCATAACTACAATAATTATCAAATCTGAGATAAACATCATCCGGTTTTTTTTACTGAAATCACTTTTTCTGTCCTTAATGAACGCTTACTTAATGATCAAGCATTAAACGTTTTTAAGAAGGATTAATATCCTATACACTGGCGGTGGAAATTTTTTATTTCCACAAGCGCCTCAATTATAGGGTTTAGGGTTAGGGATTAGGGTTTAGAGTTTAGGGGTTTTAGTGTAAAGGTTTAGAATCTAGGGTTCATGTTTAGAATTTAGAATTTAGGGTTAGAATTTAGGGTTTAGAGTTAGGGTTTAGTTTTAGGGTAATATGGTAGGGATTTAGGTTTTAACCTATAAACCCTAAATTTTAACCCTAAACTCAAAATTCTATCAACAATCCCTAAATTCAAAACTACTACACTTATACCCCTAAATTTTAAACCCTAAACGGAGTCCATAACCCCTAAAATTAAGACGCTTGTGTAAAAAAGTTTCCACAAACGCTTGTGTATAGAACAATTACCCTTTTAAGAATGCCTTTTACTTATGGAGTTTTAAAAATGTATAAACTCACTAATCTCTTTGTAATTCCATATGTTCTAATATCTTCTCGCACAAACTTGGATGAGGGCTGGAAAACTCATCTTCGAACTTTTTGACAACTTTGAACAAGCTTTGATAAATTTATGGGTAAACTACTATAGGGGTCACTTTCGTTTCCCGTTTGTACAGATTTAGTCACCACTTCTGAAAAGTGCCAATAAGTGGTCATCTACGTTTTCGATGTGTAAAGACTTGGTCACTCTGACGTTATAGTTCGTTAATCCCCTAACGGATTGATGATGTGGCGGAATTAATTTAATGGCAATATCCACGTGTATTCAAGGGCAGAAGGAAATGTTTGACTTAAACCTTTTTTGCGACACAAAGCTACAGGTTTTGATTTGAACCAGTTCACTCGTCCTTCTCCGATGTTTGACTTAAACCAAAAGCAGTAGAAAGTTTCAGTGAAAAGGAGGAAGTTACTTTGCGAAGTTCTTTGCCGGCTCTGGACTTGAACAAGAAGGAAAGGCTTTACAGCGAAAAGGAGGCTGCTGCTCGAAGCACGGCTAATCTAAGCCTCGATGGCATCGTGGAGTTCACTTCCAATGGACTCCTAAAGCTCACCAACGAAACCAGACAACAAAGTGGTCATGCTTTCTACCCTTACCTTATCAACTTCAAGAACACAACCAACAGTTCGATTTTTTACTTCTCCACCTCCTTTGTCTTCGCTATCGTCTCCCAATATCCAAGTCTCAGCGGCCACGGAATCGCTTTCGTCGTTGCGCCCACCAGAGGCCTCCCCGGAGCTCTTCCGAGCCAGTATCTCGGACTCTTCAACGAATCCAGCAACGCCAAAGGAACTAACCATGTTTTTGCTGTCGAGCTCGATACGATACAGAGTACAGAGTTTAACGATACCAATGATAACCACGTTGGGATCGATATTAATGGGTTCAAGTCTGATAAATCGTCGCCTGCTGGTTATTACGAGGACGACGACAGCCGGAAGTTAAAGAACCTGACTTTGATCAGTGGACAACGGATGCAAGTTTGGGTCGAGTACGATGGCGTAAACAAGAGAATCGATGTTAATTTAGCTCCGTTTAAGGTTCCCAAACCCAAGACTCCACTTTTATCTTTGTCTCGTGATCTTTCTTCAATTGTTAACCGTGAGATGTATGTCAGGTTTTCATTGGCAACTGGTTCGGTTCTAGCATCTCATTATGTTTTGGGTTAGAGCTTTAAGATTAACGGTCAGACACAAGAGCTTAACCTGTCTCAACTTCCCAAGCTTCCTCGGATCGGACCGAAGAAAAGATCAAAGGTTTTGACTATAGGGTTGCCTTTGATTCTGGTGAGTTTGGCTTTGGTTGTAGTTTCTGGTGTTATTTATTTCATAGGAAGGAAGAGGAAGTTTGCTGAAATTGTTAAAGATTGGGAGCTTGAGTTCGGGCCTCATAGGTTCAAGTTCAAAGATTTGTATGTTGCTACAAAAGGATTCAAATACAAGGAATGTTGGGTGCTGGTGGATTTGGTAGGGTATATAGAGGTGTTCTTCCGAACAACAAACTGGAGGTTGCAGTGAAAAGAGTCTCACATGAATCAAGGCTGGTGGATTTGGTAGGGTATATAGAGGAATTTATTCCGCCACATCAGCAATCCGTTAGGGGATTAACGGACTATAACGTCCGAGTGACCAAGTCTTTACACATCGAAAACGTAGATGACCACTTATTGGCACTTTTCAAAAGTGGTGACTAAATCTGTACAAACGGGAAACGAAAGTGACCCCTGCAGTAGTTTACCCTAAATTTATATATCCGTTAGGGATGTAAAAACATGTTAGAACCTGAAAACCTGCTTGAAACATGTTCGAGTCAGAATTTGATTTGACCCGAGAATTCGATGACCCGAACTCGAACTGTAACTTACTGTTGCTGATCCAAACCTGAGTTGAACATGTTATTGTAGCAACCAAACTCGATTTGCGTCCGACTGAAAATGACACGAACCCGAATCTGACCTGCTAATTTTGACCTGAAACCCGATCTGCATCCGACTGAAACGAACCCGAGACCGACCTGGCAAATTACCTGATATTATCCGATTGAATCGACCCAAGATCCGATTTTACCCGACCTGTTATGAACCCGACTATTTTGAACCCGACCTGTTAATTGACCCGACCTGTTTTGAACCCGAACTGTTGTTGATCTGAACTGATATTGACCCGAAATCCATTACTTAATGAATTAAAAAAGTTCATAAATATACATATGATATGATATATATATATATATATATATGCACACATGACACATAATACATAAATACATACATACACACATAAGTACATATATATATTAGTATATATACACATACACATGCATATTATATACATACACATGCACATACATGATACATGAATCATGATACATACATATATATAATATATAACATATATATAAACATAATATATATAACATATATTACAATATACATATATTACAGATTATATACATAATATATATAACATATACATATACATAATATATATAACATATACATAATATATATATATATATAACATACATATATTACAGATTATATACATAATATATATAACATATACAATATACATAAATTTGATATATATTAATTTTTAATTAACTTAAAATACTATACATATTATTACTTGATTTTTAACCAACTTAAAATTTAAATTAATTTTTATTTTACTTAAAATATTATACATATTATTATACTTTCAATGTAACTGTTTTCTCACCAACTTAAAATATAAAATTGATTTTTAAATAACTTAAACTATTGTACATATTTGTACTTCAAGTCAAATTGTTTACAAGTTGTGCAAAAAAATTGTTAAGACAAAAAAAATTATAAGTTGTGCTAAATTATTGATTTATGTTAATTGTCCATTAGATATTTGTGTTTGCGTATTTGAACACTTGATAATAAATTTAAGAAAAAAAATGAACACTTGATAATAAACTAAAATACAAATACAAATGAACATAAACATTAAACAGAAATGTATTACAACATAATTCAAGTTAGTATTCTTTAAACTTATAATTGTACAAACTGATAATTTAGAAATACAAGTTAGGGGTGATAACTTAGCTCTAAGATCTTATAGCAAAGTTTAACAAAGCTAAAAGCATAGCAAAGTTTAACAAAGCTAAAAGCTACACTTTGCTAACAGAAAAGTTTTCATCGAGCTAATAAATCTAAATGCTACCATCAAGTTAGGTTATGGGTAACTTGCATAAGAAACCAACATAACTAAACCTGAGCAACTACTTAGATAAAATGAGAGTGAATAACTACCAAGTAAACCAGCAACCAGGAGGCACCAACCACCAATCAAAATAGAAGCATCTAGCAACCAGCAAAAAACCAGCAACCACCAACACATAATCAGCAGCAACAACATTAAGCATTTAAAAAAACAATAAAAACAAAACAGAAACATAATCAAGCATTCAACCAAGTAAACCAGTAACCAACAACCATCAAAAGAATCAAAGTGAATGTTTAGGGTTAGGGTTAAGGTTTAGGAATTTAAGGGTTAGGGTTTAGGTTAAAAGAGAATTGAAGATGGATTTAGGGTTTTAAAGGATCAAAATGAAGAAATCTCAAGAACACAAGGCTATTTTTGAGAAAAGATTATGTTTTGATCGAATATAAATAAGTTTGAGGAGGGTTTAGGTGTTTGTAAGGATCTGAGAAGTTTTTTTGGAATAATCGAAAAAGTGGATATAAATCTGAGAAATTGGTGTTTGTGGATGAGAGAGAATATGAGAGTAAATTTTGACAGAGTAACGGTAGGGAAGAAATGTGTGAAATGGCTAAGGAGTGAGGCTTTATTTATAGGCATAAAGCGGGTCAGAAGGATCCGCGTATTTTGAAACGGGTGGGGGTTATTTTTCGAGTCTTTCTCCGCAACATTTGAATATAAACACTCTAATACAAACCATAAACCCTCAAATATAAACCATGACTCTTAAATCATAAACCTAAACCCTAAACCACAAACCCTTAAACTCTAAACCATAAACAATAATAATAATAACTCGTAAACCCTAATGCAACACCCTAAACCATAAACCCTCGAATATAAAACATAACCCTCAAACCCTAAACCCTAAAGACTTAAATATAAATTATAAACCCTCAAATATAAACCTTAACTCTTAAATCATAAACCCTAAACCTTAAACTATAAACTGTAAACAATAATGAAAACTCATAAACCTTAATGCAACACCATAAACCCTAAACACTCAAATATAAACAATAAATCCTAAACTCTAAACCATAAATATAATTATAACTCATAAACCCTAATGCAACACCCTAAACCCTAAACATTCTAATATGAACACTAAACTCTAAACACTAAACCCTAAACAATAATGATAACTCGTAAACCGTAATGTAACACCCTAAACCCTAAACATTCTAATATGAACCACAAACCCTCGAATACAAACCCTAACTCGTAAACCATAAACCCTAAACCTTAAAGCTTAAACCCTTAAACTATAAACCATAAACAATAATGATAACTCATAAACCCTAATGCAACACCCTAAACCCTAAACCCTCGAATATAAACCTTAACTAAAAAACATTAAACCATAAAACTCTAAACCATAAAGAATGATGATAACTCATAAACCCTAATGCAACACCCTAAACATTAAACGCTCTAATATAAACTATAAACCCTCGAATATAAACCCTAACTTTTAAACCCTAAACCCTTAAACTTTAAACTATAAACAATGATAATAACTCATAAACCCTAATACAACACCCTAAACCCTTAACTATAAACCCTAAATCTCAAACCCTAAACACTAAACCCTTAAACCATCAAATATAAATCATAAACCCTCGAATATAACCCTTACTCTAAAATCATAAACCATAAACCATAAACAATAATAATAACTCATAAACCTTAATACAACAGTATAAACCCTAAACACTCAAATATGAACCCTAGTCCATAAACCATAAACCCTAAACCATAATGATAACTCATAAAGCATAATGCAACACCCTAAACCCTAAACACTATAATATGAACCCATAAACTCTAAACCATAAACAATAATGAAAACTCATAAACCATAATACAACACCCTAAATCATAAACACTCTAATATGAACCATAAACCCTAACTCTTAAACCATAAACTCTAAACTATAAACAATAATAATAACTCATAAACCCTAATACAACACCCTAAACCCTCAAATATAAACCTTAACTCTAAAACCCTAAACCCTAAAACCTAAACTCTAAACCATAAACAATAATGATAACTCATAAACCTTAATGCAACACCTTAAACCCTAAATACTCTACTATGGACCATAAATCCTCAAATATAAACACTAACTCTTAAATCATAAACCATAAACCCTTAAACTCTAAACCATAACCAATAATAATAACTCATAAACCCTATTGCAACACACTAAACCCTCGAATATAAACCCTAACTCTCAAACCCTAAACCCTAAACCCTAAATCATAAACAATAATGATAACTCATAAACCATAATGCAACACCATAAACCTTAAATACTCTAATATGAACTTATAATATAACATATAAATATATACATATATATTATATGTATATGTACATAATAATTAATATAACATATAATACATATATATATATATATATATATATATATATTAAAACTTATAATATAACATATAAATATAATTAATATAACATGTAATGCATATATATATATATACATATATATTATATGTATACGTACATAATAATTAACATAATATATAATACATATATATAGATATTAAAACTTATAATATAACATATTAATATAATTAATATACATATATATATATATATTAAAACTTATAAGTTATATAATGTATATATAATATAATAATAAATAAAATAATTATAATTAATAGTTTGGGGCTTTGGGCTCATATCCCACTACCCATTCATTTTAGACGGGCTAAATATTTTATAGCCCTTTAAATTTTAAATATTTTTCATTTAAGTCCTTTAAGTTTTAGTTTAATTCAATTAAGTCCTTAAAACTTTATTTTTAGTCCAAATTGACTCTTATTTATTATTTTTTTGTTCATTATAGTCCCTAAAACTTTGTTTTTATTCGAAATTGACCGTATTTCAAGTTTCTAATTTACTTTACTATTTTAGATATGAATCATTTATGATATGATTATTCATTTCTAGTGCCAAATTTTTATTTTTAATGTGATTACATGAAAGACGTTAAATAATTAACTCAAAATAAATTTCAACTACTTGTACAATTGTACCGAACTAAAAAATAATACGAATTCAAAACCCGAATTAACCCGACCTGAAATGAAACCGACCTGAAATTGCCCGACCTGAAATGAACCTGGACTGAAATGAACCCGACCTGAAGTCTACCCGAGCCCGAATTAACCTGCCAATTACCTAGTTCGGACCCGATCTGTTTGAACCCGACCTGAAATAAACCCGACCTGAAATGGACCCGAACTGAAATGGACCCGACCTGCTACTGACCTGCACCCGACCCGAGTCGAGTCAAAAAAATTTTTTAACTTGTATCTGATTTGACCCGACATAAAAACCATCCGATTATCTGTTTTTACAACCCTAATATTTGTATTGTATATAGTCACCATTGTTCTAAGCCTTTCAACAATATGAAAAAATTGGCCAATATGAGTATAGTCAAAGTTGATTTCTTGCAAGTTTTTGCATGAAAGGAAACCTACATAGGGCAATGATTAAAGTAATTGGATTGGCTATTATTGCCAGCAAACTTGAAAGTCTCTTTTGCTTTTGTCGATCACTTATTTTTCCCTTTTATTTTTCATCGATTTAGTCATTGTCTTGCTTAGTCCCACAACGAAAGTTCCTTGGGACGAAGTTTCTTCTAGGAATTATGTTTACATGCGTGTCAGCTAGCTTCATTGTTTTCTTTTCTATTGTCCTTGCTTAAAACCCTTTTGAGAATTCCCTTACGCCAGGCAAAGCTCATGAGATATTTATGCGTAACCAGTTTCACTTTTTACGACAGTAAACACATGCTACAGGTTCTAATGCTTCTCACAATTCTTAAAGCTATGATTTGGATTGAGAAACACGGTGGCAGATCCAGAAATTATTTTTAGGGTGGGCACAAGTTAATATATTTTTTAGAGTGGACACAAGTCATACAAATTTTAAACTTTTAGGGTGGGCACAAATTAAAAAAATTAAGGATTAATTCATAAAAATTAAAAAGATTAAAGTCAAATATATTAACTTTCAAAAGTTCAGGGTGGGTCTGGACTTACCCCAGCTCTTAAATAGATCTGTCGCTAAAGAAACATATATTGATGTGAATGAACCCGTAATTACACTTCTCTAAGTCAAAAATTATACATAGAGAGAGAAAAATCTCCATAATGCTCATTAAAATTATTGGTAGAAGTTAGTGAAAGTTTATTAGATAAATCCATGGAGAATAGAAATCTTATGTCTTTTTTGGTGCCTCTATTTATACCTCATACTTAAAAAATAGGTTTATGGTTTAGGGTTAAGGTTTAGAGTTAGGGTTTAGAGAATTATTGATATGGTGTATTTTTAGAGTTTAAAATTTAGGGTTAAAAGTTAAAATATAATTTTTTGTTCAGCCATGGGTGAATGTAGATTCCACTAAAATTAAATCCTTACGACTAAAACAAATTAAAATAAATAGAAATGAAGTAGAGTCGAATCCACAAAGATCAGATATTTAGAATTAATTTAATTAAAGACTATAGTTTGATGGATTATTGTCTTATAGGTGGAAAAATATCACACAAATTGATTATTTTAGGATTTAATAGTTTAGTTTACAGTTTATGTTATAAGGTTTAAAATTTAAATATTATAGTTAAAGTTTACGGTTTAGATTTTAAAGATTTGAGGTTAAATATTTAGATTTTACTAATAATTATAACATACATGATAAGGTTTTTTTTAAAAGAGACCACTTATGAATACAAAAATAATAAGGACCACAACCCCACAAGCAAGAGGGTGTCTGTTTTTGGGCAAATAAAGGCCAAGGAAAATGCTGGCATTGAAAGCTTGGTGCGTTGATCCCTTGCTAATCCACACCACCCATTAAGGCAATAGATAACGCGTTGAACTCCCACTTTATGCGTGCTAAACTCGACCAATTTCAATGGTGTCAAATGTCAACGAATTTCTTCTTCAAAATAAAAAAAATCATGATAATTAGTCTTATTAAGGCATCATCAACGTATTATGGAGTTGGAAACCCAAGTGTTTTTGAAATAATAACAATCTTGAGTGATACAGGATTTGTTTTGTTGTGAGCTCCCACATGGTGGGCTCTAGACCTTCAATCATGGAGTTTTTTTATCTTTTATTTTATGTACAGTAGGGTCCATAGCCAATTTGCTCCATCTTTTATCTAGAACTAGAAGGCACAAAAAATGTTACAATACTATGCATGTGATCATCATACTAATAAAGAAGATACGTGTATGTTGGTAAAAATCTGTCTCAGGATTAACAGGCAGAGATACCCAGAAGTTGATTAACCATTTAGGAACAATATCACCTCCATTTCTGTATCCTTTAATTCTGCTATGCGGTCCTTTCCTTTTCAGAGGCAAAAAAATATGCTGCCCCCATTCCTTCTCCATTATCATCTGATCTTTTAGTCAATGTATATATTCGGTTTGATTAACAAGGGGAAGGAAACTTGAGGGTCATAATGAACGGCTCCGATCAATTTGAATAACCTAGGTAGATGGTAGGTGATGGAGGAGCATCAACGTCAATACAGACTAGTTAATTGTGGGGAAATATGTAGTGGGGAGACTTTGGAGTTTAGAGGTCCCTTACTTGGATTCCATTCCGACAAGTTGAAAGACTTTTATAGCAAAAGCTTCAAGTTCCCACGCTTCATTTTTGCCTATATAAGATTGTCCAATTCATGAAAATCCTCAAAGAAAAATAACTCACAAGTTGTTCACCATGACCAAACAGATGCAGTATGTTTGGGTTTCTTTTGTTATCTTATTCATCTTCATCAAACTGGCAAAAGCTGACAATTATATTGTTCATATGGACTTCTCAGTCATGCCCAAAGCCTTCTCCAACCAGCAAAGCTGGTACTTGGCCACTCTTTCATCTGTATCGGCCAAATCGAGAGCTAAAACCAGTACAGCTATCCCTTTGTCTAAACTTATCTATACTTACAACCATGTTATCCAAGGTTTTAGTGCGAGTCTCACACCGGAAGAGCTTAAGGCCTTGAAGAATGCCCCAGGGTATGTTTCTTCTGTTAAAGATAGAAGTGTCAAAGTTGATACCACTCATTCTTTCAAGTTTCTAGGCCTGAATTCCGGCACCGGTGCTTGGCCGGTGTCGAATTTCGGCAAAGATGTCATTATCGGGGTGATTGATACTGGAGTTTGGCCAGAAAGTGAAAGCTTTAATGATAATGGGATGACTGATGTTCCATCAAGATGGAAAGGAGCATGTGAAAGTGGCACCCAATTCAACTCCTCACTGTGCAACAAAAAGCTCATTGGTGCTCGGTCTTTCAATAAAGGTCTGATTGCCCAGAATCCCAATATAACCATCTCAATGAATTCTCCACGCGACACTGAAGGACACGGGACCCACACTTCAAGCACTGCTGCTGGAACTTATGTGGAAGATGCGTCATTCTTTGGCTATGCCACGGGAACTGCGAGAGGAACGGCCCCTGGAGCTCGTGTGGCTATGTATAAAGCTCTCTGGGAAGAAGGAGCTTACACCACAGATATAATTGCTGCCATTGATCAAGCCATTACCGACGGTGTTGATGTTCTTTCCATGTCATTAGGCTTGGACGGGCTTGAGCTTTATGAAGACCCCATTGCAATAGCCACATTTACCGCCATAGACAAGAACATTTTTGTTTCCACGTCTGCAGGAAATGAAGGACCGGACGTAGAGACCCTACACAATGGAACACCTTGGGTTTTAACAGTCGCGGCCGGCACAATGGATCGAGACTTTGGCGCAACGTTAACTCTCGGTGGCAAAGGGACAGTTAATGGTTTGGCTCTCTATCCTGGGAATTTCTCTTCAAGCGAATTCCCAATTGTTTTCATGGACGCATGTGGTAACACAACTGAATTAAGGAAAATTAAGCAGAAGATCGTTGTATGCCAAGATCCAGGCAAGGAGGATTCCCTTAATGACCAGTTTAACAACGTTCAAGTTGCCGGAAACACTGCCGGTGTCTTCATAACAAATAACAGTAACGTGGATATATTCGAGCAAAGCCCATTTCCAGCCATTTTCTTAGAACAAAAAGACGGTGATACAGTTGTTGACTTCATTAAAACCAACACTGACCCAAAAGCCAGCGTTGAATTTAAGAAAACAATCCTGGGAATTAAACCTTCGCCGAGGGTAACTAGCTACACCTCTCGAGGTCCTTCCTACAGTTGCCCATCTGTTTTAAAGCCTGATATTATGGCCCCTGGCGACTCAGTCCTTGCTGCATGGCCTACAAACATAGGAGCAGCTCGTGTAAATGAGGTCCTGGTGTTTTCAAACTTCAATTTACTTTCGGGAACATCCATGGCATGCCCCCATGTTTCGGGAATAGCAGCACTTTTAAAAGCAGTTTATCCTGATTGGAGCCCCGCCGCCATCAGATCAGCTTTGATGACTACATCGGATCAGATTGATAATACCGGCAGTCCTATAAAGGATATCGGCGATAATCTCCGACCAGCCAATCCTTTAGCAATGGGAGCTGGCCATATCAACCCCAATAAAGCGTTGGACCCTGGACTAGTATATGATGCCACGGTTCAAGATTATGTGAATCTTCTTTGCGGTCTAAACTTCACAGCACAACAAATGAAAACCATCACCAAATCATCTTCAAACAACTGCTCCAACCCTTCTCTCGATCTCAATTACCCTTCTTTTATTGCGTTTTTCAACGACAGGGGTGCGAAACCGAATTCGACAACCGTATTGGAATTTCATAGAACTGTTACTAATGTCGGAGACGCAAGCTCCACCTACAAAGCAAATGTAACACCAGTCAATGGACTTAAGGTGACGGTGGAACCAGACATTCTGGTTTTCAAGGCAAAATACGAGAAGAAAAGCTTCAAGCTGAGCGTTGAAGGTCCAAGACAACTGAATGAAGCAGTGTCGTTTGGTTATCTTACTTGGGAAGATAATGGAAGAAAACATGTTGTTAGAAGTCCAATAGTTGCCACAAGCTACAAAATAGAAAAATGACAAAACTCCATTGATTTTTTTTTTCTATCTTCAAGTTTCTATGTTCGATGAATAAAGAATTCACAATATTAAGCAAAACAAATGATTTTCTGAGAATTGTAATTAAACTTGTCTGTTTCAGCAGACATGCAGGCAGAAGATATGAATGATACTCCATATAATTAAGGTTTTTGTTGGGATCCAAACTTCCAATTCTGTAATTTTGACTGTCAGATTAGTTTTTTTGGACATAAGACGAAATATACTTCTGTCGTGATAATTCTTATTTGATGCAACAATTAAACAAAAAACACATAGATGGAGCCTCCAATTTTAACAACTTTAAAGCTTTGATTATTGGGTTGTTCTTAGTAAAATGATTGGAATAGCATTAATCAAACGGTTGTTGCTTGTCTGCAGGTGGCTCATTTTCACATCTTTCCAGCTAGTCAACGTAATTTTTTTTTTTTGTAAATGGTCAAAATTACACTAATTACTAAAACTAAGCATCCAACATTGTACAAGCATTTTACTATATATAAAGCATTCAAAGAATCATATACTAACATTATTTCCTATGATAAGATTCCCAACTCTGACCCACAATTATACGAAATAGGTAGCCCATGTGTCGAAAGTGACTTGGCCTACAATAAATCGTCGATGGAAAATCAAAATACGGAAGGAGGGACAAGGTGGCCCAAAGTGTTGTTTTCCAATTTTCCTTCCATGCGTTAATTCAGAAATAGGGACAATGGTTTTTTTTGGATATAAATGAATACAAATCTTTCATTTTTTTTCGGTGTTTTTTTATATCTCACACTAAAAAATTAAGTTTAAAGTTAAAGGTAGAGTTTAAGAATTACGAGTGTGATGTACTTTTTAAAGATTATGATTTAAAATTTAGGCTTAAAGTTTAAAATTTAATTTCTTTTATATTATTTGGACATAAGAAAAAAACACCAAAAAAATGACAGAAAATTTTTGTCCAATAAAAATACGTTGCTGATGCTATATAAAATGACGTGAATCATTAATTATTCACACATCCACGTTTGCCGGTAAGAATATTGATAAAGTTGCCTATGAAAATATAATTTAATTATTTTATAAATTTTCATTTAATATATTTTTAATATAATTACTCGTATTTAATTTATTGTTCAATTAATATAAATTAAATATTATAAATATCTATTATAAGATGATATTTCAATTTAATTTGAGGTAATCATGCTTAAAAAATCTAGTGTAACAATTATAGTTTGAAATTCAAAATATTGATTTACAGACAACGACGGAATTTTGTAAAAGAGTTTAGAGTCTAACTTAAAATATGAAAAATATTTAAATAATTAAACTAACATTTTTAAAAAATTTGAAGGATTTAATTTACATATTTCAAAAATTTGTGTGTCCAACTAAAATTTTTAATGATTTTTAGAAACTTAATGCAAGCTTTTAAAAATTATGAGAGATAATTTAGAGGTCATGACTCTTAATCTCACTGCCTTCCGCCACTGTTTATACTTCACAGATTCCTGAAGGATATTTTGTCCAACTCCAATCAATGCCCCTCGTCACGCCTTTCATTGATTGGATAATTATTCTTACGCAGGAAATGGTTTTTACCCCTCTAAAATCAAATTATGATAAATAATATCAAATCGCATTGTTGTTTAAGATACACTAATTGGTTTAGTGATTGAGAATAATCATATTATCTTTCATTTTGTATGGGTTCGAACTTCAGTATAAGATTGTAATATTTTTATTGTTTAAATTATGATTTTTGACTTTATATTATTTTGAAATAATTGTGTATTTCGATATAATTATCAGTATTTGATTCATTAGTCAATTGATTCAGATTAAATATTGTAAAAAATTATTATGAAAATAACCTTTCAATCAAGTTCGTTCGATTCACAACATCAAAATTTGAATTCTAAAACTTACTTGAAAATTAAGGTACTTAAAGTTGCATTTTTTTGAACAATGACATCTGAAATTTTTTTAATCATCATTAAAGATAATAAATACAATGCATCAAAAAGAGAGAAAAAAGGACAAGTCCACTAAAAGTCTCTTACAATAGTGCAAGAAAAACAAACACTTCCATCGAGATTGGCATACCAAAATTCAGAAACCTCCATGAATCTTCTTGTCTTTATCTAAACGAGACGCTTTACGGGTGAAAAATGAGTGGTGAGCGAACCAAGCTATAAGGCAGATTGCTCCGCTACCCAGGTCTGATTATATTGGTAACCAACCATCAACCGAGTGGGGATTCATCTTTCTAAGACCACCGATAGAACCAAAATTAGAGATTAACGTCGTGAAGATCTCTATACAAGCACCAACTGACCGCTAAGGTATGCTGAAATCATGCCACAATGACATATGAAACGAACCACAAAATATCAAAGAAAAATGTGTCACAAGGATAAAGAAAACGCGTGCCACAAGACAAAGATTCTTATTAAAATATTAAAAAATAAGAAAAAATCAGAAAGAAATAGATTTGGTGGTCGGCGTCGACAACCAATATTAAAAGTAGTTGCCGACCACCAACCAAAGAAAGAAAAGCAAAGTTGCAGGCAACAGAGATTTGAAAGAAAGCGGCTAGATTAAAAAAATTGTGACAGGGGGGCTAAATTTATAAGTTGCGCATCTTATTAAATCACTAGTAGTTAGTGAGATAATATTACATGAAACCTTATTTATTATGATAAATAATATCAGATCGCATTGTTGTTTAATTGTTTCCTTATATTATGATTAAACAATTTTTTTTTTTGTTATTATAAGGACTATTTGTTTGGTAAATAGCGGTTTGGACAAAAATTAGAGGTTTGAAGTATAATTAGAGGTTTGACTAGTCAAATCTGCTAATATTGATGTTTGGTAAATAGCGGATTGAAAGAGCGGATTGGAGTGAAAAAGCTAATTTTGAAAAAGCTCCTAATATGAGCTTTTTGAGATTAGAGGTTTGATATTAGAGTTGTAATGACTCTTTTACCCTTAACAATTACCAAAAATCTCCAAATAACTTAAATTAAATAATAACATTTTTATATAAATAATAACATATTAAATATTCGACTTATTTGTTGTTACTACTAATTTATATGGTGATATTTGTAAGTTAATTCTATTTTTTATTATCAAATATTTATATGTGCATACAAATATTTTTATTAATTATATAAATAATAAATCAATATATAAATCTTTCAAATATGTTTAAGAAATTTATATTAAAAATAATTTTTATAAATCTAATTAATATTTATTAGATACAAACTATTCATACTGATAAATTATTCAAACAAGTATTGAATATAATCATGCCCTTATATGTCATTTTGCTTGTTTAAATAATCAAACAGCTATCAGCTATCAATTAATTTTACCAAACACTTTTATACAATCAGCTAATACAATCCGCTAGTCAAATCAGCTAATGCAATCAGCTATCAGCTATCAGCTAATGTAATCCGCTATCAGCTATCAGCTATCCGCTAATTGCTAAACATAGCCTATATGCTTGTTTGCTAACCCATGAAATAAAAGTAATTTATTAATAATTAATAATTTCAGTGATTTAATATTTTAAACATGTTTAACTATATAATATTAAAATTATTTAGAATTTTTCAATGAAAAGCATGGAAAAGGTTAAGTAGATAATAACCTACTTATCATTTAAATAGAAAATATTTTAATAATTTATTTTAGTTTAGTTTTTAAGTATTTTATCTTTTGAAATTTACACTAACCAAATAATCTAAATACATCCCATGTTAATTTTTTAAAGCAAAGTTTTTCAAACTTAACCTAAATATCGAGTACCATAGGGGATGGAAACCAGAACTTAACCAATTATTGTTTCCTTACAGATTTCTCAACAACAAGAAAAATAATAATAATGCAAACAAACAATACATCTGCATTTTACAAGAGAAAAAGGACTTCCAAAATTGAAAAGGGATAGTTTGTGCATGTTAAGCTAGGGGAGTTTATAACCAGTTACCCACATTTTTAGGTACTTAAAAGTTTTGGGTATCTAGATATTTGGGTAGTGAAAAAGGTTGACTCATTTCTCAATCTCTGAAGATTAGGTATCCGTAAGTTATGTCACCGAGTATCCGAGACAAATTTACATAAAAAAATTAGGGAAAACTACACTGGTGGTCCCCAAACTATTATCGTCTTCCTATTTTGGTCCCAAAATTATGTTTTTTTGACAAAATCGTCCCTTCTGTTACATAGTTCTCTTGTTTTAGTCTCCGTTAAAAACTAACGGAATTACTGACGTGGAATTTATTTATTTATTTTCTCTCTCCTATATATGTATTATTTAAATTTTTTATTCAGACTAATGTGGTGGTGACACGTGTCACCACCATAACAAAGCAAATAAATTGAATGTAGAGGGGGGGAGCTGGGATTCAAACCCGTGTCCCCAGCCAATGGGTTAACCATTGGGCTAAACTCCAATTATTGATGTGTTTTAGCACAAATTACATTTAAAACAATCAAATGAACTCCCAAAAACCAAAGAAGCTGCAACACAGTCAAAAGCAATGGCGAACAAGTTGATAAATTTACTTTTATTTTGAGAATCAAAAGTTATCCAAGATATAATATCAAATCAGACATTGCTTCACTAATATTTGCTAAAGCATGGGTCGCATGGTGCTGCAGAGCCTGGGCATGCTCTCCTTGCATGCATATTGAGGTCTGTTTAAGGAGTTGGTAAAGCAGGGTGAATATTGAGGATTGCTCTATGTGTGCAGGTGATTTCTGCACCGGCTTCTGTTGTTGAAACAGATTTGTTACAGTGGTTAGCTAGCCTGGATGGTGGACCCGGTTGTTATAACCAACCAACTGAGCTTTTGTATCAGATTGGTTAAACACATGGGCTATATAAACAATTGAATGGTACTGGCCCAAGGTAGCTTTTTGGCCTACATTGAATAAAATTTTTCCCCTTTCTAAATTCCCCAATTCTTTGTTTTTCTTCCCGTCGTTTCTTCCTCTCCCTTTCTGTTCATCGTTCCGTTCACCGTTCATCTTTAACCTCCGTTCTTGTCTACTCCGATAATGCACTCTTTGGAAGGAGCAATAACAGCCCTAATAAGGACAGGGACACCATTTGCATCAACAACTGCCTTCTTTGCTGCACTGAACATTGAAGAAAGGGCTTCTAAAGCATCTGCAGCACTTGAACGGACATAAGTATCATTATTTTGACCTACAAGCTGAAGCAAGGCTTTGACAGCTCCAGAATCTATAACTCTTGGAATGCTGAATGCCAACATCAATCTGGCCAAAAGGGAGGCTGCATTGGATTGAGCAGCAGCATTATCAGAAGAGAGAAGACCCACAATTATATCTACTCCTCCAGCCTCAAGTGTTGCTCTCTAGTAGCCATCCTTCTCATTGCAAAGGTTCCTCAAAGCTCCGGTAACAAACCCTTCTACCACTTTGTCCTGCTTGTTCGTTGGACTGAGTTGTTCCCATAAAGTTGGCACAACACCTTCTGTAACAAATATTTTCATACCAACATTGTCATCTGAAAGACTACCAGAGGAAACTTCAAATATAGCCTCTGCTGCTGCCTTCCGAGCCTCAGTTGATTCAGACTTCAAAAGTGAGAGTAATGGCGGAATGCATCCACCAAGAAGAACCTTTAGCCGTAAGTCTTCATCTTTGCATAACACAGTCAGAGTTGCAACAACATTGAGTTTTGCTAAAGGGGTGCCGGTCCTGAGAATGGATATAAACAATGGCATTGCTTGGCCATGGGAACCGATAAGTGTTCTTGCCTCCTTTCTAGCTCTGGCAATCCAAATACTAATGTTGACACTTGGAACTCTGTGCAGAAATTGTGTAAAAATGTTGTTCTCGTTGTTGATGTTCTATTTAGCTTAAGATGGGAAGTTTAAATCCGAATTCTATTGAGAAATAATGGGTTCATTTGATTGCTTTAAAGATAATTTGTGCTAAAATATTTCAGCACTTGGAGTTTAGCCCAGTGGTTAGCTCAATGACTTTAGAGTTAGGGGACATGGGTTTGAATCCCAGCTCTCCCCCTTACATTGAATTTATTTTCTTTGTTATGGTGGTGACACGTGTCACCACCACATTAGTCTGAATAAAAAACTTAAATAATATATATAGGAGAGAGAAAATAATAAAAAATATATTTAAAAAATAAGAAAAATTCCACGTCAGCAATTCCGTTAGTTTTTAACGACGGGGACCAAAACAAGATAACTATGTAACATAAGAGACGATTTTGCCAGAAAAATAGTTTTGGGACCAAAATAAGAAGACGGTAATAGTTTGGAGACCGCTGGTGTAGTTTTCCCAAAAAATTACAAATCATACAACTTAGAACAATTCAAATACAACTAAAAAGTCTAAATTACATAATTCAGACATACCTAATCCAAAACTAAATGAAAAGAAATATCATTTAATCAAAACAAAAATTAATATTTGTTATCTCAAACCCAAATTTTTAATGTAATTATTAATTCATTGAATAGTTAATTACTTAATTTGATATTTTTTTAATTTAATGAAGCTTCGTTATTTAGCGATTTAGAATGTTATAGTCAAATAATTTGGGAGTGAAAAATAGGAGTGTTCAAGAATATAAAGGAAAATTTTACAATGAATGACATAATATACACTACTAATTTTTATTTTTTATTTATTTTATTTTTAAATAATTTTTTAAAATAAATATGTGGGACCTATCAATTGTTTTTTTTTCTATTTTTACTCCTTATTTATTTAATATTTGTAAATATAAAATTATGGCATAAGGGTAATTTTAACCCTTAACGTTTACAATTTCTGTTATTTTGGTCATTATTTTTTAAGGATAAATCTGGTCCCTAACTTATATCATTTTGTCAAACTACTCATTTTTTTAACTAACATCTCGATTAAACCGTTAAAAATTTAAGCTGTAATGACATGTTAATATTATTATTTAAAAATATATTTCTCAACTAATTTATTTTTTTAGAAAAACTAACAAAAAAATAAGCATAAACCCTTGGGTCGACAATGTGGCTCTAAGTATTTTATATCCTAGAATCTACACATTGGCAGTTAAAAGAGATGGTGTTATAGCTGAATTTGGGGCAGTGGAAAATGGAGTTTGGCAATGAAAAATCGCTCTCCGTAGAAGGTTATTTGATTGGGAATGCGAGGCAAGGGAGGTTTTTTGGCTTGTATTTCCAAATATCGAATCAAGCCTGATATCCCCGATAGTTCACGTTGGTCAGCTGAGTCAACGGGTACATTCACTGTTAAATCCTGTTGCAAGATCTCCCTCAATAATATACTGATAATTTTTGGAAGCTTATTTGGAGCAATCTTGCTCCACCTAATGCGGAGTGCTTTGTTTGGAAAATGATGATTGGAAAATTCCAACTAAGGTCAAATTATCTAAGAGAGGTTGCCTCACTCAACAGTCGCTATTGTGCTCATTCTGCTGTAAGGAACCTGAGACCATTAATCACGTATTTTTTCATTGCTCGATAATTTGGAGACTGTGGCAACGCTGGTGGGGCATGTGGAACATCCGATTCCTAATTCCTAAAAACGTTCGTTATTTGGTGCAACAATGGCCATTTATTGTGCAGTACGCGCCTCTCAACCAGGTTTGGCTCCTTAGATTCTTTTGTTTTTGTAGGAAATAATTCCTTGTATTTTATTCATAGAACATATAGGCTATATATACACATCTAATTTACCTAAACTAGGTAACATAATATATAACATTAATTACAATATATTCTAGCCTAATAAGTAGCCTAGATTTTAGCCTAAGAATATGTAACACTCCCCCTCAAGTTGGATCATAGATATTAATCATGCCCAACTTGTTACATAGATAATTGATTCGAATTCCATTGAGAGCTTTGGTGAAGATGTCTCCTAGTTGTTCTCCAGTTTTCACATAACCAGTAGATATCAAACCTTGTTGTATCTGTTCGCGAATGAAGTGACAATCAATCTCAATGTGTTTCGTTCTTTCATGAAAAACTGGATTAGAAGCAATGTGTAATGCAGCTTGATTATCACACCAAAGTTTTGCAGGTATTGAGGCTTTAATTCCAATCTCACCGAGGAGCTGATATACCCATATAATCTCACATACGGACTTGTCCATTGCTCTATATTCGGCTTCTGCACTAGATCGTGAAACTACGTTCTGCTTTTTACTCTTCCAAGAAATCAAGTTTCCTCCAACAAACACACAATATCCTAAGGTGGATCTTCTATCCTCCTTGCATCCTGCCCAATCCGAGTCGAAAAAACATTCAATTCTAGTATGACCATGATTGCCATATAGAATTCCACGCCCAGGAGCACTTTTCAGATAACATAAAACTTGCTCTACTGCTTTCCAATGATCAACAGTCGGTGACGACATGTATTGACTCAAAACACTCACTGGAAAAGATATATCAGGACGCGTCACCGTGAGATAGTTTAATTTACCGATAAGTCTTCTGTACCTTTCAGGGTCATCAAATAATTCACCTTCTTTAGTTAACTGTAGATTAGGGACCATTGGCGTACTACAAGGTTTGGCGCCCAATTTCCCTGTTTCCAATAAAAGATCAAGCACATACTTCCTCTGAGATAGGAAGATTCCTTTTCTATTTTTGTTCACCTCAACCCCCAGGAAGTATTTCAACGTCCCCAGATCTTTAGTGTGAAACTGAGTATGGAGAAAAGACTTCAGTGAAGAAATTCCACTAGTGTCATTACCAGTGAGTACAATATCATCCACATACACGACTAGTAGAATAGTGCCCCCATCAGACTTTCTAAAGAAAACAGAATGGTCTGATTCGCTTTTTTGCATCCCGAACTTTTCAATAGCTTGACTAAGCTTACCAAACCAAGCCCGAGGACTCTGTTTCAAACCATATAAAGATTTCTTCAAATAACATACCTTCCCAGACTCCCCTTGAGCAACAAACCCAGGTGGTTGCTCCATATACACCTCCTCCTGAAGATCACCATGAAGGAAAGCATTCTTGATATCCAACTGATGCAAAGGCCAATCAAAAATTGCTGCAAGGGAGATAAATAACCGGACAGAAGCAAGTTTGGCAACAGGAGAGAAAGTATCATAATAATCCACACCATAGGTCTGAGCATATCCCTTAGCAACAAGACGGGCTTTCAAACGATTAAGAGAGCCATCAGGATTAAATTTAACAGTAAACACCCACTTACATCCAATAGCTCGCTTACCGTTAGTCAAAGAAACCAAAGTCCACGTGCCATTGTCATCTAGAGCAGTCATTTCCTCAAGCATAGCCGCATGCCATCCAGGATGAGATAATGCCTCGCTAACAGTTTTAGGGACAAAAATAGTATCTAGGGATGTAACAAAGGAACGAGAAGAAGAAGACAAACAATTATAGGAAACAACAGAGGAAATGGGGTAAGTACAAGCACGTTTACCTTTTCGAAGAGCAATAGGAAGGTCGAGATCAGCAATACAAGGCGAATCTGATGACGAAGATATTGGCTCATCAGGACATGAATCTGGAACATCCGGAACGTTTGGAATTGGGTCGGAAGGTGGTGGTTGTGGCCGACGAGTATAGATGTTTTTTATGGGGGGCTTGACAAAAGAGGGCAGAACCAAGGAGGATGAGGACAACTCCAAAGGTGATGGGACCGGATAAAACATGAAATCCTCGTCCTCCTGAGCGATAGACCCTGAAGAAAACAGAAAAGGTTTGTGTTCCAAAAAAGTAACATCAGCAGACACAAGATACCTACCTAGACCCGGACAATAACAACGATACCCTTTTTGACCACGTGAATACCCCAAAAACACACATCTCAAAGACTTAGGATCAAGTTTTGTAACTTGAGGACGGACATCCCGAACAAAACAAATACAACCAAAAATTTTCGGGGAGAGGGGAAATAAATCTTTAGTGGGGAAAAGAGTATGAAAAGGGATGTTACCCAACAAAACCGAAGAGGGCATACGATTGATCAAAAAATAAGCTGTGGAGATGGCATCAACCCAAAAACATTTTGGAACCTGCATTTGAAATAGCAAAGCTCGGGCTGTTTCAAGAAGATGTCTATTTTTGCGTTCAGCAACACCGTTTTGAGAAGAGGTGTCAACACAAGAAGTTTGATGGAGAATACCGTGCTCAAGCATATATTTCTGAAAAGGACCTGAAACATACTCTTTTGCATTATCACTTCTCAAGTTTCGGACAAGTGTACCAAATTGGGTTCGAATCTCAGCACAAAAAGAAGAGAAATGAGTAAATAATTCTGAGCGAGATTTCATTAAATAAAGCCATGTCATTCAAGAATAATCATCAACAAAAGTAACAAAATAACGAAAACCAGGTTTAGAAATAACAGGACTAGGACCCCAAACATCAGAGTGAACTAACTCAAATGGAGCAGAAGCTCGGATATTGACTCTAGGACTGGAACTAAGGCGATGGTGTTTAGCAAACTGACAAGACTCACAATCTAAGGATTTTAAACTAGAAAATTGAGGACAAAGTTTCTTCAAAGAAGGTAGAGAAGGATGACCCAATCGACAATGTTCTTCAAAAGGACTGACAATTCCAGTGCAAGCAACAGGTTCTAGAACATGGGTGTCAAGGATGTAGAGGCCATCAGACTCAAGCCCTTTACCAATAATCTTCTTCGTCAAAAGATCCTGAAACACACAATAACCAGGAAAAAATGAGACACAACAATTAAGGGTTTTTGTAAGTTTACTAACTGACATCAGGTTAAAGGATAAATGTGGTAAACTCAAAACAGAGGACAAAGTAAGAGAGGGAGTGGGGTACGAAGTGCCAGAGCCAATAACAGAAGATGTGGAACTGATACAAGGGTGTTGTTGAAGAAAACAACATTCCTCGTTCATTCACGGATCTAGGATAATAGCAAGTATTTCTCTGCAATAGAAACAAACATGATGTTGAAGTTAGATATTTTAAATAGTAAAAAAAATGAAAGAAAAAAAAATCAGAATTGGGAGAGAAGAAAGTTGCAGAAAATTTTAGGATAATTTGAACGACGAAGACGAAATTCTTCAAACATTCAACAACGGTAGCAACGTTCTTGGGATTTGACACGATGAACTCGAAAGAACCTGCATAATCTGTTATGCAAACCCGAATCGAATCTGTTCTACAATGTCGAAAGATGAACAAACTCCAAGGAAGAACTCGAACAATCTGTTGAACGAACCCGAACCTTATCTTGAATTTGTTCGAACAAAGCACTTGGACCCTTCAATTATCTAACAATTGAGAACCCGAAGTATCAAGGAAAAAGTTCTAAAAAGAACTAACTTTGAGAGAAAATTCTCACAATATATTTGATTCATAAAAAAAGGTCTAACCCTTTTACATGTAATTTCGGTCTACTAAAATAGGGAGAAAGGTGGTTGGCCGAGCCTTACACTTGTGGTTGTTATTTAGTGTTTAAAAATTAAATTTAAACTAAACAAAAACCACCATGGGCGGCATTCATTTGTGGCCATACATTTGACACTCTAAGTGGCGGCAATTGCACATTTAACATGTGCATAAAAGCATTTGAAATTCAAAGAACAAGTCTGCTTGTTCTTATCTTTTAACTTTGCCGCACTAAAGGAAATTCAATGGCTGCACGTGAATAATTTGTTTCTGCCCTTTAATTATAAGTGCATCCCCACGTGTTGCTTTAATTTGTCTTGTTGTGGCTCAAAGGTTGCACGTATTCCATAACCTCCATCGTCCAAATGGAAAATACCACATATGTGAGAAAAGTCGGCTGCATGGCTCCCACGGGCTGTTGCATGGTGAACTCCACGTGATTGCTGAAGGGGGTGATTGCTGCAGGAGTTGCTGCTTGGTGAACTCCACGTAATTTGGCTGCACACACATGCACCATGTATTTGCATGTTCACGTGCACACAACACTGCACACACACATAAAAATAAACATATTAAGTTATATTATACTAACCCAAAACACTATTAACATAATATATATATATATATATATATATTCTTTAAACATACGTAATAAATAATATAACCTAAATAAGTCACATATCAGCATGCAACACATTAAAAGTTTTATCGTCTAAGGCACAAGTATTATCAAATGATTCAGAAAGATTAGCACTAGTAAGGAACAGAGCTTCCCTGAAACGTTGCGCCCTAGATCGTGTAATTGGTCCTAAAGGTAAGACCTCCGGATCAGCAACATGTGCTGGTGAAGATGTGCTCACATCATCCCCCCCTTCTTGAAAAGGATTTGTCCTCAAATCTGTAAAATCACCATAAGGGGTTAAGTCAGAAACATTAAATGTGGCACTTACATTGTATTCTCCAGGTAGATCTAACTTGTAGGCGTTGTCATTCACTTTCTCCAACACCTGAAAAGGACCATCTCCTCGCGGTAACAGCTTGGACCGCCTTTGGGCTGGAAATCGTTCCTTTCGAAAATGAACCCAAACCCAATCACCAACATCGAAGGTGACTCGCTTTCTTCCCTTGTTTGCTTGCTTTTCATACTGCTGAGTCCTTCGTTCTAGGTTCTCCTTAACCTGTTGATGCAACTTCTTCACATAATCGGCTTTGCTTTGACCATCTCTGTTCGTCACCTGTTCATGTGGCAAAGGCAACAAATCTAGAGGCGTAATAGGATTAAAACCATAAACAACCTCAAATGGTGACATTTTAGTAGCAGAATGTACAACATGGTTATAAGCAAACTCAACATGTGGCAAACAATCTTCCCAAGTCTTAATATTCTTTTTAATGATGGAACGAAGTAAAGTAGATAAAACCCTGTTAACAACCTCAGTTTGTCCATCAGTCTGGGGATGACAAGTAGTAGAAAACATGAGTTTCGTACCTAATTTGCTCCAAAGAGTCCTCCAGAAGTGACTCAAAAACTTCACATCCCTGTCAGAAACAATCGACCTAGGAATACCATGTAAACGTACAACATCCCTAAAGAATAAGTTAGCCACATTAACAGCATCATCAGTCTTATGGCAAGCAATAAAATGTGCCATTTTCGAGAACCTATCAACCACAACAAATACACTATCTCTACCATTTCTAGTTCGAGGCAATCCCAAAACAAAATCCATCGAAATGTCAGTCCAAGGGGAATCAGGAATAGGTAGAGGTAAGTACATACCATGTGGTGAAACCTTCGACTTTGCCTTCCTACATGTCACACAACGTTCACAATACCTTTCAACGTCTCTGCGCATCTTTGGCCAAAACAGATGCTCCTTCAGTGTGTGTAACGTCTTAGTGAAACCAAAATGACCCATTAATCCACCTTCATGTGCCTCACGAATCAGACTATCCCGCATCGAACCCTGTGGAATGCAAATCCTATTTTCCTTGAAAAGATAGCCATCATGCCTGTAAAATTTTCCATCTGCACCTTTCGAACAAGCATTAAACTTATCTCTAAAATCAGGATCATCAGGGTATAAATCACAAATATATGCAAAACCAATCAGATGTGAATCAAGATAACTCAAAAGTGCATACCTACGTGACAATGCATCAGCAACGACATTTTCTTTCCCTTTTTTGTAACGAATGACATAAGGAAAAGATTCTAAGAATTCAACCCACTTAGCATGTCGTTTATTCAATTTATGCTGACCTGTGATGTAACGTAAAGCCTCGTGGTCGGTGTGGATCACAAACTCCTTAGGCAACAAATAATGCTGCCATGTCTCCAATGCCCGAATCAGTGCATACATCTCTTTATCATAAACCGGATAGTTCAATGTAGCACCACTCAATTTCTCGCTAAAGTAAGCAATGGGCCTCTTTTCCTGCATCAAAACAGCACCTATACCAATTCCAGAAGCATCACATTCAATTTCAAACATTTTATCAAAATCAGGTAATGCTAACACAGGTGCTCTAGTCAAACAATCTTTAATTTTCAAAAAGGCATCTTCTTGTTCTTTACCCCATGAGAAGACTGAATTCTTCTTTATAATCCCGGTTAAGGGGGCGGTAATAGAACTGAAGTTAGGAACAAACCGTCGATAAAAACTCGCTAAACCATGAAACGATCTAACCTGAGTAATCGATGTCGGTCGTGGCCATTCCTGAATTGCCTTTATCTTCTCAGGATCAACTTCAACTCCCTGAGAACCAACAATGTAACCAAGAAATGTGAGTTTGTCAGTACAAAATACACACTTCTCCATGTTACCAAACAATCTTTCTTCTCGCAAAACCTGCAGAACAGCTCGCAAATGTCCTACGTGATCCTGTAAAGACTTGCTATAGATCAAGATATCATCAAAATATACAACACAAAATTTACCAATGAAGGATCGCAGAACATGATTCATCAAACGCATAAAAGTACTAGGTGCATTAGTTAAACCAAAAGGCATTACTAACCATTCGTACAAACCTAGCTTTGTTTTGAAGGCTGTTTTCCACTCATCGCCTTCTCGCATGCGAATCTGATGATAGCCGCTCCTTAAGTCAATTTTGGAGAAGATGACGGCTCCGCAAAGCTCGTCCAACATGTCATCAAGTCTTGGAATGGGATGACGATACTTAATTGTGATCTGGTTCACAGCTCGACAATCTACGCACATCCTCCAAGAACCATCTTTCTTCGGCACTAACAGCACCGGAACAGCACACGGACTCAAGCTCTCTCGAATGTAACCCTTGTCCATCAACTCAGTAATTTGCCTTTGAAGCTCTTTCGTCTCTTCAGGGTTGGTTCGATAAGCTGGCCGGTTCGGAATAGTAGCACCTGGAATGAAATCAATCTGGTGCTCAATGCCACGAAGAGGTGGCAATCCCTTCGGTGTTTCAGCTGGAAACACGTCCTCAAACTCCTGCAAAAGTGTCAAAATCGGTGAAGGTAGATCAGTAGGAAAATCTGTCAATAAACAATAATCTTTAAACATCAAAATAAGAACAGATTGTTGAGAGGAAAGACATTTCCTGATTTCGCTACTGCTCGCATACACGGACATCTTCTTCTTCTCTTTTGTAGTCTCTTTACTCTTTTTCAAGCTTGCCTGATCTTCAAACACTTGACTCGGTGTCAAAGGAGCCAAAGTGATCTTCTTACCTGCATGCATAAAAGAGTAACGGTTTGTATAACCATCATGCATTACCTTCTTGTCATATTGCCAAGGGCGTCCCAAAAGAAGGTGAGTAGCATCCATCGTCACAACATCACAAAGGACCTCGTCCTTGTAGTTTCCAATTGAAAATGGTACAATAGCCTGTCTGGTTACTTTAAGCTCGCCACCATCATTCAACCACTGTAACTTATATGGATGAGGATGCTTTGTCGTTTTCAGACCTAACCTGTCAACCATCACTGAACTGGCAACATTAGTACAACTACCACTATCAATAATCACAACACATACCTTGTCTTGCACCTTGCATCGTGTGTGAAAGATATTCTCACGCTGTAGATCATCTGGTACCTGTTGCACATTCAGACTTCTTTTAATAACCAAAAGTTCCATTACCTTACCAGATTCAGGAACCTCTAGGTCGGTCTCATCTTCCTCTTCTGTAGGGAGATCATGCACTTCCTCCTCGGAATCTGACTCAATCTCACCATCATCTCGCATCAACATAACCCTCCGGTTAGGACATTGACTAGCAACATGTCCTCTCCCAAGGCACTTGAAACACTGGATATCTCGTGATCGTTCTTTTACCACCACTTGATGTTTGCCACGCCCATTATCAGCAACGGGAGGCTTTGGTGTGCTGGATTCGCCTTGCTCTCGAATCCGAAGTGGCGTTTGTGGTGCTTGTTTCCTGGAATTGTTAGGAGTATATAATGGATTTGAAAAAGATTTAAAGGAAGGGTTACCTCGATTTGAAGACTTCCTGCGCTGCTGTCGTTCAATCTTTATTGCCATCTGCACCATGTCATCAACCTCGACATAATGCTGTAACTCAACAACATTGGCAATCTCGGTGTTCAACCCTACTAGAAAACGTGCCATGGTAGCTTCTCGATCTTCCTCGATATTTGCACGCATCATAGCCATTTCCATATCCTTGAAATAATCTTCAACACTCCTACTTCCCTGTTTCAAGTTTTGCAATTTTTGAAACAAATCACGATGATAATGAATAGGAACAAACCTTTTACGCATTAGTCGCTTCATCTCGATCCATGTTGCAACTGGATCATCACCGGTACGTCTACGACTAAGCAATAACTGGTCCCACCATATCAAGGCATAATCAACAAACTCTGTTGCTGCTAATCGAACCTTCTTCTGTTCCGAGTAATTATAACACTCGAAAATGTGCTCCACTTTGCTTTCTCAAGCCAAGTATGCATCAGGATCTGAACGTCCCTGAAAAGAAGGAATAGCAACCTTAATGTTAGTCAAATTATCGTCTACCTGTTGCACACGTCCTTGTCTAGGAATATGCTGCCTCGGTGACCGTTCGTCTTCATTTTCATTCATCACATCATTAACAGAGTTGGATCCTCCATCAAACCTATCCATCCTCGATTGTAATGGCTCTAAGGCGGTAGCCACTACTCGTTGCATCATTCTCTCTAAGGCTTGCATTTGAGGAATCAGTGGATCCTGTTCAACCGTGTGATCATCGGAACCTGTCATAATTAACAACAAAAAAACAAACAAACAAACTAACAAACGGGTTAAAGGTTAGAGAAAAAAAAAATAGTCCTCACCAATCACACAACAAAAATCCTCACTAGTCACTCCAAAGAATTTGCACTCAAGAAAATAAGGAATTAACACTCAGCACTCGTGTTTCACTCGGGAGAATACTCGAATGGCTCTTTTTGTCTCCCCTTCTGTTCTCACACGCTCTGTTTGCCTTTTCCCTCAATCTCTCGTACTTAGTTCTTTAAAGGAACTGATTCCGATGTTCAGATTCTGCAAGTGTTGTCAATTTGAAAGAAAACAACGGGTGACGGGTGAATATTGTTAGAACAAAGATAAGGGTTAGGAAAAAAAAGAAAAAAAAAATGAAAGTTGAGAATTGGGCTGAAAGAAAAAAAAAATAAGAATATGAAATGAAAGAAAAGATGCTAAAAGAACAAGAATTTAGCAACTTACGCAGTAGAAATGCTTACCACCATCCTATCTCCGGAACAAACAAGAAAAGTTGATTTCGGGTGATTACAAAGCATTTCAAGGTAAGATAGGCATATACTTCATCATTTCACGTCCAATCAGCACATATTAACACAAAATATCTCAAATATTCGAAACTGATTTTTTTTTATTTTTTTCGAATTTTTTTCTAATTTTTTTTACTTTGACTTTTTTGGTCAAACTTTGAAGTTTGACTTTTTTTTTCAGAATTTTTTTTTGAATTTTTTGTTTCTTTTTTTTTGGCTTTTGTATATATATTTTTTTGATGTCTGGTAGTGCAGAAATTGCTAAAATCCGACCAAAGCTCTGATACCATATGATACAAGGGTGTTGTTGAAGAAAACAACATTCCTCGTTCATTCACGGATCTAGGATAATAGCAAGTATTTCTCTGCAATAGAAACAAACATGATGTTGAAGTTAGATATTTTAAATAGTAAAAAAAATGAAAGAAAAAAAAATTCAGAATTGGGAGAGAAGAAAGTTGCAGAAAATTTTAGGATAATTTGAACGACGAAGACGAAATTCTTCAAACATTCAACAACGGTAGCAACGTTCTTGGGATTTGACACGATGAACTCGAAAGAACCTGCATAATCTGTTATGCAAACCCGAATCGAATCTGTTCTACAATGTCGAAAGATGAACAAACTCCAAGGAAGAACTCGAACAATCTGTTGAACGAACCCGAACCTTATCTTGAATTTGTTCGAACAAAGCACTTGGACCCTTCAATTATCTAACAATTGAGAACCCGAAGTATCAAGGAAAAAGTTCTAAAAAGAACTAACTTTGAGAGAAAATTCTCACAATATATTTGATTCATAAAAAAAGGTCTAACCCTTTTACATGTAATTTCGGTCTACTAAAATAGGGAGAAAGGTGGTTGGCCGAGCCTTACACTTGTGGTTGTTATTTAGTGTTTAAAAATTAAATTTAAACTAAACAAAAACCACCATGGGCGGCATTCATTTGTGGCCATACATTTGACACTCTAAGTGGCGGCAATTGCACATTTAACATGTGCATAAAAGCATTTGAAATTCAAAGAACAAGTCTGCTTGTTCTTATCTTTTAACTTTGCCGCACTAAAGGAAATTCAATGGCTGCACGTGAATAATTTGTTTCTGCCCTTTAATTATAAGTGCATCCCCACGTGTTGCTTTAATTTGTCTTGTTGTGGCTCAAAGGTTGCACGTATTCCATAACCTCCATCGTCCAAATGGAAAATACCACATATGTGAGAAAAGTCGGCTGCATGGCTCCCACGGGCTGTTGCATGGTGAACTCCACGTGATTGCTGAAGGGGGTGATTGCTGCAGGAGTTGCTGCTTGGTGAACTCCACGTAATTTGGCTGCACACACATGCACCATGTATTTGCATGTTCACGTGCACACAACACTGCACACACATATAAAAATAAACATATTAAGTTATATTATACTAACCCAAAACACTATTAACATAATATATATATATATATATATATATATATATATATTCTTTAAACATACGTAATAAATAATATAACCTAAATAAGTCACATATCAGCATGCAACACATTAAAAGTTTTATCGTCTAAGGCACAAGTATTATCAAATGATTCAGAAAGATTAGCACTAGTAAGGAACAGAGCTTCCCTGAAACGTTGCGCCCTAGATCGTGTAATTGGTCCTAAAGGTAAGACCTCCGGATCAGCAACATGTGCTGGTGAAGATGTGCTCACATCAGGAACCATCGGCTAAAGTAACAGGATTGATAGAAGGATGGGATGTAAAATGAGAATGAAGATTGGGGTTACCTGTCATGTGGTCTGTGGCACCAGAATCAATGACCCATTTGGAAGAGGTGGAAACAAGACATGTATTGGATTTACCTGACTCAACAAGGGCAGAAACAGGACCAGAAGGATGCTTGACAGTGTCTTGAAGGTGAAGAAGCTTGGCATACTCATCCGCAGATATCGTAACAGCCGATGAAGAAGTGTTTACACTAGAAGCAACATTAGCAGACGAAGTTTTCTTAAACTGCAGCTTCTGGCAATCACGCTTGGTATGTCCCGGTTTGTGACAATAATGACAGATAACTGCACTGTGATCCGGACCACAAACCCCAAACTATGGATCGCCTTTGGTAGACCCCGACCGCATAGAACGACCAGGACCACTACTCTTGAAATTTTGCTTGCCGGAGTCAGAAGGAAGAGCACGACTAAGCAAAACACTGCCATGTTGTGGGGATGGAGTAGGCAAAGAATTCTCAGTATGACGGACTCTCCGAAAAACATCATCGAGGCTGGAGATCTCGGAACCAGAGAGAATCTGAGATTTAGCTGTCTCAAATTCCGGTGGAAGACCAGCAAGAAAACTCATAACCGCCATTTGCTCTCGCTGACTACGTTGGACCTCAATATCATCACTAAAAGGAAGCAACATATTAAGCTCTTCATATGTTTTCTTGAAATCCATAAAATAACTAGTTAAAGTCCGGTCTTCTTTGTCAGCCCTGTAAAAATGCTGACAAACATCATAGATACGAGAAAAATTCCCTTTGCCAGAATATAAGAATTGCAAATCGCTCATCAACTGTTTCACCGTCTTGCAATGATTAACCAAACCTACCACCTCACTGTCAATAGAATTACAAATCTGAATATAGAGGCGAGCATCTTCTCTCATCCAAGGAAGGCGAGAATCATCCGTCGGAGGATCATCAGTCAAATGTCTGTCCATAGAAAGGCTTAACAAATACAACTCAATTGTATGGTTCCAATCGAGAAAATTAAAGCCATTCAATTTATGATCAGTAATCTTAGACGTAATCGGAACGATATCAGACATAAAGTCAACCTTTTTATCAGCCATGAAGTCAAAGAAGCAAAGAACCAAAAAACAAAACCCTAATAAATTCAAAAGATAGAACACCCAACCCAAAACAATCTAAAAGCAAGGACCGGCGGCAGGGGTGTGAGCGGAATGAAGCAGCGACGGCGGTGGAAAAATCGGCGGCGAAAAGGGGCCACCACGCGCTCTCACGCGCCGGCGCGTGAAGGACAGGCGAAAGCTTGTGGCGGCGCGTGAGGCTCACGCGCAGGGAATCCGGTGACCGGAAACTCCAGATCGGCAGATCGGCGGACGACGACCCTTGTGGTATGGGCGGTGTCGACAGAAAAGACCTCCGACGGCGGCCGGTGAAGAACGACAAAAAAATTGGCTTTAGGTCAAAACCCTAACAGCCCAAAATTTTTTTTAATTGTATTCGAAAAAAAACCTAGGACAACTGATACCATGTAGGAAATAATTCCTTGTATTTTATTCATAGAACATATAGGCTATATATACACATCTAATTTACCTAAACTAGGTAACATAATATATAACATTAATTACAATATATTCTAGCCTAATAAGTAGCCTAGATTTTAGCCTAAGAATCTGTAACCCCCTTAACCCGGCCTAGATGGTTGACCCGAATTAAGAAAGTCACACGGGGAAAACCAAAGTCAACCCGAAAGTCAACCTTGATTAACGACCCTTTTTTTATTTTTAATCTTATCTAGATGCACATTAACCCTACTTGTGATCACACAAACAACATACTTAAAGATCACAAACATCAGAGATCAAACAGGGACCCAATTGAACTAATTACAACTTTAGAGACCAAATTGTAATTTCTGATAAATTAGAGGACTTAACCCAAATTAATCTTACCAACTTGAAATTAGTCAGGTTTCATGCTTCTCTGTGAAATTTCAGCTCAAAAGGACTTCTCAAACTCAGACAATTGCACAAACAAGATTCAGGACCAAAACGCAAACATTTCAAAACATATAACTGCCCATGTCAGCCCCCAACGGTCGACCGTTCCGAAACAGGTTGACCCTGTTCCGAAACACGGGCCGTTCCGATACCAGTTCCGCAACGGGGGTCTGGCAGAGACCAAACCGTTTTGAAACGGTGCACCCCGTTTCGGACCCCTGGGTTCATTCCAGGCACCCGTTCCGAAACGGTACACACTGTTTCGAAACGCCTGCTCAGATTTCAGCAAACTAGCATACCAAGACATGCAATTGATCACTCAAACATGCTCCAAATGCTACCAAACTTTACCAGCATGCAATTCAACATATATAAGACATATTTGCATCATCAATTCAACAAAACAACATCACATGCAAAAAGCCCCAATTCTATAGGCATGCTTCCTACACAAGCTAGCTATTCAAGCATTAACTTCAAAAACAAGCATATAAGGATCCAATCCAAAAACCAGCAACCATAACAACATTCAACATACTTAGGGAGTTCCAAACACCTCCCAAAACATACACATTGGTCCCCCATTGCCAAATCATCCAAAAGCTAAATTGTTTAACAAAACCTTCCATACATTGAGCTCTACTTGTACTTGTACTCTTGCCCTTCTTGCTGCCCTTCAAGATACTCTAGTGCTCTGCATTATTGAATTAAGAAAACGAGAGAGCGTAAGCAAAAGCTTAGTGAGGAGTGCTCTTTAAAAACCATTCAATAATGCAATTAAAAACATTTACAAAACATGCTTATATTCAACCTTTTCACATGCTCAAAAGCATACTTTTAAACAAGCAATCTCATGCTTCAAAATAACATTTAAACAAGCATCTCATGCTTCAACATAATCATTAAAACAAGCATCTCATGCTTCACAATATTCTTAACATGTCATATTGGCTCAAGTGATACATTTCATTTATTAAAACAAGTTCAACAACTTTCCCCAAGGACTTTTAAACACCTTGGCCCCAAGGACTTTTAAACACCTTGGCTATGGACTTTTAAACACCATGAATGAGGACCACACAAGGACTTTTAACCACCTTTGTGTCCAATACTTGAATCACCCCAAGGACTTTTAAACACCTTGGCCCCAAGGACTTTTAAACACCTTGGCCCCATGGACTTTTAACCACCATGGAAAGGAGCACCTAAGGACTTTTAACCACCTTAGTGTCCGCAACAAGAACCATCCAAGGACTTTTAACCACCTTGATGTTCTTAAGTAACAAGGCTCACTCAAGGACTTTTAACCACCTTAGTGACCTTAACATTTTCAAAACATCACTTGCCAATATACATCTTTTACATCATATAATCCACTGTTTTTAAGCATTAAACCAAGCCATTTTCATCATGCATTTCAAAGCATCAAACCACATTATTTCAATGCATAAAATCAAGGAACTCCTACCTAGAGTTACCTTCAACATATGGCTTAAAACATCAGCAAATACCATGCTAAAACATGCTTTCAAAACAGTAATTAAAACATGCAAATCATCATTTTGCATTACATCAAAATCATGGCCACCACTAGAGAGTAAATCCGAAAACTTACACTTGAGCTTAGCAAAGTTGTTTAGACTTAGACTAAGCCCCCAAAACCTTGGTTTCAAAGCCGAAAACCATTTTCTCTCACCGATTTCCACTTTGCTTCAAGCCAAAGCACCAAATCAAGCCTCCGAATCAACAACTCTTGATCCAAGGATGCTTCCCCTGTTTCAACACATCAAAGCAGAGGATTAATGCATCATCATGCATTAATTGCTTCAATGAAAGCACCTAAACTCGCTGCTCTCACATAACCTCCATTTTCGGCCACCAAACACAACCGAAAATTCATCCAAAACACTTCTAAACAAAGCCCAGCCATAAACCAGCAAAACCACACTTCCATTAACATCATTAAACATCTAAAAACAAACAAACAACATCCTTATACCTCCAGCAACATCAGATCCACAAGATCACCACAAAAACTACCTTGAATCACAAGCTAAACTTAGGAAACTCAACCTATCCGGGATTGCATCAATCAAAACTCATTTCCTTATCAATTTAGAGATCATTTAACATCAAAAACACCTCTCAAATCACAGATTACCCAGATCTAACGAAAATCATCAAAAATCATCAAAATCTTGCATAATAAGCCAAGATCCATTTCAACACTTTAAAACCTTTAATTAAACATCAATTTAGGATTGAAAACTTAGGAATTTCAGTAAAGAACTTGAAGTTCAGAGGAGAAGGACGTTCTTACCTCCAAACTTGAGTTTCTCATCTTTTTGGAATCAAAATCCTTGTTGAAACAAGTAGCAATTGAAGAGGTTTTGAAGATACAATGATTAGGAATCAAATGAGAGTTGAAAGGAGGAATTTAGGTGAGAAAATCAGAAACAAATCTCTGGAAATGGAGTGTTTGGGTTGAGAGAAAAAGAGAGAAAGAAAATAGAGAGTTAGTTATGAAAATGGCTAAAATGAAATTTCCCTCCTTTTTGATATCTTTAAAATCAGAATTATAACTCAAAATATCTTAGAAAAATCTAGAGAAACTCCCTTTGGGTAAATAGCTCCTTAAAGATTCAAAGTTTCAACCCTTTATAAAACAGCCACCAAACTTGCGAAAATTACATTTTGGTCACTAGCCAAAATGTCACCCTTCCAAAACTCATTTTCCAAAATTGATTTCACAGTTCACTTAATTATATTAAAAGATGATTTTAGAACATTTTTCCATATTTTTAATGCAACCCGAACTAGGCTTTCTTAATTTAACCTCTTACGATTCGAACAACACTTTGACCGACCGGTCAACGCCCAAGACTTCTAAGCCCAAAACCGGGGCGTTACAACTCTCCCCCCCTTAAGAAATTTCGTCCTCGAAATTTACCTGAAGGAAAGAGATAAGGAAACTGCTTCAGCATGTCTTCCTTCCGCTCCCACGTGGCTTCCTCAACACCTCGATGCTTCCACAGCACCTTCACCAACTCAATGGTCTTGCCACAAAGAACCTTGCTATCAGAATCCAGAACCTTCACCGGTTCCTCATCATAGGTCAAATCCGGATTCAATTCCACTTCCTCCACATGCATCACATGCGAAGGATCAGATCTATACTTCCGGAGCATAGAAACATGGAACACATCATGAATCTTCTCCAGCTCCTGAGGTAACCTCAACCGATACGCTACAGGACCCACACGCTCAACAACCTCATACGGTCCAATGTATCTAGGGCTCAGCTTACCCTTCCGACCAAACCTCATCACCTTCTTCCAAGGCGAAACCTTCAAGAACACACGGTCACCCACCGCATACTCTATCTCCTTACGCTTCAAATCCGCGTAAGATTTCTGCCGGTCAGAAGCAGCCTTCAACCGCTCACAAATGAGCTTCACCTTCTCGGTGGTTCCTTTCAACAAAGCCGGCATCGAAACCAACTTTTGACCAGTTTCAGCCCAACAAAGAGGAGTCCTACACTTCCTCCCATACAGAGCCTCATAAGGTGCCATCTGTATACTCGCCTGATAACTATTATTATAAGCGAACTCAACCAAAGGCAGATGCTTCTCCCAAGAACCTTGGAACTCTATCACGCAGCATCTCAACATATCCTCCAAAATCTGAATAACTCGCTCAGACTGACCATCCGACTGAGGATGATAGGATGTACTGAAATGCAACCTTGTACCCAGAGCTTGATGCAAACACTGCCAGAACCGCGATGTGAACCTCGGATCCCTATCCGACACAATCGACTTAGGCACACCATGCAGCCTCACAATCTCAGCAATGTACAGCTCTGCCAGCTTATCCAAAGAGAACGTAGTATGCACAGGCAAGAAATGCGCACACTTCGTCAGGCGATCCACAATCACCCAAACAGAATTCTTCTTTGATGGAGACAAAGGTAAACCAGATACAAAATCCATGGTAACCCTCTCCCACTTCCATTCAGGGATTTTCAACGGTTGCAACAAACCAGAAGGAACCTGATGTTCAGCCTTAACCCGCTGACACACCAAACACTTGCTCACAAACTCTGCAACATCCTTCTTCAAACCCACCCAATAGTACTCATCACGAAGATCACGATACATCTTAGTACTACCAGGGTGCATAGCAAAAGGACTACTATGACCTTCAGTCAAAATAGCACGCCTCAACTCAACATCAGCAGGCACTACTATTCGACTCCCAAAACACAACACTCTATCCTCATTAAAGCAGAAATCCGAAGGTCTACCCTCCGCGATATCCTGAACATGAGACACCAAGGAATCATCCAACAACTGCTTATCCTTGATCAACTGAACCAACGATGGTTTCACTTGCAACTCAGCAACAAGACCACCATCCCGCGATATACTCAAGCTAGCAAACATAGCTCTCAGCTCAACAGCTACCTTCCTACTCAAGGCATCCGCAACAACATTAGCCTTTCCAGGATGATACTCTATCGTCAGATCATAATCCTTGTAACCCCCGTAGCCCGGCCTGGACGGTTGGCCCGAACTACGAAGATTACACGGGGAAAACCAAAGTCAACCCGATAGTCAACCTTGATTAACGACCCTTTTTTTTCTTTTTAGTCTTGTCTAGATGCGCATTAACCTTAATTGTGATCATACAAACAACATATCAAAAGATCACAAACATCAGAGATCAAACAGGGACCCAATTGAACAAATTACAACTTTAGGGACCAAATTGTAAATTCTGATAAATTAAGGGACTTATCCCAAATTAAAGTTACCATCTTGAAATTAGTCATGTTTCATGCTTCTCTGTGAAATTTCAGCTCAAAAGGACATCCACAGCTCATGCAATTTGATCATACAAGATTCAGGACCAAAACGCAAACATTTCAAAACATATAACTACCATGTCAGCCCTCTAACGGTCGACCGTTCCGAAACAGGCTAGCCCTGTTCCGAAACACGGGCCGTTCCGAAACGGGTTCCGGAACATGGCCTCGGCAGAGGCTAAACCGTTTCGAAACGGTGCATACCGTTTCGGACGCCTGGGTTCATGCAAGGCACCCGTTCCGAAACGGTACACCCCTGTTCCGAAACGCCTGCACAAAAACCAGCAAACAAGCATACTAGATCATGAAATTGGACACTCAAACATGCTCCAAACATCACCAAACTTTACCAGCATGCAATTAAACATTTTTAAGACATCCAAGCATCATCAATTCAGTAAAAACACATCTCATGCAAAAAGCCCCAAATTTAAGGTCATGCTTCCTACACAAGCTATCCACTCAAGCATCAACTTGCAAAACAAGCATATAAGGTTCAATCCAAAAACCAGCAACATCAACCACATTCAAAATACTTAGGGAGTCATAAACACCTCCCAAAACAAATACATTGGTCCCCCATTGCCAAAAACATACAAAAGCTAAAACACTTATAAAACCTTCATACATTGAGCTTTACTTGTACTTATTTGCTTGCCTCCTCTTGCTGCCCTCAATGCACTCTAATGCTCTACATTATTGAATTAAGAAAACGAGAGAGCGTAAGCCAAAGCTTAGTGAGGAGTGCTCTTTAAAAACCATTCAATAATGCATTTAAAACCATTTGTAAATCATGCTTGTAAACAACCTTTACACATGCTCAAAGCATACTTTAAATCAAGCAATATCATGCTTCCACATTTCATTTAAACAAGCATCTCATGCTTCAACATAAACATTAAATCATGCATCTCATGCATCTCATGTACTATACATGTCATATTGGCTCAAGTGATACATTTCATTTATGAAATCAAGTTCAACACTTTCCCCAAGGACTTTTAAACACCTTGGACCCCAAGGACTTTTAAACACCTTGGCCATGGACTTTTAAACACCATGAATGGACCACACAAGGACTTTTAACCACCTTTGTGTCCGTAGCTTGAATTACCCCAAGGACTTTTAAACACCTTGGCCCCAAGGACTTTTAAACACCTTGGCCCCATGGACTTTTAAACACCATGGAAAGGAGCACCTAAGGACTTTTAACCACCTTAGTGTCCACAACAAGATTCATCCAAGGACTTTTAACCACCTTGATGATCTTAGGTAACAAGGCTCACTCAAGGACTTTTAACCACCTTAGTGACCTTCACTTTTACAAACCATCACTTGCCAATATACACTTTATACATCACATAATCCACTGTTTTAAAGCATTTAAACCAAGCCATTTCATCATGCATTTCAAAGCATTAAATCATCATTTAACAATGCATAAAAACAAGGTACTCCTAACTAGAGTTACCTTCATCACATGGCTTTAATCATCAGCATAAATCATGCTAAAACATCAGTAACTAACATGCTAAAACATGCTTTCCAAAACAGTAGCAAATCATGCAAAATCACCATTTCACATTTCATCAAAACATGGCCACCACTTAAAGAGAGTAATCCGAAAACTTACACTTGAGCTTAGCAAAGTTGTTTAGACTTATACTAAGCTCCCAAAACCTTGGTTACAAAGCCGAAAACCATTTTCACAAATCCACTCACCGATTTCCACTTTGCTTCAAGCCAAAGCACCAAATCAAGCCTCCGGATCAACAATTCTTGGATCCAAGGATGCCTCCCCTGTTTCAACACATTAAAGCAGAGGATTAATGCATCATCATGCATTAATTGCTTCAATGAAAGCATCTAAACTCGCTGCTCTCACCAAACCTCCATTTTCGGCCACCAAACACAACCGAAAATGTAACCGAAACACTTCTAAACAAAGCCCAGCCACAAACCAGCAAAACCTCACTTCCATCAACATCAAAACACATCTAAAAACAACCTATAAGCATCCTTATACCTCCAGCAACACCAGATCACCAAGATCACCACAAAAGCTACCTTAAAACACAAGCTAAACTTAGGAAATCCAACCTATCCGGGTTTGCATCAATCAAGATTCATTTCCACATCAATTTAATGATCATTTAACATCAAAAACACTTCTCAAAACACTGATTTAACAGATCAAACGAAAATCAAGTGAAATCATCAAAATCTTGCATAATTAGCCAAGATCCATAAATCAACCTTAAAACTTTTAATCAAACATCAATTTAGGATTGAAAACTTTAGGAATTTCATTAAAGAACTTAAAGTTCAGAGGAGAAGGACGTTCTTACCTCCAAACTTGAGTTTCTCCTCTTTTTGGAATAGAAAAGCTTGATGAAACTTGAAGCAATTGAAGAGGATTTGAAGACACAATGATTTGCAATCAATTGAGAGTTGAAAGAATGATTTTAGGTGAGAAAATCAGAACAAGATCTCTGGAAAATGAGTGTTTGGGTTGAGAGAAAAAGATAGAGAGAAAATAGGTAGTTAAAAGAGAAAATAGCTAAAAATTGGATTTTCCCTCCTTTTGATTCTTTTAAAATCAGAATTATGAGTTAAAATATCTTAGAAAAATCTGGAGAAACTCCCTTTGGGTAAATAGCTCCTTAAAGATTCAAAGTTTCAACCCTTTATAAAATAGCCACCAAACTTTCAAAAATTACATTTTGGTCACTAGCCAAAATGTCACATCTCCGAAACTCATTTTCCAAAATTGATTTCACAGTTCACTTAATTATAATAAAAGATGATTTTAGAACATTTTTCCATAATTTTTATGCAACCCGAACTAGGCTTTCCTAAATTAACCTCTTACGATTCGAACAGCACTTTGACCAACCGGTCAACGCCCAAGACTTCCAAGCCCAAAACCGGGGCGTTACAATCCTTGAGCAACTCCAACCAACGCCGCTGCCTAAGATTCAACTCCTTCTGAGACATCAGATACCTCAAACTCTTGTGATCCGTGTACACCGTACACTTCTCACCAAACAGATAATGCCTCCAGATCTTCAGAGCAAAAACCACTGCAGCCAGCTCAATATCATGCGTAGGATAATTGCGCTCATGCACCTTCAACTGCCGCGACGCATAAGCCACAACCTTACCCTCTTGCATCAGCACACACCCCAAACCAACATAGGATGCATCACTGTAGACCACAAACTCTTTCCCTGATTCAGGCTGAATCAAGATAGGAGCTTGAGTCAAAGCCACCTTCAGCTTCTCGAAAGCCTGCTGTCTCGCTTCTGTCCACTCATACTTAACATCTTTCTGTAACAACTTCGTCAAAGGAGCAGCAATCTTGGAAAAACCATCCACAAACCTTCGGTAGTATCCTGCCAAACCAAGGAAACTACGAACCTCCTGAACAGACTTAGGAACTTTCCAGTTCATCACCGCTTCAATCTTCTGAGGATCAACACGAATCCCCTCAGCTGAGACCACATGCCCAAGAAACACCACCTCCCTAAGCCAGAACTCACACTTGCTCAGCTTAGCATAAAGCTGATTCTCCAACAAAGCTTGCAGCACAATCCTCAAATGCTCTTCGTGCTCTTCCTCAGTACGCGAGTACACAAGGATATCATCAATGAACACCACAACGAACTTGTCCAGGTATTCATGAAACACACGATTCATCATGTCCATGAAAGCAGCAGGAGCATTTGTCAAACCAAACGGCATCACAAGGAACTCATAATGCCCATACCTTGTCCTGAAAGCTGTCTTAGGCACATCCACATCCTTCACCTTCAACTGATAATACCCTGACCTCAAGTCAATCTTAGAGAACACTGCCGCTCCCCGAAATTGATCAAAGAGATCATCAATCCTCGGCAAAGGATACCGATTCTTGATAGTCAACTTGTTCAGCTGACGGTAATCAATGCACATCCTCATAGTGCCATCTTTCTTCTTCACAAACAAGACAGGAGCACCCCAAGGCGACACACTCGGCCGGATGAAACCACGATCAAGCAGCTCTTGCAACTGCGTCTTCAGCTCCTTCAGCTCCTTAGGTGCCATTCTATAAGGAGTAATGGACACAGGAGTGGTATTCTCATACAGCTCAATACCAAACTCCACCTCGCGATTAGGAGGTAAACCAGGCAACTCCTCAGGAAAAACATCAGGAAACTCCTTCACAACCCCGATATCCTGCACCCTCAACTCCTTAGAACAAGGATTCATCACAAAAGCTAGATAAGCTTCACAACCCTGCCTCAGCATCCTGCTCGCCTCCAAGGTAGAAACAACATTGGCAAGAAACTTCACATTCTCACCAACCACCACCACTTCATAATCATCCGCAAGCTTAAGCGAAACCCGCTTATTCTCACAATCCACAACAGCATGATGCTCAGCAAGCCAAACCATACCAAGGATCACATCAAAACCATAAAAGGGCAACTCCATAAGATCAACATGAAAGACATGCTCTTGAACAACCAAGGGACACCTTCTATAAAGCTTACGAGTCACAACAGTTTCACCAAAAGAACTAGTGACACGAACACCAACATCCAAAGACTCAACAGGCAAACCAAGCAATTCAGCATGCTCACGCAAAATGTATGAATGCGTAGATCCAGAATCAATCAAAGAAAGCAATGACAAGGATTGCAAAGTAAAGGTACCTGCAATCACATCTGCATCATTCCTTCCCTCGCGCTGAGCATACACTCTCGCCTGGCCTCCACCCTCAGGCTGAATAGCCACAACATGGGCTACTCCTCGACCACCTTCCTCACGCCTCTGAAAATTACCACGGCCGCGCCCACGACCTCTCTGCGGTGCAGCAACAACAGGAGCACGCTCTTGACCACCAGCCATCCTCGGACAATCTCGCCTCAAGTGGTCAGCAGAACCACAATTCCAGCACTCATAACCAGCTGCCGCAACAGGAGCTTGCACCTCCCTCCCAGCACGAGGACAGTCACGCTTCAAGTGACCACGCGAACCACAGATCCAACAAGCACTAGGGTCAGCTCTAGCATTGCCACCCCTAGCAGGTGCACCTCCACCTCTCTTAGCTGAGGACTGAAACCTCTGATCGCGTCCCCTCTTGTTCCGTCCACCTCCGGAACTATACTCAGCAGCTCTCTTCCCAGAACTCGCTCCAGCACCCTTCGCAGACAAACTCAGATTCATCTCAATGTCCTTTGCTCGGCCCACTAACACATCAAAATCATCATACTCAGTGGCCAGCACATACATCTTTACTTCCGTTATGAGACCATAACGAAACCTCTCGCACCTCTCCCGCTCATCAGGAATCAGCTCCGGTGCATACTGACTGAGTCGCACAAACTGCACCTCATACTCAGCCACACTCATACTCCCTTGGGTCAGAGTCATGAATTCACGCTTTTTCTCATCCAGATATCTCACTCCCAAATATCTCCTCTTGAACACATTCTGAAAGAATGTCCAGGTGATGTCAGCTTCAGCCATTCCAGAGGTTGTGGTCGTCCACCACGTATAAGCATCGCCTTGCAGCAAAGACACAACACATCCCAACTTCTGCACATCAGTGCAGCTCATCTGTCCCAAGACACGCTTGGTACTTTCTAGCCAAGCTTCCGACCTCTCAGCTGACATACCCCTAAACTCAGTCCCACCAAGACTGCGCAGACGCTCTAAGGGTAGTCTAGCTCCAGCATCTCCCTGATGCCCAGCTCCTTGTGCTCCAGCTACTGCTGCTCGAAAAGCACCCGCAATAGCTTGCACCAGCATCGACATATCAGGCATAGCTTGCCCCTGACCAACCTCAGGTCCTGCAGCTCTAGCACCAGCTGCTTCAGCTCCAGCTCTTTCCCTCTCCGCACCACCACCACCAGGTGGAGGAGGAGGTAACACAGCACTACCCGCATTCTCATCATTCTCATTCCCATCCGGGGTCGTAGCTCTCACGCTACTCCTTAACTCTCTACGTGGTGCCATACTTTTACCATGCATAACAATACAAATAAAACAAAGTCAGGACCAGCAAGGTAAGCAATTCCAAGTATTCAAGCTCAATTTCTTTCAAAATCAACATCATTTCTTTAGCTTTTGTTTGGCAATGGGTACCCTCATCATGCATCATCACAGCATACATCTCAAAAACATCAACATCTCAAACCACTGAACATGCTTTCATACAACAAGCATACAAGCCAAACATACTTCAATCATGCATACAAACATTCCCAATTACTCGAGAACTCAGTTCTGATACCACCAAATGTAACCCCCTTAACCCGGCCTAGACGGTTGACCCGAATTAAGAAAGTCACACGGGGAAAACCAAAGTCAACCCGAAAGTCAACCTTGATTAACGACCCTTTTTTTATTTTTAATCTTATCTAGATGCACATTAACCCTACTTGTGATCACACAAACAACATACTTAAAGATCACAAACATCAGAGATCAAACAGGGACCCAATTGAACTAATTACAACTTTAGGGACCAAATTGTAATTTCTGATAAATTAGAGGACTTAACCCAAATTAATCTTACCAACTTGAAATTAGTCAGGTTTCATGCTTCTCTGTGAAATTTCAGCTCAAAAGGACTTCTCAAACTCATACAATTGCACAAACAAGATTCAGGACCAAAACGCAAACATTTCAAAACATATAACTGCCCATGTCAGCCCCCAACGGTCGACCGTTCCGAAACAGGTTGACCCTGTTCCGAAACACGGGCCGTTCCGATACCAGTTCCGCAACGGGGGTCTGGCAGAGACCAAACCGTTTCGAAACGGTGCACCCCGTTTCGGACCCCTGGGTTCATTCCATGCACCCGTTCCAAAACGGTACACACTGTTCCGAAACGCCTGCTCAGATTTCAGCAAACTAGCATTCCAAGACATGCAATTGATCACTCAAACATGCTCCAAATGCTACCAAACTTTAGCAGCATGCAATTCAACATATATAAGACATATTTGCATCATCAATTCAACAAAACAACATCACATGCAAAAAGCCCCAATTCTATAGGCATGCTTCCTACACAAGCTAGCTATTCAAGCATTAACTTCAAAAACAAGCATATAAGGATCCAATCCAAAAACCAGCAACCATAACAACATTCAACATACTTAGGGAGTTCCAAACACCTCCCAAAACATACACATTGGTCCCCCATTGCCAAATCATCCAAAAGCTAAATTGTTTAACAAAACCTTCCATACATTGAGCTCTACTTGTACTTGTACTCTTGCCCTTCTTGCTGCCCTTCAAGATACTCTAGTGCTCTGCATTATTGAATTAAGAAAACGAGAGAGCGTAAGCAAAAGCTTAGTGAGGAGTGCTCTTTAAAAACCATTCAATAATGCAATTAAAAACATTTACAAAACATGCTTATATTCAACCTTTTCACATGCTCAAAAGCATACTTTTAAACAAGCAATCTCATGCTTCAAAATAACATTTAAACAAGCATCTCATGCTTCAACATAATCATTAAAACAAGCATCTCATGCTTCACAATATTCTTAACATGTCATATTGGCTCAAGTGATACATTTCATTTATTAAAACAAGTTCAACAACTTTCCCCAAGGACTTTTAAACACCTTGGCCCCAAGGACTTTTAAACACCTTGGCCATGGACTTTTAAACACCATGAATGAGGACCACACAAGGACTTTTAACCACCTTTGTGTCCAATACTTGAATCACCCCAAGGACTTTTAAACACCTTGGCCCCAAGGACTTTTAAACACCTTGACCCCATGGACTTTTAACCACCATGGAAAGGAGCACCTAAGGACTTTTAACCACCTTAGTGTCCGCAACAAGAACCATCCAAGGACTTTTAACCACCTTGATGTTCTTAAGTAACAAGGCTCACTCAAGGACTTTTAACCACCTTAGTGACCTTAACATTTTCAAAACATCACTTGCCAATATACATCTTTTACATCATATAATCCACTGTTTTTAAGCATTAAACCAAGCCATTTTATCATGCATTTCAAAGCATCAAACCACATTATTTCAATGCATAAAATCAAGGAACTCCTACCTAGAGTTACCTTCAACATATGGCTTAAAACATCAGCAAATACCATGCTAAAACATGCTTTCAAAACAGTAATTAAAACATGCAAATCATCATTTTGCATTACATCAAAATCATGGCCACCACTAGAGAGTAAATCCGAAAACTTACACTTGAGCTTAGCAAAGGTTTTTAGACTTAGACTAAGCCCCCAAAACCTTGGTTTCAAAGCCGAAAACCATTTTCACTCACCGATTTCCACTTTGCTTCAAGCCAAAGCACCAAATCAAGCCTCCGGATCAACAACTCTTGGATCCAAGGATGCTTCCCCTGTTTCAACACATCAAAGCAGAGGATTAATGCATCATCATGCATTAATTGCTTCAATGAAAGCACCTAAACTCGCTGCTCTCACATAACCTCCATTTTCGGCCACCAAACACAACCGAAAATTCATCCAAAACACTTCTAAACAAAGCCCAGCCATAAACCAGCAAAACCACACTTCCATTAACATCATTAAACATCTAAAAACAAACAAACAACATCCTTATACCTCCAGCAACATCAGATCCACAAGATCACCACAAAAACTACCTTGAATCACAAGCTAAACTTAGGAAACTCAACCTATCCGGGATTGCATCAATAAAAACTCATTTCCTTATCAATTTAGAGATCATTTAACATCAAAAACACCTCTCAAATCACAGATTACCCAGATCTAACGAAAATCATCAAAAATCATCAAAATCTTGCATAATAAGCCAAGATCCATTTCAACACTTTAAAACCTTTAATTAAACATCAATTTAGGATTGAAAACTTAGGAATTTCAGTAAAGAACTTGAAGTTCAGAGGAGAAGGACGTTCTTACCTCCAAACTTGAGTTTCTCCTCTTTTTGGAATCAAAATCCTTGTTGAAACAAGTAGCAATTGAAGAGGTTTTGAAGATACAATGATTAGGAATCAAATGAGAGTTGAAAGGAGGAATTTAGGTGAGAAAATCAGAAACAAATCTCTGGAAATGGAGTGTTTGGGTTGAGAGAAAAAGAGAGAAAGAAAATAGAGAGTTAGTTATGAAAATGGCTAAAATGAAATTTCCCTCCTTTTTGATATCTTTAAAATCAGAATTATAACTCAAAATATCTTAGAAAAAATCTGGAGAAACTCCCTTTGGGTAAATAGCTCCTTAAAGATTCAAAGTTTCAACCCTTTATAAAACAGCCACCAAACTTGCGAAAATTACATTTTGGTCACTAGCCAAAATGTCACCCTTCCAAAACTCATTTTCCAAAATTGATTTCACAGTTCACTTAATTATATTAAAAGATGATTTTAGAACATTTTTCCATATTTTTAATGCAACCCGAACTAGGCTTTCCTAATTTAACCTCTTACGATTCGAACAGCACTTTGACCGACCGGTCAACGCCCAAGACTTCTAAGCCCAAAACCGGGGCGTTACAGAATCTGTAACAGTTTTGTTTCTCGAATTGGCTATATAAGAACGAGATTGTTTATAATGGTGTTAAGGTTGATATGAGGAAATTATTTGATCTGTGTGTGTTGAGATCATGTTGGTGGTGCAAAGTTAAGTGGCCGGCTATGGGTTTTACTATATATGATGTTGTTAGTAGACCTTGCATGCTTCGTTCTATCAGAACTAGTTCTTCTAAATAGGAAGGCATTGGCTGGTCACATAGTATTAAATTGCGGTTGCGGTCGCGGTTGCGGATGCGGTTGTAACGTCGCGGTTGCGGACATTGCGGCCGTTACGGCGTGATTTTTTTTCTCTAAAAAATAACTATGATTTTCAATGCGGTTGCGGGTTACGGTGTCGCGGAGACCTCTAAAAACGTTACGATGCGGCCGTTACGTCGCGTCGCGGCCGCATTTTAATACTCACCCCTGCTAGTGGAATTCTCAAATTTAATACTGACAGAGCAGTTCGAGGTAGTTTCAGTGAGGCAGGGGTTGGAGGGTGCCTTAGAAACGAGCAGTCAAAATCCCTGATTGTGTTTTCCAAATCTGCTGAAAGAACTAACGCTACGACAGCTGAGATCCTCGCGATAAAAGAGGTCATTCAACTTTTTAAAGGTTCACCATGGTTTCATAACAGCTGTCTGATCGTGGAATGTGACTGCAAATTGGTGGTGGAGTGGTTAGCTCGCCCTGTTTCCACGCCAGCTGTCTTTAAGCCCCTAATTGGATCATGCGTGAGTATGAGTACCGATTGCAAGTTGAGCTTCACCTTTGTTCATAGAGAATGTAATGCATTGGCTGACTCTTTGGCAAAATAAAAGGTATTGCTCGACATGTGGATTTCTTAGAATTTCATGCAGTCTAAGGGATAAGGGTTGTAAGCACTTGATCTTGCTGTAGATGGAATCGAGGTTGCATAACCAGGTCATGTTCTCATAGAGAATGTATTACAGACCCTATGCTTTTTGGTTTTTTTTTATTGAAAAAAGAAATAACCACTAGTACGTGTTTCGTTAAAAAACCTCCCTAAACCTAAATGGAAGAAAAAGAGTACACATACTAGCTAAAATGTTCAGAAACAACCAATTAAAACAACTAAAAAAACCAAAAAATAAACTCCTCATTCCGCAAATAACCTCCGACGTCGATGACACCTATCCCACCCTAACTACCGATGTTCCATGAGTAGCAACTCCCGGGGAACTAGACTGCTCAACATCCTTCTGAAAGGCTTCTTGAATTGACAAAGGGGTTGTATTAAAACCCCCAAGCCACCTAAACTCCGACTGTCCATCTTGGCCAAAGCATTCACAACATGATTAGCTTCTCTAAAAATGTGTTCGAAAGACACCACCCAATCCTTCTCCAAAAGGCCGGCAATATGTCCCAAAATCGAGATGTCCCTTGTCTCGGATTTAACACCCAACACCAAATTTAACGTCACCAAGCTATCCAGTTCAATCACAAGGCTCCGCACACCAGCGTCCCAAGCAAAGCGTAGCCCTTCCATAATGCCCAGAGCTCCGTATCAAGCACCGAGCAAACACCGATAAATTTAGTAAAACCCAACACCCAAGCACCCTTTTCATCTTGGATGACACCTCCACAAGAAGCGTAAATTGTGCTAACACACCGGGAGCCATCCGTGTTGAGTTTAAAAGAACATGCTGCCGGAGAAGCCCAACAAGCCTGCGATCAATCACCTCGCCCGTGTAATCGCACCGCACCAGCAGAGTTCCCGACATCCAAGACATGTCAATCCATAATTCGACGGTTGCACCCCAAAATCGAATCCATGGCAATGAAGTTTGGGTCAAAAGTGACAACATTTTTGTTTAACCATAAAGACCAAAGAACCGCGTGCCTAATCGCAGCTCCAAAGTTCAAAAACCGAATTGGATGATAAGTTACACTCAAGCCATGTCAAGAATGGTTCCTCCGAGAACGTATGTAGATGTTCAGGACGGATGATCCCCAATCATACCGTATACACCATAGGACAATGTCAGAACATGTGATCGAGGGTTTCCGGCTCACCCCCGGCAAACGCCACAAACATCATCCAACGATATATGACACCTACACCTCTCAACATTAGTTAAAACCCTACCATGGGCTAATAATGTAACACCCGAGTTTGGGAGTCAGGTGAAATTAAATTATTAAAATATAATTTTGGGCCTTATATTTTCAAAACAAATAAATATATGTTGGACTAATCATCTTTTTAAGCCCAAAGCCATGGATTTTATACTATTGAAATTATCCCCATTCATTAAGGGTATTTATGACCTTTGGCTTTTAAAATGAAACAAAACAAATAAAAATACCTATTTGCTCATCTTCCTCCCCTCCTCTTTCAAAAACCAACGACATTTTCTCATCCCCATTACAAGTTACTATTCCATTTCTTCCTTGCTTGATCCTTGAAGATTTTTCAAAGGTAAAATCAATTTTATGCTGTCCTTTCTATTTCCTACCTAACCTTGGTCTTCATTGTTCATAAAACTCATGTTTCTATATTTTGGGTTTTCCAAAGATTTTGATAAAGGTTGTAGCTTTATGGAGTTTTAGTTAAGCTTTTGATTTATTGTTGTTAGATAAGTTATTTGTAAACCATAAGATCCAACATATCTAATTTTTACATGGTTTTAATTTAACTTTCGGATATGGGTTTTTGTGGGGTTTTAGAGTGTTCAAAAATGGAGTTTGGGGCTATTTTAGTGTGAAAGTTGATGGCTGATGTTTAGGTCATGTTTGAAGGTTGTTTTGGGTGTGTTAGATGGCAATTTGGATGTTGGAAACATTGGTTATTTGCTGAGTTTGAGGGCTGCTCGAAAATGATGTTTTGAGAGTGTTCTTGGGTCGAATATATGCTTGAATTGTGTCATGGGTTTGCAGCAAGTTTTGGGTGATTGATTATTGATGTTTTGATGATTAGAGTCAAGGTTTGGTGTTGGCGAAGCCTCGGGAACGAATCCGGATAGCTTGGTGGATTGATCGGCTAGTGTTGAGCTTCGATAGTTGGTGAGTGGTTCTTCGTTTTAAATTGGTTTTCAAACTGCCTTGGTTCGAGCATTTAGACCTAGGTCGGGCTTGGTAAACCCACCTAGAGTTGGAGTTAGATTGGTAGTATAATCCCAAGCTTTAGTTTTGTAGGCTATGGTTGAACTTGTGAATGTTGTGTTTATGCCTCATGTACTAATTGTGTTTGATGTTGCTATGCAAATTGTGGCCATGTGTAATGATGAGGCATGATGATTTACTTATGCATTGTGATATGCATGTGTTGGATGAAATGTGGGTTGCATGATTGTAAATCATGGTGGATACGTGCTAGGCACGGGATTTGGTAAGGATATTGTGTTATGATGAGCTTGTGATGAGATAGTATTGGCACTAGTATGCTTGGGTACAAATGATCGATCATTAGGATGTTAGTGTGCACACGAGTGTCGAAATGCGCGCGTGGTCTTGGTGATGGTAGTCACCAAGATGGAGTACGGGTACGCCCGAAAATATTCATTTATATTTTAGTTGATGATGAGTGGAATCCCATCGACGGGGCGTGAGGATGAGTGGAATCCCCTCCGCGTGGAACGGTGATGAGTGGAATCCCACCGTAAGGTAATGTAAGGGTTGAGTTGTTGGGTGTGAGTTCCAACGGTTGTTATCCGCGTATTCGGGTCATAGCTAGGTGCCAAAACGGTTTGTTAAATGTGTTTCATATGGTTGTATTATGGACATGATAAGCATGGCTTGATATATGAGATTATGTTCATGCATTTCATCTATTTGATTCATGTGGTTCCGAAGGTAAGGAAACATGCATTCATCCTTGGTTTGATGCTCGTGCTTGGACCCTGCATTGTCGAGGTTTGTTTTATGAGCTACCCTCACTAAGCTTTGTGCTTACGCTCTCCTTTGTTCGACAATATCCTTAGTTCGTGGGGTTGCTTGTGCGAGGAGAAGGGCCTCCAAGTGTGCTATTTTCTACCTTTAAGTATGGATTTTTAAGTTAATTGATGTAATAGCTAAGCAATAGGATTCGAGTATGTTGTTTTGTGTTAAGGAGCATGTTAAGACTCCTTTAGTATGTTGATGTGTTGGTTTGTGGTTTGTTTATGCCATGTATGTTGTCCATGTGGTCCTTCTTCTATGCTTATGACATGTTTAATGGTTGGATCTTTAACTTCTTCTATGGTATTCTATATTGATGTTGTTGATGCTTTGTAGTTCGTTTAATTTGTTTTGTATGCTTATTTTTGGTTGCTAAGTGTTGTAGGAATATTTGCTTGTGGCTAGGCGAGTCTTAAATTGCATCTAGTGTTGAGTCTTAGTGCTTTTTGCTGCTAATTTGAGTCTTGCAGTGCAAGGCGTATCGGTACGCCCAAGGGCCGTATCGATATGGTCCTACACTTTGGGACTTAGATTAGGCTTAGCGTACCAGTACACGGGTGTGTATCAATACGTCAAAAGCTCTCTGGAAATCTGAGACATTGACGAGATTTTGGCGTATTACGAGTCTAGGGTGTATCAGTACGGTCTTTTATCGTTGACCGTGAGAAGTTGACCAGTGAGGGCGTATCGGTACGGTCAACCAGTGTACCGATACGGTCTCCCTTGCTTGACTTTGGGCTGTTGATCTAGTCAAGGCGTATCGATACCCTCTTCTAGTGTATCGATACAGCCTGTTGTATGATCTAAAACAGGTTGTTTTAAATTGCTTGTTTGATTGTTTCGCATCGCTTCGTTGCTTTCACTGTCGTTGTTTCGCTTAGGATGTATTAAAGCCTTTAGACAAGATAATAAATAAAAGAAATTTTCTAGGGTTGCTAACTGAAGGGGAGCCTTAACGGGTTTCACTTCTGTTTTCCCCGTGTAACCCACTCGGACCGGCCATCCGTCCAGACCGAGACGAGGGGGTTACACTTGTTGGTATCAGAGCCTAGGTTATAGGCTCGTGGACCGTCCCGTGACATCATAGGTAAGCGAGGTAAGTTAAATTCTTGTATTGAAATTGCACGGTGTTTGCTAGCCATGTAAGTATGTTCGCTTGCTTATCAAGTATGCTTTGATGCTTGCTTAAATGATCGTATGTGTGTGTTGTTTGAAGCATGTTTGTAACACTTGGGTTCGGGGGTCGAGTGAATTAAATAATTAAAATAATGTTTCGGGTTTTCCTTTTTTTTAAAAAAATTCATTTAATATGTTGGACCCAGTTTTAATTTAAAGCCCATAATTCCATGGATTTTAGAATATTGGAAGATGGCCATTTTTCATTAATGGCAGTTTTGTAATTACAAGGCCTTTGTAAAATAAAATCCCTTTTATTTCAAATACCCAAATTGCTATCATCTTCAACCTTCAAAATCTTTTCCAACGTGAAACTCCTCCCCTCCATTGAAGTTACTATTCCATCTCCTCCTTCCTTCATCCTTGGTGATTTTTGAAAGCATCGAAATTTGGTGTTGGAGAATCTTCAGGAATCAATCTGGAAAGAGTGGAAGTTTGATCGGCTCGAGTTTGTTGAGCTTGCAGTAGTCGGTGAGTGGTTCTTTGATTTTAAATTAGTTTTCAAATGGTTGGTTCAAGCATGTGGACCTATTTCGAGCTTGGTAAACCCACCTAGAGTTGGAATTAGATTGGTAGTCTAATCTCAAGCTTAGTTTAGAAGACTTTGGTTGAACTTCTAAATGATGTGTTATGCCTCTTGTTTCACATTTATTTGTGATTGATGTTGTTATGTATATTGTGATATATATGTGTGATGAGGCATGTTGTTTTATGCATTATGATATGCGTGTGTTTGTGTAATGTGGATGCATGATGGTGGATCATGGTGAGTACGTGCTAAGCACGAAAATTTGTAAGAATGTTGTGAGGTTGAGCTATGAAATGAGTTAATATTGGCACTAGTATGCTTGGGTACAAATGATCGATAATTAGGATGTTTAGTGTGCACACGAGTGTCGAAATGCGCGCGTGGTCTTGGTGATGGTAGTCATAAGATGGAGTACGGGTACGCCCGTAAATCTTCTTTTATAATTTAGTCGGTGATGAGTTGAATCCCATTGACGAGGCGTGAGGATGAGTGGAATCCCCTCTGCGTGAAACGGTGAAGAGTGTAATCCCACCGTAAGGTAATGTTTAAGTTTTTGGATGTGAGTTCCAATGGTTGTTATCCGCGTATTCGGGTCATAGCTAGGTGCTAATATGTATTGTTAAATGTGTTTCCATATGGTTGTGTTTATGGACGTGTTGAGCATTGCATGATAATTGATGTTATGTTCATGCATCATATATATATATGACTCTTGTGGCTTCGAAGGTAAAAAAACATGCATTCTTCCTTGGTTTGTTGCTCGTGCTTGGACCCTACATTGTCGAGGTTTGTTTTTTGAGCATACCCTCACTAAGCTTTATGCTTACTCTCTCTTTTGTTTGACAATGCAAATCCTTAGTTCGTGGGTTGCTTGTGCAAGGAGAAGGCCTCCAAGTGTGATATTTTAATCCTCAAGTATGAACATTTAAGTTATAAGATGTAATAGATAAGCAATGGGATTTGAGTATGTTGATTTGTGTTGTTGTTTCGTGTTAGGAGCTTGTTTAGACTCCTTTGATATGTTGATGTTTTGGTGTGGCTCGTTGATGCCTTATTTTGGATTGTAAACCATGCTTATGATGTGTGTCATGAATGTTTATATGTATGTTGGGTTCTAAGGCATGAAAACCTTGAAATGCAATGTATGCCTCTTTTGGTGAATGCACGATCCTTTTAAATGTATGGCCTTTTCATGTATGTTGTGTGTTGAACATGTTTGGACTAGGGTGTATGCATCTAGAGTTTATGTGTGCATGTTGTGCTTGCTTCTTGAAGTCGTTGGGGTCATTTGGGATCGTTTAGAGATGCTTAAAACTGGTTTTGGAAACTCACTGGTTGCAGGCGTTTCGGAACGAGTAAGGCTATTTCGGAACGGGTGTGGCTCTAGGGACACCCGTAGCGGAACGCGTTCCGGTACGGTTTGGCTACTGTTAACCCCCTGTTTCGATTCGAGTCTCAAAACATTTTGGCTACTGTAAGTGCCTGTTCCGAAATGTGTTTCGGAACGTCTAGGAGAAATGGACCCCTGTTCTAAAACGGGGTGGATGCGTATCGGTACGGATGGTTAGCTTTTTAAATTGGGCCCGTGTATCGAAACGAGCAAGATTGTTTCGAAACACAGGCCCTAAAAGTGGGCTTTTGGCATCTCTAAAGGTTCTCAAGTGTTGGGCATTAGGCCCTGTTCGATGTTAGCTATCTTGTGAGTCTTGTTTTCCGCTGCCGCTTCACACATAGATCTAATTGAATCCATCTAGACAAGATAATAAATGAAAAAGTTTTATCGGATTGTTAACCGAAGTGGAGCCTTAACGGGTTTCGCCTCGGTTATCCCCGTGTAGCCCAGTCAGACTGGTTAGTTGCCCGGACTGGGACGAGGGGGTTACACTTGTTGGTATCGGAGCTTGAGGTTTCCGAGACCTCGGGCAGGTAAGTGAGGTAAGTTAAATTATTGTATTGCAATTGCATGGTGTTTGCTTGCCATGTAAGTATGTTTGCTTGCTTACAAAGTATGCCTTGATGTTTGCTTAATTGATCGTTGGTGTCTGTTGTTTGAATCATGTTGAGTAGAGTCCATTGCTTCTATTAAATCGGAAAAAGAGATTTTTAAGTGAGGGAAACATACTTGAGCCACTTGGACCCTTGCCCTTGCTAACCCTATTTTGTATGGTTTTGTTGTTGTAGTTGTTATCTGTGAGCGATTATGTCGAGGCCTAGAGGTAGACCCAGGTTGGTTCGTCAGGAACCCCGTGTTGCGGCTCATGTTAATAAGCCGATGGTTGGAGTAGAGGCTCTTGTGGAAGAGCCTGCTGTTGGAGTCGGAGCTCCTACACCACCACCACCTTCTCAGCCTGAAGTGGAAGGCGGGGCTGGAGCTGAGGGAGCGGGACCTCAGGTTGGCCAGGGTGGCCAAGGTCCTGCAGGGATAGACATGGCTCCGCTAGTTCATGCTATAGCGGGAGCGTTTCAGGCTGCAGTTACCGGAGCTCAGGCTGCAGCACAGCCGAGAGGGGATGATGCTAGCTTACCTTTAGAGAGGCTTCGTAGCCTCGGAGCTAATAAGTTCAAGGGATCTACGCCTGAGAGATCAGAGTTGTGGCTAGAGAAGACAGTCCGTATTTTGGCTCAGATGGGATGTGTTGGGGCTCGTAATTTGGGTTGTTTTGTTTTCTTTGCTTCAGGGTGATGCCTACACCTGGTGGGTCACCATTACTTCTGGCGTGCCTGAGGCCGAGATCAGTTGAAATTTCTTTGAGACTACTTTCAGAAAGAGGTATTTGGGCCCGAGATATTTAGATGAGAAGAAGCGGGAGTTCATGGCTCTTGTTCAGGGAGACACCTCAATGACAGACTATGAAATCCGCTTTGTTCGACTATGTCAGAATGCTCTGGAGTTGGTTCCTACTGAGAGGGACCGTTGTGATCGGTTCAGGTATGGACTTCATGAGGAAGTCAAGAAGTACACCTTGGCTACTGATTATTCTGATTTTGATGTCTTGGTCGCTAGGGCCAAGGACATCGAGCATAGCTTGGGGCTGACCAATCGTTTGGGAGGATCCAGTTCAGGGAAGAGGCACAACAACTTTGATCGTGGTGATGCCAAGAGGCATCGGGGCAGTAGACAACAGTTTGATCATATGCATGGCGGTGGCCACCACGGTAGAGGCCATCAGGGCCAGAGAGCTGAAGGGCGTTTGCCCGAGTGTGCCCGATGTGGGAGACAACATTCAGGAGAGTGTTGGGGAAACTATCATGCTTGCTGGAACTATGGATCGAGAGACCACTTCAGGAGAGAGTGTCCGCATCAGGCGGCACAGGTACCACATCTGGCTCAGGCTCTTGCGAGAGCGATCGACTATCAGAGAGGCCGTGGGCACAGTCGTGGTTACTTCCAGCCGAGGGATGATCAACCTAGGATAGAGGTACCGAGAATCTTGCTCATGTAGTGGCAGTTTAGCCAGAGGCAGGTGGACCAGCTAGAGTCTACGCACAGAGAGAGGCAGGGAATGACACAGATGTGATAGTAGGTAATTTTGAGTTACTGTCCATGTCTTTGCTTTCTTTAGTTGATTCGGGTTCCACGCATTCTTACATTTTGAGTGAGCATGCAAAGAAGTTAGACATACCTATTGAGATTTTAGATGTAGGAATCCATGTGACTAGTTCCTTCGGTGAGATAGTTGTAGTTAGACGGATGTATAGGAGGTGTCCGCTGAAGATTCAGGGTTATAAGTTTTCTGTTGATATGATGGAGCTTCCGTTCTATGGTTTTGATATCATTTTGGGTATGGATTGGTTGGTTGAGCACAAAGCTAGTGTAGATTTTGAGACAAAGAGAATTTTCTTGAAGCTTTTTGATGACTACGAGGCAGTGGTAGTAGGCGAGAACGTTAAGTTCTTGTTAAACGTTGTGTCGGCTTTAGAGGCTCATAGGTTGATGGACTTCGGTTGTAGGGCTTATTTAGCGTACACGATGAATCCGAATATGAGTGAGGTTATACCGAAAGATATTAGGCCAGTTTGTGATTACCCGGATGTGTTTCTAGAAGAGTTACCGGGTTTGCCTCCTGACAGAGATTTAGAGTTTGTGATTGAGACTGTTTCAGGGTCTACTCCAGTTTCTATTACTCCGTACCGTATGGCTCCGAAAGACTTGAAAGAGTTGAATAGTCAGCTTCAGGAGTTGTTAGACCGAGGTTTTATTAGGCCTAGTAGTTTGCCTTGGGGTGCTCACGTGTTGTTTGTGAAGAAGAATGGCAGTATGAGGATGTGTATCGACTATAGGCAGTTGAACCAGTTGAAAGTGAAGAACAAGTATCCGTTGCCTCGTATAGATGACATGTTTGATCAGTTGAGAGGTGCTACAGTGTTTTTGAATATAGATTTGAGATCAGGGTTTTAATTTAAAGGTTTTCCCTTTTCTTTTTAAAATTCATTTAATATGTTGGACCCGATTTTAATTTAAAGGTCAAAATTTCATGGATTTTAGAATATTGGAAGATGGACATTTTTCATTAATGGCAGTTTTGTAATAACAAGGTCTTCGTAAAATAAAATCCCTTTTATTTCAAATGCCCAAATTGCTATCCTCCCCTCAATTGAAGTTACTATTCCATCTCCTCCTTCCTTCATCCTTGGTGATTTTTGAAAGCATCAGAATTTGGTGTTGGAAAATCTTCGGGAATCAATCCGGGAAGCGTGGAAGTTTGATCGGCTAGAGTTTTTTGAGCTTGGAGTAGTCGGTGAGTGGTTCTTTGATTTTAAATTAGTTTTCAAATTGTTGGTTCGAGCATGTGGACATAGGTCGGGCTTGGTAAACCCACCTAGAGTTGGGATTAGATTGGTAGTCTAATCTCAAGCTTAGTTTAGAAGACTTTGGTTGAACTTCTAAATGATGTGTTATGCCTCTTGTTTCACATTTATTTGTGATTGATGTTGTTATGTATATTGTGATATATATGTGTGATGAGGCATGATATTTTATGCATTGTGATATGCGTGTATTTGTGGAATGTGGATGCATGATGGTGGATCATGGTGAGTACGTGATACGCACGGAAATTTGTAAGAATGTTGTGAGGTTGAGCTATAAAATGAGTTAGTATCGGCACTAGTATGCTTGGGTACAAATGATCGATCATTAGGATGTTTAGTGTGCACACGAGTGTCGAAATGCGCGCGTGGTCTTGGTGATGGTAGTCATCAAGATGGAGTATGGGTACGCCCGGAAATCTTCTTTTATAATTTAGTCGGTGATGAGTGGAATCCCATCGACGGGGCGTGAGGATGAGTGGAATCCCCTCTGCGTGAAACGGTTATGAGTGTAATCCCACCGTATGGTAATGGTTGAGTTGTTGGATGTGAGTTCCAACGGTTGTTATCCGCGTATTCGGGTCATAGCTAGGTGCCAATACGTATTGTTAAATGTGTTTCCATATGGTTGTGTTTATGGACGTGTTGAACATGGCATGGTAATTGATGTTATGTTCATGCATCATATATATATGACTCTTGTGGCTTCGAAGGTAAGAAAACATGCATTCTTCCTTGGTTTGTTGCTCGTGCTTGGACCCTGCATTGTCGAGGTTTGTTTTATGAGCATACCCTCACTAAGCTTTATGCTTACGCTCTCTTTTGTTCGACAATGCAGATCCTTAGTTCGTGGGTTGCTTGTGCAAGGAGAAGGCCTCCAAGTGTGCTATCTTAATCCTCAAGTATGAACTTTTAAGTTATAAGATGTAATAGATAAGCAATGGGATTTGAGTATGTTGATTTGTGTTGTTTCGTGTTAGGAGCTTGTTTAGACTCCTTTGATATGTTGATGTTTTGGTGTGGCTCGTTGATGCCTTATTTTGGATTGTAACCCATACTTATGATGCGTGTCATGAATGCTTATGTGTATGTTGGGTTCTAAGACATGAAAACCTTGAAATGCAATGTATGCCTCTTTTGGTGAATGCATGATCCTTTTAAATGTATGGCCTTTTCATGTATGTTGTGTGTTGAACATGTTTGGACTAGGGTGTATGCCTCTGAAGTTTATGTGTGCATGTTGTGTGTGCTTCTTGAAGTCGTTGGGGTCAGTTGGGATCGTTTAGAGATGCTTAAAACTGGTTTTGGAAACTCACTGGTTGCAGGCGTTTCGGAACGAGTAAGGCTGTTTCGTAACGGGTGTGGCTCCAGGGACACCCATATCGGTACGCGTTCCAATACGGTTTGGCTACTGTGAACCCACTGTTTCGATACGAGTCTTGAAACGTTTTGGCTACTGTAAGTGCATGTTCCGTAACGTGTTTCAAAAAGTCTAGGCGAAATGGACCCCTGTTCCGAAACAGGGTGGATACGTATCGATACGGGTGGTTGGCTTTTTAAACTGGGCCCGTGTATCGAAACGGGCAAGCCTGTTTTGAAACACATGCCTGAAAAGTGGGCTTTTGGCATCTCTAAAGGTTCTCAAGTGTTGGGCATTAGGCCCTGTTCGATGTTAGCTATCTTGTGAGTCTTGTTTTTCCGCTGCCGCTTCACACGTAGGTCTAATTGTATCCATCTAGACAAGATAATAAATGAAAAAGTTTTATCGGGTTGTTAACTGAAGTGGAGCCTTAACAGGTTTCGCCTCGGTTATCCCCGTGTAGCCCACTCGGACCGGTCAGTCACCCGGACCGGGACGAGGGGGTTACAATGTTGATGTCTGATTTGTCTATTAAGTGTTGAGTAGGATCACATTGCTTCTATTACATCAGAAAAGAGATTTTTAAGTGAGGGAAACATACTTGAGCCACTTGGACCCTTGCCCTTGCTAACGCGATTTTGTATGTAGTTGTTGTTGTAGTTGTTATCTGTGAGCTGTTATGTCGAGGCCTAGAAGTAGACCCAGGCTGGTTCGTCAAGAACCCCGTGTTGCGGCTCCTGCTGTTGAGCTGGTGGTTGGGGTAGAGGCTCCTATGGAAGAGCCTGCTATTGGAGTCGGAGCTCCTCCACCATCATTACCTCCCCAGCCTGATGTGGAAGGCGAGGCTAGAGCTGAGGGAGCGGGACCTCAGGTTGGCGAGGGTGGCCAAGGTCCTGCAGGGATAGACATGGCTTCGCTAGTTCAGGCTATAGCGGAAGCGTTTTAGGCTGCAGTTGCCGGAGCTCAGGCTGCAGCACAACTGAGAGGAGATGATGCTAGCTTACGCTTAGAGAGGCTTCATAGCCTCGGAGCGGATGAGTTTACGGGATCTACGCCTAAAAGATCAGAGTTATGGCTAGAGAAGACGATTCGTATTTTGGCTCAGATGGGATGAATTGGGGCTCGTAAGTTGGGCTGTGTGGTTTCGTTACTTCAGGGTGATGCCTACACCTGGTGGGTCACCATTACTTCCGACATGCCTGAGGCTGAGATCAGTTGGGATTTCTTTGAGGCTGCTTTCAAGAAGAGATATTTAGGCCCGAGATATTTAGATGAGAAGAAGAAGGAGTTCATGGCTCTTGTTCAGGGAGACACATCAGTGACAAATTACGAGATCTGCTTTGTCCGATTGAGTCAGTATGCTTCGGAGTTGGTTCCTACTGAGAGGGACCGCTGTGATCGGTTCAGGTATGGACTTCATGATAAGGTTAAGAGGTACACCTTGGCTACAAATTATTCTAATTTCGATGTCTTGGTCGCTAGGGCCAAGGAAATCGAGCATAGCTTGGGGCTGACCAAGCGTTCGAGAGGATCCAATTTAGGGAAGAAGCACAACAACTTTGATCGTGGTGATGCCAAGAGGCATCGGGGCAGTGGACAATAGTATGATCATAGGGGTGACGGTGGCCACCACGGTAGAGGCCATCAGGGCCAGAGAGCTGGAGGGATTTTTCCTGAGTGCACCTGATGTGGGAGACAACATTCAGAAGTGTGTTGGGGAAACTATCATGCTTGCTGGAACTGTGGATCGAGATACCACTTCAGGAGAGAGTGTCCGCATCAGGCAGGACAAGCACCGATTCAGGCACAGGCTCCTGCGAGAGCGATCAACTATCCGATAGGCCGTGGGCGCGGTCGTGGTTACTTCCAGCGGAGAGCTGATGCACCTAGGATAGACGCACCGAGGAATCTTGCTTATGTAGTGGCAGTTCAGCCATAGGCCGGCGGACCAGCTAGAGTCTATGCACAGAGAGAGACAGGGAATGAAATAGATGTGATAGTAGGTAATTTCGAGTTACAGTCAATGTCTTTGCTTTCTTTAGTCGATTCGGGTTCAACGTATTCTTATATTTTGAGTAAGCATGCAAAGAAGTTAGACATACCTGTTGAGATTTTAGACATAGAGATGCATGTGACTAGTTCCTTCGGTGAGACATTTGTAGTTAGACGAATATATAAGAGGTGTCCGCTGAAGATTTAGGGTCATTTGTAGCATGCAAAGAGAATTTCGTTGAAGGTTTTTGATGACTACGAGGTAGTGGTAGTAGGCGAGAACGTTATGTTCTTGTCGAACATTGTGTCGGCTTTAGAGGCACATAGGTTGATGGACTCCGGTTGAATCCGAATATGAGTGAGGTTAGACCGAAAGATATTAGGCCAATTTGTGATTATCCGGATGTGTTTCCAGAAGAGTTACAGGGTTTGCCTCCTGACAGAGTGTAATCACCTATTTTGTCCGGGGTGTTAAAACCCACTTTTTCTTCTTTTTTTCTTCTTTTAATAATGGGCTTAGGTATTGATATTAATTATATATATATTGAAAACCAAAAAAAGAAAAAAAAAGGGAAAAAGAAGAAAAAAAATAGTACATGTACTACCTATTATTACTAGTATATCGTTATTATTAATATTATCTATTAATATCTACTAACATCATTATCATTATATTAATTACTACCTACTATTATTACCCTATCATAGTATCATCTATATTACTATATTAATACCTTCATCATATCATTTCACTATATTTGTTATCATCATCTATTAAGTACTTATGTATTATTTATACATTTTATTATCTGTTATTATTTATCTATTATATTATCTATATTATTATTATTATTATTATTAAAATTACTATAATCAAATCTGAAAACCCAAAAAAATATTAAATAAAGCCCAAATTAAATAATAAATCCATATATTAAATAAAGCCCACAGTTTATTTTAAAAGTCCATTACATTATCAGACCCAAAAAAATTTTTAATTATACATATTAATGGCCCGTTTAAGCCCAAGTTCAAAAACCCTAACACTCCCTCTTGTGTCTCTGATGCAGCCGCCCCCCCTCATCTCCACCGTTGGATCTGGAGAGGAGATCCAACGGCCCAGATCGAGCCAAGACCAAAAACCCTAGGAGCTGCCCGAGAAGCCCTAGCGCCGCACATGCCCCAACCGTTGGATCAAGATCTGATCCAACGGACCAGATCAACGCGTACTCCACACGAGGTGCCCGTTCGCATCCCACGCGCGCGTCCGTGGCGTTCCGATTCCCACCACGCGCGCGTAGCTCAGTCTCACAGCCGACCCTCCAGCTTCCCTCGGCCGTCCAGATTTCATCAGCGGCCGTCCAGCTCTCCATGGTCCCCTCCATCCCGGTTCGCTCACATGCAGCAAAAAACAAAATCAGAAACGAAATACCAGAGGCAGGCAACGGAAATCAGAAACAAATCGCAACGGCATGCAGCAATCAGCAGAAAATCGTACCAATCAGCAGACAATTTTCCAGCAATATATGTAAATAAGGAAAAGCAAAAAATAGGATTTTAAGGCTTATAAAAAGCCGATGCAAACATGTAAGGAGAGGGGGATTTTAGAGAGAAAAATTGTAAAAGAGGGTTTTTTTTTCGGAGAGCAAAAGAGTTTTTTTAGAGAGTTTTTTTTGAGAGAGAGAGCTTCCTGTATTCGAAACAATTGTAACCCAACTTCAAAGAGATCAATACAAGCAGAGGGAGGTTTTCCAGAGGTATACCGTTTTTATACTTCATTCTCGATACAAAAAATAAAGGATAAGGGTTTTACCTTCGCGTCCATCCGTCGTCCTCGCCGGCGATAAGCTCTGTGGCCCTTCTCGAGGCCATGCATGTGAGCCGGTGAGGGTTTTTTTTTGTCTTAATCTTCAGAACACAAAGAGTTTTCCTTTTCGATTCGGGTTTTGGGTTTCAAAATAAAAACAGTAGGGATTTTGGTTTTGGTTTCGTGAAAAGAAAGTGTTTTTCTGGTTTTCGGGTTCGAAAAAGGTCGGAAAAGAAGGTTTTTTTTTAACGTTCCGGCGCCGGCAACGGCGACCGGAACGGTGACGGCGCCAGAGTTACAGAGAAGAAGGGGGGATCTCAGGTTTTTTTAGGGTTTCCAAAAGAGAGGAAATGTTTTAAATCCGTTTTTATAAAGATTTTCGATTTTAATTTTGGTTTAATTGTATTTTAAGGGCCTCCGTGTCCCTGTAATTACGCGAATGAGGGCTTCCGCCTTTTCAAACCCCTTCCGCGGTCCCTGCGTTTTCAAACATTTGCAATCTCGTCCCGATCTTGTTTTGGTTAAATTTCGGATGGGAAAATTATGTTTTTGGTCCTCTTGCCTTTCCGCGACTTTTGATCGAGTCCTGTTCTTGCATTTTTATCTTTTAAAAAATGGTTTTATTGCAGCTTCAATCCCTGCCAGATTGCCTTTTTATTTACTCAGCATTTTTGCTTTGTTATATTATTCATGCATTTTACTTATTCAGATATACGTCTGCATCGAATGTTTATTTTTGCCATATTGTTCATGTTAGTATGTGCTTGCTTTGCCTTATTTTATTCGAATATATATATTTGTTGTATGCTTTTTAATATCGTTCGAATATATTTGTGACATACATTTTAATTGTCATTGCATGTGATTTTTTTTAGTATTTTAATTTGTATGATTAATGAATTTTAATTATAAAACGGAGATACCTATTAATTTGCGTATTCGGGACGACATGCCTAGCTTATTGGATGTCCCGCGAATATTCGGATTAATTCGAATCGTCTAAAGGTAAATCTGTAATTAAAATGAACAAGACCATGGCACCATATTTTATCTGCTTGCATCATGCATAAAGGTGACGTACGGGATTCGAACCCTAGACTAACACGGCAGTCAGTCTTATATGATGTCGATTTAGTCTTTGGTCCGGTGTACCGTCATCCTTTTTAATTAAATAATTAATTAATTCGATACCACCAATTTGAGAAAGCTCGTGAATCAAAACCTAATTTTCAATTAAGGACCCCTAATTAAATTCTTCTTAAATTTTAAATAATTTCCATCAATTAAAGGCAACAATTGTTTTGGTACCGATTTCCGGGCGTGATGGGGACGCTAACCCTACCCCACACGTAACCAACTCCCGAACCCTTTCAAACGAATCTCTGGTTTTGTTTTTACGGTGTCCGGCCTACCATAGTGGCCGGTGGCGACTCCAAACCGAGAAAAAAGATTTCTTTTAAAGGTTGTTTTCCCGAAACCCGAGCCAATTTTTAAATTCCCCCATTTTTAAATCAAATCGAACATATTTTTTCAAAAGTAACGGGAACTTGATTTGTGCGAAGAAAAAACCCCGTTACAGCTTGGCGACTCCGCTGGGGACTAATTTTGTTTTTCAAAACAAAAAGAGAGTTAGGCCAAAGAAATAATTGTTGCTTTTAATGGTGGAAATTTTTGGAATTTAATTTGACTTTAACGAGATGATTCTTCTTTGAAAATAAGACTTTAAGTACACGAGCTTTGATAATTGGTGATTTTGAATTAATTCTTCATTTAATTTCAAAGGAATCACCGACATGTGTTGCATCACGCATTAGGCTCTATACCCGAGCTTCGTCCCTTAAGTGGGAGTGAAACGCCCATACCCACGTGAGTCTTCCTCCACGGGTCGGTAATTCACTTCCGGAATCCACGCCTTTGACATGTGAGTAGCCCTCCACGTCAGTAGGTCGTGCTTTCCCTCGAACCGAAACCAATTCGCAAGCTTGTAATGGGCCAGAATTGGGGTTCTTGTTACCTTAGTAGGTAATAAGATAGGTTCGGGTACCCTTGTTAGAACCGAACCACATGAGTGAGAATTTAAGAAGCCTACCCCAGTTAGAGCCATGCGGATAACCATAGAATTAGAATTCATGCTATTAGGTCTTGCATCGTTGATCTGCTTTGGTATTTCCTGTTTATTTGTTTTATCCAGATATTCATTATTGGTGTTACTAACCCAGTTGCCTTCTTGTCTTGTTTTGCTTATTTTTGCATACTCATCGCATTTTCATACGAAGTGTTGATTCGAGAACAGTCTAAGTTGAAAACTTTCATAACGGGAGAAAGAGTCCACAGCAACGAAGTTTTCGGAACCCTAATGGAAAGGGACGAGGAAATTTATTTTATAGAAAAAATCATACCCTCGTATTTATTTTCTTATCGCGTTGTAAGAAGACTCGATCTCCGTTAGGGAAAGTTGTTTGATAAGGATGTTCGTCGAACCAACATTTCCTTGCATTCGGTTTTGTTTTTTAATTTGTTGCATTTAATCATATGTTTATGTTTTGCATTTGACATATCATGCATTGCATCATTGGTTAATGGAATCTAATTGTTCAGGGTCATGGCAGCATCCGTAACTACTAAAGATTCTGCACCCACACTTTACTCGCCACCAAAGGAGACAAATGGAGGAAAGTTTTGCTAAATTGGAAGCTGATTTGAGAGGTCAGTTAGAGCAAGCCAAGCAAGAGTTGAGGGACACCATTATCAAGACCCAAAAAGATATGATGAACGAGTTATCTCAGTTGCTGCAAGGAAAGGGTCTTGTTGGAAACCCTAGTCAGGATAAGGGAGACCCCTCGTTTTCTCCCGGTTTCGTTACCAATACCCTTAAGTCCTCGCAAGAAGTGGCTACTCAAGGAGATGAGGCAACATCACATCAAGAAGAGGATAGAGCTCGAATAAGAGGGAGACTAGAGCCCCTAAGAAAGAAGATGAAAAAATGTATCCTACCCCGATCCCAATATCCTGCGCTGACTTGTACAAGGCAGAATTGGTTCGACCCTACCATATCACGGCCTCGAGCCGCAATCGGGAATGCTCAAGGCTCAAACCGAAGGGAGAATAGGGCCCCCAGGAAGGAACGAGAGAGAATGACCTTCACCCCTTTACCTGTGTCGTACAAAGAGGTGTACAAGCACTTATACGAGTCTGATCTGGTTCGCCCCTATCATGTTCCCCCCTTCCAGCCACCTTACCCTCCGTGGTACGATGAGAAGGCACACTGTGAGTACCACGGTGGAGTACCAGGGCACACAATAGAAAACTACACAGCATTCAAGAAGCTAGTGCAAAACATGATCAACACCGGGGCCTTCGACTTAGAGAAGCCCAATGTAATGACCAATCCGCTTCCAAACCATGGAGGTCGAGGCATGAATGCGAAGAAAGTAAGGAGGACAGTGTCAGAAATTAAGTCCCCTCTAAGGTGGGTGTACGAGCAGTTGTGCACAGCGGGCGTGATCGAGAAAGGTCAGAATGGGGCATATGGCCCCTGCAAGTCATTCTGTGAGTACCATCGGACTCTGGGGCATGAGATTCAAAGTTTTCCCGAATTCAAGCAGTTGGTCCGGGATTCGATAGACAATAAGGAGGTTGAGTTCCTCGAAGAAGTTTGAAGGGTGGGATGGACGGCCAGCTTAGTCAAGAGTTATAATGCATCCAAGTTTGTTTGCTTTCATTTCATTGCATTTTAATTTTTTTCCAAGAAGTGATGTGTGGAATCCACTTTGCTGCTCTTTGCCCGAAGGTAGCAAAGATTTTTCTGTAAGGGCCCAAGTTTGCATATTTTAAAATTTCAATGAAAGGATGCATTATGTTTCAATTGCCTTTTCATTTTGTGTATATATCTTTCTATTAAGTCCCCGTATATCAATTGCATAAGGGACATTGACTTTGACCCCCCGAAGGTTGACTTCGAGCCGCCTTTGTCTTGTGGAAATCGAAAGCTTTGAAGATGGTGAATATGTGGTTTACACCCCAAGTTAATTTGGTCACCTAATTAAACACACATAGAGTTAGTGCCTCCGGGAGAATAATCGGAAATCCCCCGTGCCAAAAGAAAAATAGGAAAAAGAAAAGGAAAAAGGAAAAAGAAGAAAGGAGAAGAAGAAAAAAAAAAGAAAAGAAAAAAGAGAGAGAGAATAAAAAGAGAGAAAAAAAAGGGAGAAAAAAGAGAAATAAAAAAAAGAAGAAAGAGAAGGAAAAGAAAAGAGACAAAAGAGAGAGAATAATAAAAGCCTAACAAAAGCACTCCAATGTTCGAAGCCTGGTAATAGGCATTTTCGGATACGAGTGTGGAATTTTTGGGGCACTCCGCTGTAGCAAAAGACCAATAAGGTTGCTATGCACCATTCACTTTAGCTACATGAGTGATGGTAATATTTTCAAATCGTGACATTGCCGAGTAGCTCGGGGTTTTGTTGTTTGCTCCATCATTTATTTCGAGCCAAAGGAATGTGATGAGTTGACTTCCCCAAAATTAAAGAATTGATAAAGGCGAAGCCTACAGAAGATAAATCTAAAAGCCGAAATAACTTGGAGAGTATGTCACATTTTCAGACGTCAACTTAGCTTTCGAGGTCTCCTAGACACATGATGCTTGAGGCAATCCTTGGTAAGCCATAACAGTGTCGTTCGCGCACTTGATATTCAGGGTATTTAATTTGACTTGATATATCCCTGATGTGAAAAGAAAAAAAATAGTTTTTAAAAACACATCTCATTTTTGAAATTAAAAAGATGCAACCTAAATCTTTTGTAAACACAATAATTTTCCATTACTTCGGGGATAAAGCTTAGAACGCAATGCCCTGAATACAAATGACAGCTTGTCAGTGGCTATGGTGAAGATCGTAATAAGTTCCTACATGCTATAGTTCAGGGACTTGAAGCAAATTTTTGTCAGAATGTTTCAATTGCTTCAGAAGTTGAGAAGTGGGCCCCAACGAACTTAAGAGAAAAAGTTCAGGGACTTGGGGGCACGTGTTTCCCCCATTATTGAGAAGAGATGAAGTCGTCATGTTGAATTAAGACGAAGAGATTAAAGGGTTGAGTTTTGACAAGGAGAAAGCCAAGTTAGATTAAGAAGAAGAAGGAGGAGGTCAAGGTGGACCAATCCAAAGAATGAAAGTGTCTGAGCGCTTCAGAAGATGAACTCCAGAAAAAGTTCAGGGACTTGGGGGCACGGGCTTCCCCTATCGTTGAGAGAAAAGAAGATTCGTCACGTTGAGTAAAGACGAAGAGAAAGGTTGAGCACCCGGTTTGAATAGGGGGGCAATGCTTTGAAAACGTGCACTACGAGAAGTGTTACGAGAATAGACCAAGATTTGGCAAAAGAGATTGAGAAGAAAAAGAGACCAAGAAACCGAGATTTGGCAAAAGTGAGGAAGCCCGAAGAAATATTGAAAAAGAAGAAAAAAGAAGGTCGAGATTGACCAACTCGGAGGGTAGAAGCATCCGAGCATTTTGATGTCGTAATTCATGCATCACTTGTAGTTAGACATCCCTAGGATTAGGGGCATGCTAACTCACATAATCATATCATTTTTACCTATTTTTGACAGATATTTCAAAGCTTTTCTCATACAAGGAAGTTCGCCTATCCGTTCAGGCTCGTGAAGAATGGAATATCAAAGCTTTTCTCATACAAGGAAGCTCGCCTATCCGTTCAGGCTCATGAAGAATGGAATATCAAAGCTTTTCTCATACAAGGAAGCTCGCCTATCCGTTCAGGCCCGTGAAGAATGGAATACCAAAGCTTTTCTCATACAAGGAAGCTCGCCTATCCGTTCAAGCTCGTGAAGAATGGAATATCAAAGCTTTTCTCATACAAGGAAGCTCGCCTATCCGTTCAGGCCCGTGAAGAATGGAATACCAAAGCTTTTCTCATACAAGGAAGCTCGCCTATCCGTTCAGGCTCGTGAAGAATGGAATATCAAAGCTTTTCTCATACAAGGAAGCTCGCCTATCCGTTCAGGCTCGTGAAGAATGGAATATCAAAGCTTTTCTCATACAAGGAAGCTCGCCTATCCGTTCAGGCTCGTGAAGAATGGAATATCAAAGCTTTTCTCATACAAGGAAGCTCGCCTATCCGTTCAGGCTCGTGAAGAATGGAAGCTTTTCTCATAAAAGGAAGCTCGCCTATCCGTTCAGGCTCGCGAAGAATGGAATATCAAAGCTTTTCTCATACAAGGAAGCTCGCCTATCCGTTCAGGCTCGTGAAGAATGGAATATCAAAGCTTTTCTCATAAAAGGAAGCTCGCCTATCTGATCAGGCTCTCGAAGAATGGAACCCGCCTATCCGTTCGGGCACTCGGAGCATGGAGTTTTTTGAATATTTGTCTATATGTTCAGGCCTCGAAAGGTTGAAGAGTGTTGAAATGAGAAAAACAGCTTCAGGCCTCCGCGACCGTTGCATTTTCCCGTACCGACTTCCGGACCGCCAGAAGTTCAAGTACATGGTGACTCGGAATCCAAACAGGGAAGTCGGACAAAATCGGTGTTTATGGCCTTTGCTTTATTCTTGTTCCACAAGTATAAGCAAAGGGGGGCAGCTGTAATCACCTATTTTGTCCGGGGTGTTAAAACCCACTTTTTCTTCTTTTAATAATGGGCTTAGGTATTGATATTAATTATATATATATTGAAAACCAAAAAAAGAAAAAAAAAAGGGAAAAAGAAGAAAAAAAATAGTACATGTACTACCTATTATTACTAGTATATCGTTATTATTAATATTATCTATTAATATCTACTAACATCATTATCATTATATTAATTACTACCTACTATTATTACCCTATCATAGTATCATCTATATTACTATATTAATACCTTCATCATATCATTTCACTATATTTGTTATCATCATCTATTAAGTACTTATGTATTATTTATACATTTTATTATCTGTTATTATTTATCTATTATATTATCTATATTATTATTATTATTATTAAAATTACTATAATCAAATCTGAAAACCCAAAAAAATATTAAATAAAGCCCAAATTAAATAATAAATCCATATATTAAATAAAGCCCACATTTTATTTTAAAAGTCCATTACATTATCAGACCCAAAAAAAATTTTAATTATACATATTAATGGCCCGTTTAAGCCCAAGTTCAAAAACCCTAACACTCCCTCTTGTGTCTCTGATGCAGCCGCCCCCCCTCATCTCCACCGTTGGATCTGGAGAGGAGATCCAACGGCCCAGATCGAGCCAAGACCAAAAACCCTAGGAGCTGCCCCGAGAAGCCCTAGCGCCGCACATGCCCCAACCGTTGGATCAAGATCTGATCCAACGGACCAGATCAACGCGTACTCCACACGAGGTGCCCGTTCGCATCCCACGCGCGCGTCCGTGGCGTTCCGATTCCCACCACGCGCGCGTAGCTCAGTCTCACAGCCGACCCTCCAGCTTCCCTCGGCCGTCCAGATTTCATCAGCGGCCGTCCAGCTCTCCATGGTCCCCTCCATCCCGGTTCGCTCACATGCAGCAAAAAACAAAATCAGAAACGAAATACCAGAGGCAAGCAACGGAAATCAGAAACAAATCGCAACGGCATGCAGCAATCAGCAGAAAATCGTACCAATCAGCAGACAATTTTCCAGCAATATATGTAAATAAGGAAAAGCAAAAAATAGGATTTTAAGGCTTATAAAAAGCCGATGCAAACATGTAAGGAGAGGGGGATTTTAGAGAGAAAAATTGTAAAAGAGGGTTTTTTTTCGGAGAGCAAAAGAGTTTTTTTAGAGAGTTTTTTTTTGAGAGAGAGAGCTTCCTGTATTCGAAACAATTGTAACCCAACTTCAAAGAGATCAATACAAGCAGAGGGAGGTTTTCCAGAGGTATACTGTTTTTATACTTCATTCTCGATACAAAAAATAAAGGATAAGGGTTTTACCTTCGCGTCCATCCGTCGTCCTCGCCGGCGATAAGCTCTGTGGCCCTTCCCGAGGCCATGCATGTGAGCCGGTGAGGGTTTTTTTTTTGTCTTAATCTTCAGAACACAAAGAGTTTTCCTTTTCGATTCGGGTTTTGGGTTTCAAAATAAAAACAGTAGGGATTTTGGTTTTGGTTTCGTGAAAAGAAAGTGTTTTTCTGGTTTTCGGGTTCGAAAAAGGTCGGAAAAGAAGGTTTTTTTTTAACGTTCCGGCGTCGGCAACGGCGACCGGAACGGTGACGGCGCCAGAGTTACAGAGAAGAAGGGGGGATCTCAGGTTTTTTTAGGGTTTCCAAAAGAGAGGAAATGTTTTAAATCCGTTTTTATAAAGATTTTCGATTTTAATTTTGGTTTAATTGTATTTTAAGGGCCTCCGTGTCCCTGTAATTACGCGAATGAGGGCTTCCGCCTTTTCAAACCCCTTCCGCGGTCCCTGCGTTTTCAAACATTTGCAATCTCGTCCCGATCTTGTTTTGGTTAAATTTCGGATGGGAAAATTATGTTTTTGGTCCTCTTGCCTTTCCGCGACTTTTGATCGAGTCCTGTTCTTGCATTTTTATCTTTTAAAAAATGGTTTTATTGCAGCTTCAGTCCCTGCCAGATTGCCTTTTTATTTACTCAGCATTTTTGCTTTGTTATATTATTCATGCATTTTACTTATTCAGATATACGTCTGCATCGAATGTTTATTTTTGCCATATTGTTCATGTTAGTATGTGCTTGCTTTGCCTTCTTTTATTCGAATATATATATTTGTTGTATGCTTTTTAATATCGTTCGAATATATTTGTGACATACATTTTAATTGTCATTGCATGTGATTTTTTTTAGTATTTTAATTTGTATGATTAATGAATTTTAATTATAAAACGGAGATACCTATTAATTTGCGTATTCGGGACGACATGCCTAGCTTATTGGATGTCCCGCGAATATTCGGATTAATTCGAATCGTCTAAAGGTAAATCTGTAATTAAAATGAACAAGACCATGGCACCATATTTTATCTGCTTGCATCATGCATAAAGGTGACGTACGGGATTCGAACCCTAGACTAACACGGCAGTCAGTCTTATATGATGTCGGTTTAGTCTTTGGTCCAGTGTACCGTCATCCTTTTTAATTAAATAATTAATTAATTCGATACCACCAATTTGAGAAAGCTCGTGAATCAAAACCTAATTTTCAATCAAGGACCCCTAATTAAATTCTTCTTAAATTTTAAATAATTTCCATCAATTAAAGGCAACAATTGTTTTGGTACCGATTTCCGGGCGTGATGGGGACGCTAACCCTACCCCACACGTAACCAACTCCCGAACCCTTTCAAACGAATCTCTGGTTTTGTTTTTACGGTGTCCGGCCTACCATAGTGGCCGGTGGCGACTCCAAACCGAGAAAAAAAAGATTTCTTTTAAAGGTTGTTTTCCCGAAACCCGAGCCAATTTTTAAATTCCCCCATTTTTAAATCAAATCGAACATATTTTTTCAAAAGTAACGGGAACTTGATTTGTGCGAAGAAAAAACCCCGTTACACAGAGATGTAGAGTTTGTGATTGAGACAGTTTCAGGGCGTACTCCAGTTTCTATTGCTCTGTATCGTATGGCTTCAAAAGTGTTGAAAGAGTTGAAAAGTCAGCTTCAAGAGTTGTTAGACCGAGGTTTGATTAGGCCTAGTAGTTCGCCTTGGGGTGCTCCCGTGTTGTTTGTGTAGAAGAAGGATGGCCGTATGAGGATGTGTATCGACTATAGGCAGTTGAACCAGTTGACAGTGAAGAACAAGTATCCGTTACCGCGTATTGATGACCTATTTGATCAGTTGAGAGGTGCCTTAGTTTTTTCAAAGATAGATTTGAGATCAGGGTACTATTAGTTGAAGGTAAAAGAATGTGATATACCGAAGACAGCTTTTAGGACTGGATAAGATCATTATGAGTTCTTTGTGATGTCGTTTGGGCTCACGAATGCACCGACAACTTTCATGGACATGATGAACAGAGTTTTCCGAGACTATCTAGACCGATTTGTAGTTGTTTTCATAGACGACATCCTTTTGTACTCGAGATTAGAAGAAGAACATGATGAACATTTGAGACTTGTATTGCAGAGATTGATGAGCAACCAGTTGTATGCTAAGATGAGTAAATGCGAGTTCTGGATCAGAGACGTTGTGTTTCTTGGCCACGTTGTTTCAACTGAAGGTATCCGAGTTAATCGAAGAAGATTAAAGCCATTGTTAAGTGGAAACAACCCAAGTCAGTGACCGAGATTAGAAGCTTCCTAAGGCTAGCTGGTTACTATAGGAGATTCATTGACGGATTCTCTAGGGTAGCTGTTCTGTTGACTAAACTATTGCAAAAGGGAGTTTGGTTTGAGTGGTCAGATGCAAGACAAAATGCATTTGGGAAATTAAAAGAAGCCTTGACGAATGCTCCAGTGTTGGTACAACCAATTTCAGGGAAAGAGTTCGTAATCTATAACGATGCTTCCTACGTAGGTTTAGGTTGTGTTTTGATGCATGAAAGGAGAGTTGTTTCTTATGCTTCGATACAGTTGAAGGTGTACGAGAAGAACTACCCTACGCACGACATTGAGTTAGCAGCAGTTGTGTTTGCGTTGAAGATTTGGCGTCACTATTTGTATGGTGAGAAGTGCACGGTTTACACTGATCATAAAAGCCTGAAGTATCTGATGACTCAGAGAGAGCTGAACTTGAGACAGAGAAGATGGCTTGAACTGTTGAAAGACTATGATTTGACTATTGAGTACCATCCGGGTAAGGCAAATGTAGTGGCCGATGCGTTGAGCAGAAAAGTTGCAGTTGAGTTGCAAGCTATGTTTTCTAGGCTGAGCGTATTAGAGGACGGTGGTTTGATTACAGAATTGCAAGTAAAGCCTTCGTTGATTCAGAAGATCAAAGAGAAACAGTTGCAAGACATATCGTTAGCTTCACATGTTCAGGACATTTGCAGAGGGTAGACCGACAGAGTATAGTTTCAGTGATGAGGATGTGTTGTGTTTTAGAGACAAAGTGGTAGTGCCTGCAGATGTTGAGTTGAGACGTATGATTCATAGCGAAGCACATTCGAGTCCTTTTTCTATGCATCCAGGCAATACTAAGATGTACCGAGATCAGAAGAGTGATCATTTCTGGGTTGGTTTGAAGAAGGATGTGGCAGAGTATGTGAGTCATTGCATGGTATGTCAGAGAGTAAAGGCAGAACATCAGGTCCCTTCAAGTTTGTTACAGCCTTTGAAAATTTCGGAATGGAAGTGGGAAAGAATCGCTATGGATTTTGTGTCAGGGTTGCCGTTGTCTCCTTCAAAGAAGAATTATGTGTGGGTGATAGTCGATAGATTCACTAAGTGTGCTCATTTCTTAGCAATGAACACCACAAATTCTTTAGACAAGCTGGCATATTTGTATGTTCGAGAGATTGTGAGACTACATGGAGTTTCGAAGTCTATTGTATCAGGCAGAGATCCGAGATTCACATCGAGGTTCTGGAGTTGTTTGTATAGTGCCCTAGGTAGTCGTTTGCATTTCAGTACTTCTTATCATCCGCAGTTAGATGGTCAATCAGAGCGAGTGATACAAGTATTAGAGGATATGCTCCGTTGTTGTGTGATCGACTTCCAGGGTTCGTGGGAGAAGCATTTACCCTTAGTCGAGTTTGCTTACAACAACAGTTACCAGGCTAGTATCCAGATTGCTCCTTATGAGGCATTGTATGGTAGGCGATGTAGGACTCTGATCTGTTGGGCTGAAGCGGGTCAGAAGTTGTTACCTATGCCAGATTTGCTTAAGGGGACTACCGATAAAGTGAAGTTGATTTGTGACCGTCTGAAAGTAGCTTCTGATCGTCAGAAATCTTACGTCGATTTGAAGAGAAAAGAGATTGAGTATTCGGTTGGTGAGAAAGTGTTTCTGAAAGTGTCTCCGTGGAAGAAGGTAATGCGATTTGGCCAGAAGGGCAAGTTGAGTCTGAGGTTTATCGGTCCGTATGAGATAGTTGAACGGATTGGGCCAGTAGCTTACCGTTTGAGATTTCCTTCAGAGTTAGAGAAGATCCATGATGTTTTCCATGTGTCGATGCTTAGGAGATATAGATCAGATCCGTCTCACGTTATGTCTGTTGAGGAGATAGAACTGAATCCAGATTTGTCGTACAATGAAGAACCAGTTGAGATACTTGCTTCGGATAGCAAGGTGTTGCGTGGCAAGACCATAGAGTTGATCAAGGTGTTGTGGCGACATAGAGGCGTGGAAGTGGCCACATGGGAGAGGAAAGCCGATATGCTTGAGCAGTATCCGTACTTGTTTCCGTCAGGTAATTTCGGGGACGAAATTCCTTAAGTGGGGGAGAGTTGTAACACCCAGGTTTGGGGGTCGGGTGAAATTAAATTAGTAAAATATAATTCCAGACCTTATATTTTCAAAACAAATAAATATATGTTGGACTAGTCGTCTTTCTAAGCCCAAAGCCATGAATTTTATACTATTGAAATTATCCCCATTCATTAAGGGTATTTATGACCTTTGGCTTTTAAAATAAAATAAAACAAATAAAAATACCTATTTGCTCATATTCCTCCCCCCCCCCCCTTTCAAAAACCAACGACATTTTCACCTCTTCATTGCAAGTTTCTATTCCATTTCTTCCTTGCTTGATTCTTGAAGATTTTTCAAAGGTAAAATCGATTTTATGTTGTCCTTTCTATTTCCTATCTAACCTTGGTCTTCATTGTTCTTAAAACCCATGTTTCTATATTTTGGGTTTTCCAAAGATTTTGATAAAGGTTGTAGCTTTATGGATTTTTAGTTAAGCTTTTGATTTATTGTTGTTAGATAAGTTATTTGTAAACCATAAGGTCCAACATATCTAATTTTTACATGGTTTTAACTTGATTTTCGGATATGGGTTTTTGTGGGGTTTTAGAGTGTTCAAAAGTGGAGTTTGGGGCTGTTTTAGTGTGAAAGTTGATGGCTGATGTTTAGGTCATGTTTGAAGGTTGTTTTGGGTGTGTTAGATGGGAATTTGGATGTTGGAAACATTGGTTATTTGTTGAGTTTGAGGGCTGCTCGAAAATGATGTTTTGAGAGTGTTCTTGGGTCAAATATATGCTTGAATTGTGTTATGGGTTTGCAGCAAGTTTTGGGTGATTGATTATTGATGTTTTGATGATTAGAGTCAAGGTTTGGTGTTGGCGAAGCCTTGGGAACGAATCCGGAAAGCTTGGTGGATTGATCGGCTAGTGTTGAGCTTGGATAGTTGGTGAGTGGTTCTTCAGTTTTAAATTGGTTTTCAAAATGCCTTGGTTCGAGCATATAGACCTAGGTCGGTCTTGGTAAACCCACCTAGAGTTGGGGTTAGATTGGTAGTCTAATCTCAAGCTTTAGTTTAGTAGGCTATGGTTGAACTTGTGAATGTTGTGTTTATGCCTCATGTACTAATTGTGTTTGATGTTCTATGCATATTGTGGCCATGTGTAATGATAAGGCATGATGATTTACTTATGCATTGTGATATGCATGTGTTTGATGAAATGTGGGTTGCATGGTTGTAAATCATGGTGGATACGTGCTAGGCACAGGATTTGGTAAGGATATTGTTTTATGATGAGCTTGTGATGAGATAGTATTGACACTAGTATGCTTGGGTACAAATGATCGATCATTAGGATGTTAGTGTGCACACGAGTGTCAAAATGCGCGCGTGGTCTTGGTGATGGTAGTCACCAAGATGGAGTACGGGTACGCCCGAAAATCTTCATTTATATTTTAGTCGATGATGAGTGGAATCCCATCGACGGGGCGTGAGGATGAGTGGAATCCCCTCCGCGTGGAACGGTGATGAGTGGAATTCCACCGTAAGGTAATGTAAGGGTTGAGTTGTTGGATGTGAGTTCCAACGGTTGTTATCTGCGTATTCGGGTCATAGCTAGGTGCCAATACGGTTTGTTAAATGTGTTTCATATGGTTATATTATGGACATGTTGAGCATGGCATGATATATGAGATTATGTTCATGTATTTCATCTATTTGATTCATGTGGTTCCGAAGGTAAGGAACATGCATTCATCCTTGGTTTGATGCTCGTTCTTGGACCCTGCATTGTCGAGGTTTGTTTTATGAGCAACCCTCACTAAGCTTTGCGCTTACGCTCTCCTTTGTTCGACAATGCAGATCCTTAGTTCGTGGGTTGCTTTTGCGAGGAGAAGGGCCTCCAAGTGTGCTATTTTCTACCTTCAAGTATGGATTTTTAAGTTAATTGATGTAATAGCTAAGCAATGGGATTCGAGTATGTTGTTTTGTGTTAAAAATAATGTTAAGACTCCTTTAGTATGTTCATGTGTTGGTTTGTGGCTTGTTTATGCCATGTATGTTGGCCATGTGGTCCTTCTTCTATTCTTATGACATGTTTAATGGTTGGATCTTTAACTTTTTCTATGGTATGCTACATGGATGTTGTTGATGCTCCATAGTTCGTTTAATTTGTTCTGTATGCTTATTTTTGGTTGCTAAGTGTTGTAGGAATGTTTTCTTGTGGCTAGGCGAGTCTTAAATTGCATCTATAGATGAGTCTTAGTGCTTTTTGCTGTTAATTTGAGTCTTGCAGTGCAGGGCGTATCGGTACGCCCAAGGGCCCAATTGATACGGTCCTACACTTTGGGACTCAGATTAGGCTTAGCGTACCGGTACACGGGGGTGTATCAATACGCCAAAAGCTTTCTGGAATTCAGAGATATTGACGTGATTTTGGCGTATCGGTACGGGTCTAGGGTGTATCGGTACGGTCTTTTATCGTTGACCGTGAGAAGTTGACCAGTGAGGGCGTATCGGTACGGTCAACCAGTGTACCGATACGGTCTCCCTAGCTTGACTTTGGGCAGTTGACCTAGTCAAGGCGTATTGATACCCTCTTCTAGTGTATCGATACGATCTGTTGTATGATCTAAAATGGGCTGTTTTAAATTGCTTGTTTGATAGTTTCGCATCGCTTCGTTGCTTCCGCTGTCGTTGTTTCGCTTAGGATGTATTAAAGCCTTTAGACAGATAATAAATAAAAGAAAATTTCTAGGGTTGCTAATCGAAGGGGAGCCTTAACGAGTTTCACTTTGGTTTTCCTCGTGTAACCCAATCGGACCGGCCAGCCGTCCAGACCGATATGAAGGGGTTACAAATAACCATAGAAAAACCTTTATGCGAACAGTCCCCTTAAATTTATTAGTCACCGACCAAATAGGCGCAGCTCCATCCTCATTCGAACCCACCCGGGTCATGTAGGCAGATTTCACCGTAAACATTCGTTCCTCATTCGGACCCTATGCTTTTTTGTTCTTAGTGTGTATTTCGCGATGATATGATGCATTCTTTTTCCTCCAACTAGAATTATGGAAGTTTTTTAATGAGGCTCATATCATCGTTTTCACTTTATCAAAGTAATAAAATCTCAATATTTCAAAAAAAAACAACTAAACCATCACGAAAAATTCAACCCCTAAACAAAAAGCTAATAAACGAATACATAAACCTAATTCAAAATTTCTAAACTCCAATTTAAGTTTTCATATCAAGGTTTTCGAAACATATAATTTTCTACTTTATGTCATTTTTCGGTGTTTTCGGGATTTTTTTAATTTCATAAAAATTTCATCTGATATTATTTTTAAATTTCATTTTCAAATACTAAAATACCCAATTCAAAACCTCAAACCATCTAAATTAAATTAAACACTAAAATTTCAAAACCCTAAACTAAAGAAATAAAAACCTAGTTGATTAGTATCAAAAGTGTTCTTTGATTAAATAATAAGCGATTTCTACAAGTTTTAATAATTGCGTCAAGTTTCTCTGTAACCTTTTATCTATTGATCCAAAATGATTCAAAATTTAAAAAACAAGATTTGATTCAAAGTGAATTCAAATTTAAAGGTAAAATCATATTTGTTTGTATGGTATGTACTATTGGATTTTAGAATGAATTTACATTGAAAATTGTAGACTGATTTCATGAATCTTTAGCTAGGATTTTAAATTCCAACACCATTTATGATTAGTATCAAAAGACTTAGTACATGTTTTCCCAACTTGCCCCCTAAACTACGTTTTGCCCACTTTTGCCCCCTAAATTTTGTCTCCGTTACTCGTTTTCCCCATTTCTGTTATCCTCACCGTTAAAAAATTTCAGCCAATAAGAACGTGCCACATCATCTCTTAATTGACTAAGTCAATCCGCCTAGTCTTATTTAAAGGGTAAATGACATGTCAAGTCTGCCAGGTTTGTTTTTTGTTCAATTTAGTCACTGAAAAGTTTATTTTTACCTAAAATTGACCCCTATTTGTTTCTAATTTTTATAATTCAGTCCAATCTTTATTATTAATAATAATAATATTTTATTTAAATGTTAATATTCAATAAAAATAAATAAAATCAAATATTTTAATTCTAAATTAGTAATTTTTTCAACAAATTAAATTACCTAAAATTTACCCCAACAATTACTTATTCGAATTATATTCTTTTTTGAGAAAAATTCGAATCATATTCCAATTATATTCGAATATTGCTAAACATAAATTGTATTTTTGAGCAAAATTCAAATTATATTCGAATCAAATTTCAATTATGTTCTAATTATTATTTCGGATTTCGCTATATTCCAAATATATTTTTTAGTAAAATTTAAATTATATTTGAATCATATTTATATTCTATTCGATCATGTCCGTATTATATTCCAATCATATTCAAATTATATTCGAATCATACTCTAATTATATTCCAATTATTAATTCGAATTTTGCTATATTCGAAATATATTTTTTGAAAAAAATTCAAATTATATTAGAATTATATTTATATTATATTTGAATCAAATTAAAATTATATTCGAATCATATTGAAATTATATTTGAAATATAATTTGAATATAATACGAACATAATTTGAATATAATATGAACATGATTATAATTATAATTTGAACATCATTCGAATATAATACAAAAATGATTTGAATATGATACGAATATAATTACATGTTAAACATGATTCGAATATAATATGAACATGATTCAAACATGATTCGAATATAATATTTGGAAAAACATGTTTTATATTAGAATTATATTCGAATCATGTTCGTATTATATTCAGATTATATTTCGAATATAGTTTCAATATGATTCGAATATAATATGAATATAATTCCAATATAATTTGAATTTTGCTCAAAAAATATATTTCAAATATAGCCAAACTCGAATTAATAATTGTAATATAATTAGAGTATGATTCGAATAAAATTTGAATATGATTGAATGTAATACGAACATGATTCGAATATAATCTAAATATGATTCGAATATAATTTAAATTTTACTCAAAAAATATATTTCGAATATAGCAAAATCTGAAATAATAATTAGAATATAATTGAAATATGATTCGAATATAATTTGAAATTTGCTCAAAAATACAATTCAAGTTTAGCAAAGTTCGAATATAATTGGAATATGATTCGAAATTTTCTCAAAAAGAATATAATTCGAGTAAGTAATTGTTGGGGTAAATTTTAGGTAATTTAATTTATTTAAAAATTACTAATTTAGAATTAAAATATTTGATTTTATTTATTTTTATTAAATATTAACATTTAAATAAAATAATATTATTATTAATAATAAAGATTGGACTGAATTATAAAAATTAGAAACAAATAGGGGTCAATTTTAGGTAAAAATAAACTTTTCAGTGACTAAATTGAACAAAAAAAACAAACCTGACATACTTGACATGTCATTTACCCTTTAAATAAGACCTGGCGGATTGACTTAGTCAACTAAGAGATGACGTGGCACGTTCTTATTGGCTGGAATTTTTTTAACGATTAGGATAACAGAAATGGGGGAAATGAGTAACGACGACAAAGTTTAGGGGGAAAAGTGAGCAAAACGTAGTTTATGAGGCAAGTTGGGAAAACATGTAAAGTTTAGGGGGGGAACATGTATTAAGCCTATAAAAAAGGATCAAGTGTGCTTGATCTCAGATCGAGGAGGTGGGATAAAGTCAGCGATTGAATCTTTAGGCTGTCGGTTTCAATCTCCAAATATTGAACATCGTTACTGTATACGCCACATTGCTGCAAACTACCATGGCCGATATAAGAGGGACGGTGAACGCGGGTTCGTTATACGAATGAGTACGTATTAAATTTTTTCGTATTTATCACTATTTTCCATATATCTCATTTGTACACTCTGTCGTGTCTTAAGGTACGAACTAGTTCAACACAAATTTTAACAAATGCTTCATAACTTGCGGGGGAAGAATTTTGCAGACTGCAAGTACGTTGTAAAAATTCCCAAGGAAAATGGACCAATGCATAAGATAGTAATTTTAGATATGGCCACATGACAACCAACATGGCTGAGGCAATCAATTCTTCCTTGAAGGAGATTCGAAATTTGCCAGTGATCGCCATCGTGAAAGCTACGTACTTCTGTTTGGGCAAACTGTTCGCAACCTTGGGTAAAGAAGTTGTCGTTATGATGCAAAAGGGCTTCACATTCCACCCAAAGATATGAGAAGAAATTAAAATAATTGTTGTTAAATCCAACGGTTTGCATGTGTTTCCAATGCCGCGTAACAACAACTATTTCCGTGTGTCGGAGATCCACGACCAATGAAGGGTTTTGACCCAACATCATACAAAGTGGATCTCGAAAACAGGTTGTGCGATTGTGGCAAATTCCAAGCACTAAAGACTCCAGGCGAGCATGTCATCGTTGCATGCTCCGTTACCAGGATTGATTATAAGAAATGCGTGGATCCTGTATACTAGCTTCATTCAGTAGTTAAGGTCTACAAAATGGAATTCCCACCAATCGAAAACGAAACTGAATGGAATGCTTGGCAGACATTGACCACAGTTTTATGTGACCCAACTCTACGTAGGGTAAAAGAAGGACATCCAAGATCCACAAGGATTCATAATGCGATGGACGATAAGCGTCACTGGGACTACGAGCCTACTGGACAACCTAGACTCTGCGGGAATTGTAAACTTCCCGTTGCCAAATTGTCCATCTCGAACATAAATTTTTTGTTTTATTTTTAGACTAAGTAGCCATATTTTAACATAAATATTAGAATGAAACTTCACTTCACTTCATTTCGATCTAACTTTTCACCACTTCATAATTCACCTAAATGGTTATACTTTTGAAATTAAATAATTCATTTCAACTTCTACATTTTCTTTAAAAACATTATACAACTTACACAAATTTAAATTTTAATAAAAACACATTTTCAAAACCTTTATTATTATTATTTTTTAAAATAAATATAACTGACATAATTTATATTTCAAACTTTACAACACTTCCGGTTTAAATCTTAATACTTAATCCTAAACCAAACTCGTCGTGTACACAAACGATCAGTCCACCGACTCCAAATATCTTTTTGACAAACGTCTCTTTCGATCTAACAAGAAGGATCGGTCCACCGTCTCCAAATTTGACATTCATCTTATAGTTTCAATGCTGCTACATCTTTGTCCCCTTCTTCATCGGAGCCGGTCTCTTTGATTCACAAAGAAAAGCGTCACCCTTCATCGGCCACCGCTGGTACTGGAACACCCACCAGTGTGTTCCTATCAGTGCATAAAGTTGAATCTTTTCTATTCAGAAACCATCAGTATTGGCACGAAAATGGACATGATGGGTATCCATAGTTAGGCACCAGTACATTGGGTTTCAGTACGAAAGCAGCTCTGCAAATGGAATGCCACATTTTTAACTCTTTCAAACAACCCGCTCTTTACAGAGAATCTGAAATTAATAAAGTTTCAAAGCAGCTCTTTCAGGCACCACATTAGATCTTCAAGTAAAATAGCAGCATTTAACATTTGTTCCGGTTCAATTCCTTGTTTTCTCCATGGCAACTGCATCTAGAATCATAATCATTTTTTAGAAAAAATCATGGCGTTATAATGGCATCCGCAACCACAACCATAATTTAATACACTTCAAATCCATTTCAAGCCACAATAAAAAAAACGAGCACTCCCTTTCAATTCATTTTCTTTTATTATAAAAAAAACCCACTTTAAAAAGATAATAACTCTCCCAGATTTTTTTTTCTGGATTTTTTCATTTGTTTCTTGTACAAAAAATGGCAACAAATAATGCTGAAGGTGTAGCCAAAGCAGCGACATCGAATGCAATGGAAAGTGGGCTTGGGGTCTATAGGAATGTAACACCCGTGTTTAGGGGTCGGATGAAAATAATATTTTAATATTATATCGGGTTCGATTTTATAATTAAAATAATGTTCCAGGTTTTTGTTTTCAAATTTTAATTAGTTGTGTTGGCCATATTTTGAAATTATACCCCAAATAACCATGGATTACATGCTCTTGTGAATATCTCATTTCATTAAGGGTAAAATGGTCTTTGGCCTTTTAAATTAAAACAAAACAATTAAAAACACCCAACTTCACTATTCACCCTCTTCTTCAAAATCAAAACCAACATGAAAGGGAGAGAACTCATCCTCTCCACTATTCCAACACCTTATTCCTCTAGGAGTTGTCTAAAACAGATTTTGAGGCTTTACAGATAACCAGTGTTTCGAAACGGGCTGGGCTATTTCAGAACGAGTTTGGCTTCAGGGACCCCGTATCAGAACTCGTTTCGATACGGTTTGGCCACTGTGAACCCATGTTCCGAAACGGGTATCAGAACACTTTTGCTACTGGAAATCTAAGAATTTGCCGAGATGATGGGGTTTTGAAACGGGTCTTTGCATTTCGGAACGGTCAATATCTCGTTGACCACGAGAAGTTGATCGTTGAAGGTGTTTCGGAACGGCTGACCTCCGTTCTGATACGGCCTCCTTGTGTGGGCTTGGGGCCGTTGACCAAGTCAAGGCGTTTCGATACACCTTGAGGGTGTTTCGAAACGGCCTGGCTAATAATCTAAAATGGACTGTTTTGCGTATGATGTTCGAATGATCGTTTTATGAATGTTTGTGCTCTACTGACGTGTCTTACATAGGACAACAGTAATGCATATAGACAAGATATATAAAAGAAATTTTCTAGGGTCGTTAACCGAGGGGGATCCTTAACGGGTTTCGCTTCGGTTTTCCCCGTGTGGCCCACTCGGATCGGTCAAGCGTCCGGACCGGGACGAGGGGGTTACACTTGTTGGTATCAGAGTCTAAGGTTACCGAGACCTTGGGCAGGTAAGTGAGGTAAGTTTAAGATTTGTATTGGTATGCACGGTGTTTGCTTGCATTGTAAGCATGATTGCTTGTGTGACAAGTATGTTGATTATTTTGTTTAAAAGCATGTTGTTTAAGAGTCTCATTGCTACTATTACATTGGAAAAGAATTTTTAAGTGAGGAAAACGTACTTGAGCACTTGGAAGCCTTGCCTTGCTAACCCAATCTTGTATATTTTGTTTGGTGTGGTTGTAGTTATCGTTTGTGAGCGATGTCTAGGCCGAGGGTGGTTCATCAGGAACCACGTGTTGCGGCTCCTGTTGAGCCGGTGGTTGGAGTGGAGGCTCATATAGAAGGGCCTGCTGCTGCTGGAGTTGGAGCTCCTCCACCACCTCCTCCGCCTGGAGCTGGAGGCGAGGATGGAGCTGAAGGAGATGGACCTCATGGTGGCCAAGGTCCAACTGGAATTGATATGACTCCGCTAGTGCACGCTATAGCAGGAGCATTCCAGGCCGCAGTTGCGGGAGCTCAGGCTGCAGCTCAGCCTAGAGGGGATGATAACAGTTTACCGTTGGAGAGGCTCCGTAGCTTAGGGGCCGAAGAGTTCAGAGGGTCTACTCCGGAGAGGTCTGAGTTATGGTTAGAGAAGACCGTCCGCATCTTAGCTCAGATGGGTTGTGTGGGTGCTCGCAGATTGGGTTGTGTGATCTCTTTGCTTCAGGGTGATGCCTACACCTGGTGGGTCACCATTACTACCAGAGTTCTAGAGGCCGAGAGAGATTGGGATTTCTTTGAGTCCGCTTTCCGAAAGAGATACTTGGGTCCGAGGTATCTTGATGAGAAGAAGCGAGAGTTTATGGCCCTTACTCAGGGGGATGCTTTTGTGACTGACTATGAGATTCGCTTTGTTCGTCTGAGTCAGTACGCTCCAGAGTTGGTTCCTACTGAAGTGGAACATTGTAACCATTTCCACTATGGGTTGAATGAGGAGATCAAGAGGTACACTCTAGCTTCTTACTACTCAGATTTTGATGTCTTGGTCACGAGGGCCAAGGACTTAGAGCACAGTTTGGGTTCGGCCAAACGATCTGGTGGTTCTAGTTCTGGTAAGAGGCATCACAACTTTGATAGTAGAGAACCGAGAGGCATAGGGGTGGCGGACAGCAGTTTGACCATAGAGGTGGCAGTGGCCACCATGGTAGGGGCCATCAAGGCCATAGCGGAGGAGGGCGTTTGCCTGAGTGTCCACGTTGTGGGAGGTAGCACACTGTTGAGTGTTGGGGTAACTTCCATGCTTGTTGGAACTGTGGTTCGAGGGACCACTTTAGGAGGGATTGAACGCATCAGGCGGCACAGGCACCGAACGTTGCTCAGGCTCCTGCGAGAGCGAATGATTTTCAAAGAGGCCGTGGGCGCGGTCGTGGCTACTTCCAGCCTAGGGTAGATGCTCAGAGGAACCTTTCTCTTGTTGTGGCAGTGCAGCCAGAGGCAGGAGGACCAGCGAGAGTTTATGCTCAGAGAGAGGCCAGAAACGACACTGATGTGATAGCAGGTAAATTTGAGTTACAGTCTATGTCTTTGCTTTCTTTGGTTGATTCGGGTTCTACACACTCCTACATTTTGAGTGAGCATGCACGGAAGTTAGATATACATGTTGAGATCTTAGATGTAGGTATGCACGTGACTAGTTCTTTTGGTGAGACAGTTGTGGTTAGACATATGTATAGGAGATGTCCACTGAAGATTCAGGGTCATGTGTTCTTTGTTGATATGATGGAACTTCCTTTCTATGGTTTTGACATTATTCTAGGTATGGACTGGTTAGTTGAGCACCGAACTAGTGTGGACTTTGAGACAAAGAGGATTTCTTTGAAACTTTCTGATGACTACGATGTAGTAGTAGTAGGCGAGAACATTAAGTTCTTGTCTAATGTTGTGTCAGCTTTAGAGGCTCATAGGTTGATGGATTCCGGATGTGGGGCTTACTTAGCTTATGTTATGAATCCAAATATGAGTGAAGCTAGACCGAAAGATATTAGAACAGTTTGTGACTTTCCGGATGTGTTTCCTGAAGAGTTACCGGGTTTGCCTCCTGATAGAGATGTTGAGTTTGTGATTGAGACTGTTTCAGGGTCTAATCCAGTTTCGATAGCTCCGTATCGTATGGCTCCTAAAGAGTTGAAAGAATTGAAGAGCCAGTTGCAAGAATTATTAGACTGTGGTTTCATTAGGCCTAGTAGTTCTCCTTGGGGTGCTCCTGTGTTATTTGTGAAGAAGAAAGATGGTAGTATGCGCATGTGTATTGACTACAGGCAGTTGAATCAGTTGACTGTGAAGAACAAGTATCCGTTGCATCGCATAGACGATTTGTTTGATCAGTTGAGAGGTGCTTCAGTGTTCTCGAAGATAGACTTGAGATCGGGGTACTATCAGTTGAAAGTGAAAGAGTGTGATGTTCCGAAGACAGCTTTTAGGACTAGATATGGTCACTATGAGTTCCTTGTGATGCCGTTTGGGCTCATGAATGCACCTGCAACATTCATGGATATGATGAACATGATTTTTAGAGACTATCTAGACCGTTTCGTAGTTGTTTTTATTGATGATATACTTGTGTACTCGAAGACGGAAGAAGAGCATGATGAGCACTTGAGATTTGTGTTACAGAGATTGTTGAGCAATCAGTTGTATGCGAAGCTTAGCAAACGTGAGTTCTAGATTCGAGAGGTTGTATTCCTTGGCCATGTTGTTTCGGCCAAAGGTATCCGTGTTGATCCATCAAAGATTGAGGCTATTGTTGAGTGGAAACAACCTAAGTCTGTGACCGAGATTAGGAGTTTCCTAGGATTAGCCGGTTACTATAGGAGATTTGTTGATGGTTTCTCTAGGGTAGCTGCTCCTTTAACTAAATTGTTGCAAAAGGAAGTTAAGTTCGAGTGGTCAGATGCAAGACAGAAGGCCTTTGAGAAATTGAAAGAAGCATTGAGAAATGCTCCAGTGTTAGTGCAACCTGTTTCAGGTAAAGAGTTTGTGATTTATAGTGATGCTTCCTATATAGGTTTAGGATGTGTTTTGATGCAAGAAAGAAGAGTTGTTGCTTATGCTTCTAGAAAGTTGAAGGTTCATGAGAAGAACTATCCTACTCATGATATAGAGTTAGCCGCAGTTGTGTTTGCATTGAAGATTTGGCGTCATTACTTGTATGGTGAGAAGTGTATAGTTTACACCGATCACAAGAGTTTGAAGTACTTGATGACACAGAGAGAGTTGAACTTGAGACAAAGAAGATGGCTTGAGTTGTTAAAAGATTATGATTTGACCATCGAGTACCATCCGGGTAAGGCAAATGTAGTAGCCGATGCTTTGAGTAGAAAAGTTGTTGTAGAGTTGAGAGCTATGTTTGCTAGATTGAGTGTATCCGATGATGGTGGTTTGATCACCGAGTTGCAAGTGAAGCCTTCTTTGATTCAGTTGATTAGAGAGAAGCAGTTGCAAGATGTGACACTAGTTCCTCATGTTCAGGACATATCCGAAAGAAGACCGACCGAGTATATTTTCAGTGATGAGAACTTATTGTGCTTTAGAGATAGAATTGTTGTACCAAAAGATGTTGAGTTGAGACGTCAAATTTTGAGTGAAGCACATTCGAGTCCTTTTTCTATGCATCCGGGTAGTACCAAGATGTACCGCAACTTGAAGAATGATTACTTATGGGTTGGTTTGAAGAAGGATGTAGCCGAGTATGTGAGCCGTTGTATGGTTTGTCAGAGAGTGAAGGCAGAACATCAGGTTCCTTCAGGTTTGTTGTTGAGTGTGTAAAAGTACTATTATTTACACCCTTTTTAACCCATATTTCTGCTGCATTCAAGCATTATTTCATTGCATTTAGGTCAGTTTACAGCAAAACATCACAAATATATAAAAGGCACAGATTCTACTAAAAATGGCTGATTTTGGCAGGTTGCCGCCGTCGTAGACGGTGAAGGCAGGCGCAGGGTAGAGAAGCAGCAGAGCTGAACTGGACAAGCAGATAAAGAGGACGATGCTGTCATGGTGCTGCCGTGACAGGAGGACGACAGCAAGTTAGTGGAGAAAAAGCAAAGTGGACCTCGATAGATAGAGAAAATTATGCTCGTCTGTCGTGTGAAAACCAAATATTTTTCCAAGCCCCGAATCTAAAGATATGTCAAGCCCAAAGCTCAAAGAGAGAAAATCCCAAGAAACAAGGAGGACGGCTGAAAAGTAGGATCCTTGAAGATTAAAGTCTTTATTAGAATCATACTTTTAATTAAAGTTGTAATCCTTGTTAATTTAGAATACTTGAGCCCAAAGCTTATATAAGGGCATATATTTTAACCTAGGGCATATCATATAACCCATAGCCGATTTCCCTTTAAACCGACAACCAAAAACCCTCCGCCGTCTACCCACCGTCGACATGTTCTAAAACCCCCTAGGGCCACGGGTTGATTTGTAAAGTAGTTGCAAGGGTTGTTTTGTTTTAGGAATTTTCAGTTCAATAAAATAAACTTCAAGTTCTCTTATTTTGGTTATTAATATCTTACAAGAGCATCGGGAGAGCATTGTGAGGTTATCTATTTACTTAGCATCGGGAGAGTTAAGTATACGAAAGAAATAAGAGCAAGTTCTCTAGTTTATAGTTGAACTATCTCGTGCCTAAGGATAGGGCGAGGTTAAGTGGCTAAAGAAGAATTCATACACATCGGTGTTCATCCTTCGATTCACGCCGGGAGGTATCATCAAAGACGTGATCATCGACAGACTTGGACCTAGGGATAGGCCAAGGCAGATCTGGGATTCTTGCCAAACTTGATAGTACTGAGTTGAGTGTTTGTTGCCGCGACAATCAACGGACTGCCGTCGCGACAGGTGCTGCCCGCGACGGGCGCGTGACAGAACTGGATTTCCTAAAATTTGCAATACCTGCACTACTGAGCAATTCAATACCAGCCCATTCTCTCTATCTTGATTTCTTTAATCTTATTTTCAAGTATTCTTTATTATTTTCGTGACAATATCTTAATCTATTCTTTTCCCCTTGTGCAGATAGCGAAGGAAAGGGTTAGCCCAGTTCCTGTGGAGACGATATCCGATACTCTAGTATCACTTTATTACTTGCGACGTGTACACTTGCACTACCATTGAGATAGACTCTTTTACACGCAACAAGTTTTTGGCGTCGTTGTCGGGGACTGGCAACACACTCTTACCCTAGCTTCTGCACTTCTCTTTTATTTTTATTATTTTTATTATTTTTTAACAAAAAAAAAACTCAGGTGAATATACAGATTCAAGGGCACCAACATGCCAGGAAAAACCATTCGAGAGTTGATGTGGGAAAGTTCTTGCAATTACCGTAAAGATATGTTGCCACGACAGCAACAGGGGCAGCAAATGTCGATGCCGCAGCAGCAAAATTTTTTATGGTACGATCAAAACCCGCAAAATTTTTTATACCATAACAGTTTCGCTGCAGAACCCTGTTGCGTGTAAAAGAGTCTATCGCAATTATAGTGCAAGTGTACACGACACAAGTAGTAAAGTGATACGAAGTATCGGATATCGTCTCCACAGGGATTGGGCTAATGACTTCACCTTAGTTTACTGCACGAAGTAAAGGAAATAGTTTAGAATTGTCACGAGAATAATAAGATAAAAACATAAATAAAAGGATTGAGATATCAAGATAGAGAGAATGGGCTGGTATTGAATTGCTCGGTAGTGCAGGTATTGAATTGCTTAGGATCTCCAGTTCTGTCGTCGCTCCCGTCGCCGACAGCACCTGTCGCGGCGGCTGTCCGTTAGCTGTCGCGGTAGCAGACACACTAACTCCGTACTTCAAGCTTGGCAAGAATCCCAGATCTGCCTTGGCCTATCCCTAGGTCCAAGTCTGTCGATGAACACGTCTTTGATGATACCTCCCGGCGTGAATCGAAGGATGAACACCGATGTGTATGAATTCTTCCTTAGCCACTTAACCTTGCCCTATCCCTAGGCACAAGATAGTTCAACTATAAACTAGAGAACGCGCTCTTATTTCTTTCGTATACTTAACTCTCCCGATGCTAAGTAAATGGATAACCTCACAATGCTCTCCCGATGCTCTTGCAAGATGTTAAAACCAAAATAAGAGAACTTGAAGTTTATTTTATTGAACTGAAAAATGGTGACGGGTGGACGACAGGGGTTTTTGGTTTCCATTATGGAGTAATCGGTTGTGCCTCCTAGGTTAAATCTATGCCCTTATATAAGCTTTGGGCTCAAGTCTTCTAAGGTAACAAGGATTACAACTTTAATTAAAAGTAAGATTCTAATAAAGACTAAATCTCTAAAGACTCCTACTATCCAGCCGCATCCTTGTTTCTAGGATTTTCCTCTCCTTGAGCTTTGGCTTGACATATCTTTTGATCCAGGGCTTGGAAAAATATGTGGCTTTCACACGACAGACGAGCAGATTTTTCTCTATCTATCGAGGTCCACTTTGCTTTTCCTCTTCATAAGTCTGCTGTCACGACAGGTCCATGGCAGCTTCGTCTTCTTCGTCTTCTTGTCCAGTTCAGCTCTCCTGCTTCTCTGCCCTGCGCCTGCTTTCTTTGTCAACCATGGCAGATACCTGCAAAAATAGCCATCTTTTAGTAGAATCCGTGCTTTTAATCCATTTGTGATGTTTTACTGAAAACTAACCTAAATGCAATGCAATGATGCTTGAATGCAGCAGAAATATGGGTTAAAAAGGGTGTAAATAATAGAACTTTTACACACTCAACACACCCCCAAACTCAAGTTTTTGCTTGCCCTCAAGCAATTAAACCTAAAAGAAAAATGAATATTTTTGTGTTGGCTTTCAAATAGTGAACTGTCCCTTACCCGTCGCTCATTCTCTATGGCGGCAGCAACCTGTCGGAAAGGTTAGGATCTGTCTGGAATCTCCATATAGCTCTCGTGCAGTGTGTGCATGCTTGTGATCAGTTATATGCTAAGACTCTCTTAGTTTCACTAGAATATTCAACTTCTTAACTCGAATTTTTATGCCAAAGTTTATTTTTTTAGAAGGCACATTTTCATGCTTCTTTTTCTTCTATTTTCAAGCTAAATTTTTCTAGAGCCAGTTTCGGGCACCTCTAGTTAGCTTCCTAGAGCCGGTTTCGGGCACCTCTAGGTTTTTGATTTTCTTTTGCTAAACTTCTTTCCTAGAGCCAGTGTTAGGCACCTCTAGGGGCTATTCAAGTTCTAAGCTTCCTATTCTAGTTTGGCTAAAAGAAATCTAAGCAATAAAACAGTCACAAAAGTGTTTAAGTTTTCAGAACTATAGAAAGGCTCTAAACTTCTCCTTAATCTGTCCTAAAGATGCTGCCACGACAGAGCCGTCATGACAGGTAAGTTAACTTCACAGTTTTAAGCCAACAGTTTTATATTTTCTGATTTTTTTTCGAACTTATTTAAAAAAATAAGACACAACAATTAATAAAAAGATGTACTAAAGACTCCATTAATGATGGAGGGTTGCCACCCCCAAACTCAAGGGTTGCATTGCCCTCAATGCAAAATGACATGAAAAATAAAGACAAAAAGATAATTAAAAGTACATCACAAAAGATAAAGGCATGCAGCAGTAAAGGAAAAATAAAAACTTAAATTTTTAGTCGTTGTCCTCGCTGCTGCTGCTAACACGGATTTGACGGCGGCGTCTAGGCTGTGGAGGAGGCTGGGCAGGTTCAGGGACAGATGTAGGGGCAGGTTGCTCCACAAGCTGGACGTCGGAACTGCTGCCACTGTCCCAACTGCTACTGGTGGTGGTGCTAGCTTTGGGCAGCTTTTTCTTGTTTGCCACATGTTTAATTCTCTTGACCCGCGTAAAATCCCTCTCCAAATTTCTCCGAATCAGCGGGCTGTCATCGGAGGCAGGTCGCTTTGTTCCTCTAGGAGAGGTGTCTGCCGGTGGGCTGCCTGCTGCCGTCGGGGCAGGTGATGTGGTGGAAGCGGTAGAGTGGGAATGTGGAGAGCCGGGTGGGGTGGGTGTGTGAACAGGGGTGTGGACAGAAGTGGGGATACGGAAATAATGGGCAGGAAAAGTAGGAAATTGAATATCGGGAAAATTTAAAGTTTGGGTAATAAAATTTACCGTGGAGTTCGTGAAGTCCCGAATAAATGTCATCAATCCCATTTGGCGTTCCTCTACCCGTTGTAACGTAGCAAGGAGGAGGGCAGACTGGTCTGTCGGAGCGGTGGCGGCAGCAGGTTCCGGGGCAGGCTCCTCTGATGATTCTGCGGGGGAGCCGGCAGGGTTGAAGGAGGAGACATGTGTAGCCACGATCAGCTCCATGAGGCTGTTTATGTTATTGTCTGTCCAACCTCTGCCCTTCCTTATTTTGTCGGAGGGATCCTCGGGTACAGCAGCACATCGGCAGAGGGAGGTTATGGTGAACGGCATGCAGAGGCGTGAGTCGGAGCGGAAGGCACAGTCAAGGATGTTGTCCCTCATATATCTGCCCACATTGATGGGCCTGTCGTGCATGATGGAGTGAATAAGGGCCAGCCGCTGTCGGTTGACTGTCGTGTGGTGGGAAGAGGACAGGATACGCTTTTTGATGAAAGCATTCCAAAGTTTTGCTTCGGGGAGGAGCTGCCCCCTGTTGACGGAGTGGGGGTTCTTCTTGCTAGTAGTCCATGACGTTCCCGCCTCTGTCAACTCCACCATGACAGCATCATAAGCGGCAGCGTCGAGGGAGTCGAGGAATTTCTGGTAAGCATCATCATCGGGGCCAAAGAAAACGCTAAACATGTGGTTGATGCTGTCGGCAGTGAAGGGCACTTGCACCCCTCGAACGGTGACGGATGTCGCCGTTCTGCTGTCTATTGCTGCGTAGAATTCCCGGACCAGGGTGTCGTTCAACTCTGCCGGTTGTTCGGTAAAATACTCCCATAGCTGAGCCGTGATGGCGTTTACAATGAACGGCCAGAGTCCCATGTTGGGCGTCTGCCGGATGTAAACGAACCCACGTTCTTCCCATAGCTCCTTGTTGGCAAAGGGCGTTGCTGCTGCTGAGGAGGATGCTGAGGCAGCACCACGACGGGTTTGTCTAGTAGACATGTTGGTTGCAAGGGTTGTGAAATCTGAAGAAAGCAAAGAAAACTAGAGGAGAAAACAAAGAAGAATAAGCAGAAGTGAGAAAAAATGAAAATGAGAATGGGGTTTTATAGCGGTCGAGTAGCTGCCTATTTAATGCTGCAACGGTAGGCGGGAATAACGGGGCGGCAGATTGGATTTAGCGTGTCTGACGCATCTGACACGCATTTATGCGTCTGTTATGCGTCTGCCGCACGCTTCTGCGTCTGCCATGCCAGTCTGTTGACAGCCTGTCAAATTCGTCCGCGGCGGCAGCTGAAACGACAGGTCTCCATAAATGGGCTTTATTGGGCTGATGGATGGGCGGTGGGCTTGGGTCACTTCTCCTTTTCTTCTTGACTCCTTTATTACCTAAAAACTGAAATTAGAAAAATAAAACATTATTCGAATAAAATAAACCTAATTCCTAATAAATAATAAAAATAATAAAAATAAAAATAAAACTTAGGTTAATTTAGGGATGCCTTGTGGGGCATCTCCTAAAGTAACCACTTCCTGTATTCCTGGGGCTTCAGTCCCCTGATAGTGCTTGAGGCGTTGTCCATTGACTTTGAATTGGTGCCCGTCTTGTAATGATTGAATTGTGATGGCACCATGGGGAAAAACTTGAACCACTTGGAACGGGCCAGACCATCTAGACTTTAGCTTTCCTGGGAAGAGTTTAAGTCTAGAATTAAATAACAACACAAGCTGCCCTGAGCAGAACTGTCGTGGCAGCAGTTTCTCGTCGTGCCACCTCTTAGTCTTTTCCTTGTAGATCCTTGCGTTGTCGTAGGCCATTGTCCGTAATTCTTCAATCTCGTTCAGATCTAATAATCTTTTCTGGCTGGCCTTGTCCAAGTCCATGTTCACTGCCTTGATTGCCCAATATGCCTTGTGCTCGATCTCGACAGGCAAGTGACAGGTTTTCCCATAAATCAGTCGGTATGGAGACATGCCCAATGGAGTCTTGAAAGCTGTCCTGTATGCCCATAATGCATCATTCAGAAGTAGAGACCAATCTTTCCTAGTTGGTTTAACCATCTTTTCAAGAATGTTCTTCACTTCCCTATTGGATATCTCAGCCTGTCCATTGGTCTGTGGGTGGTATGCTGTCGCGATCCTGTGCTTGACACCATATTTCTTTAAGGCGGCAACAATTACCCTATTATCAAAATGTCTCCCTTCATCACTGATAATCGCCCTAGGGATGCCAAATCTAGAAAAAAATGTTTTTGTGCAAAAACTTTTGGACCGTTTTGGCATCATTCTTTTGAGTGGCGATGGCTTCAACCCACTTGGAGACATAATCCACTGCTAGGGGGATGTAAAGATTTCCACATGAAGATGGAAAAGGTCCCATAAAATCAATCCCCCAAACGTCGAAGATCTCGACTTCTAGAATGTTCTGCAGTGGCATCTCGTTTCTCCTTGAGATGTTACCTGTCCGCTGGCACCTGTCACAGTTTTTGTAAAACTCCTGTGCATCTTTATATAGTGTCGGCCAGTAGAATCCTGACTGTAGCACCTTGGCAGCGGTTTTGTTGCCTCCTAAGTGTCCTCCGTATTGTGAAGCATGACAGTGATGGAGAATGTCTTCTTGTTCTTCTTGTGGTATACACCTCCTTATAACCTGATATGCGCACATTTTGAAAAGAAGAGGTTCGTCCCAATAATAATGTTTAACATCATTTTGGAACCTCTTCCTGGCTTGATAATTAAGATCAGAAGGTAATATTCCGCTAACTATAAAATTAACGAAATCAGCATACCAGGGAAGGTTCGAAGACTTACCTGCCGCCATGGCTGTTGCGACAGCGATTGCGGCAGCAAAGAGCTGCTCATCTGGGAAGGTCTCCAATATGTGTGTCTCGTCTATGGGTAGACTTTGTCCCTTTTCCAACCTCGACAAGTGGTCTGCCACCTGATTTTCTGTCCCCTTTTTGTCCTTGATCTCAAGGTCGAACTCTTGTAATAGTAGTATCCATCGTATCAACCTAGGCTTTGCATCCTTCTTTGCGAACAAATACTTTAGGGCAGAATGGTCGGTGTGTATTATTACCTTCGTTCCAAGTATGTAAGAACGAAACTTGTCGATGGAGAACACCACATCTAACAACTCCTTTTCTGTGGTGGTGTAGTTCACTTGGGCGTCATTTAATGTTTTGCTGGCATAGTATATGACATGAAACAGCTTATCTCTGCGCTGCCCAAGTGCTGCCCCGACATCATAGTCACTAGCATCACACATGATCTCAAACGGTTGTGTCCAGTCTGGTGGCTGTACTATGGGGGCTGTCACTAGCTTTTCCTTCAGAACCTTGAATGCTTCAGTACATTCCTCATTAAAGTCAAAGGGTCGGTTCTGCTCTAAGAGATGGCATAGGGGCTTTGTGATTTTTGAGAAATTTGCAATAAATCTCCGATAAAAACCCGCATGCCCTAAAAAACTCCTAATGCCCTTGACTGTGGTTGGCGGCGACAGCTTCTCTATTACTTCAATTTTAGCCCTGTCGACTTCTATCCCACGACAGCTAATCTTATGGCCAAGGACTATCCCTTCGTCCACCATAAAATGGCATTTTTCCCAATTTAGAACAAGATTAGCTTTTTCACATCTTTCAAGTACCTTTTGAAGGTTGCCGAGGCAGCTCTCAAAATCGTCTCCAAAGACAGAAAAACCATCCATGAAAATCTCAAGGAAGTCCTCTACCATGTCGGAGAATATTGCCATCATGCACCTTTGGAAGGTGGCAGGTGCGTTACAGAGGCCGAACGGCATCCTCCTAAATGCGTATGTTCCGTAGGGGCATGTGAAAGTCGTTTTCTCTTGATCCTCCGGTGCAATAGCAATTTGGTTATAACCTGAATAACCATCAAGAAAACAATAATAAGATTTACCCGCTAATCTATCAAGCATTTGATCAATAAAGGGTAAAGGAAAGTGGTCCTTTCGGGTAGCTTTGTTAAGCTTCCGATAGTCCATACAAACCCTCCAACCGGTCACAGTCCTGGTTGGGATTAGCTCATTGTTCTCGTTGGTTATCACTGTCATTCCTCCTTTCTTTGGAACACATTGCACCGGGCTTACCCATTTGCTGTCGAAGATGGCGTAAATAATACCAGCATCTAACCATTTAATTATCTCTTTACGCACTACCTCCTTCATCGCAAGGTTTAACCGCCTTTGGGCATCAATAGTCGGCTTATGATCTTCCTCTAGGAGGATTTTGTACATGCATATTGCCGGACTAATGCCCTGAATGTCTGCTATCGTCCATCCAATCGCCTTCTTGTGCTGTCTTAACATGTCGATCAGCTGTCGTTCCTGCGGCAGCTTAGCAGAGATGATTACGGGCAGTGTGTCATCACAACCAAGATAAGCATATTTAAGCTGCCCTGGCAGGGGCTTAAGTTCTAAGACAGGTGGTTCAATAGTAGAGGGCTTTTGGATTAAATGGTTATCCGAAGTGTAATTCAAGGGCTCGAATAACTTACCTGGACGATGGTCTAACCAGTTTACCTCCTCATGACCTTCAGTATCAGATGTATCGGATTCAGAGGAGTTGCTGTCGTCGGTGCTGTCATCATCGCTGTCGTCGTCACTGTCGTGACAGGCCTTTAAGTGGCTGTCACAGCAGTGACCAAATTTTATATCACGGCAGCCCGACCTGATGCAGGGGTAATCAAAGGTCACCTCAATGATGGTTTTGCATTCCTCGTCCACATCGGCATGTTTCATTGCTTGGAGAACATTCAACTTAATTTCTTGATCGTTCACGCGCATGGTGAGTTCTCCTTTCTCCTCATCAATCAATGATCTTCCCGTGGCTAAGAATGGTCGCCCAAGGATGACTGGTGCGTTTCCATCTGCCTCACAATCTAAAATAAGAAAGTCAGCAGGAAAAATAAGCTTATCCACTCTTACCAAGATATCTTCAATTTTTCCCTCGGGGTGAACGTAAGAGCGGTCGGCTAGTTGTAGGGTAACTGTCGTGGGCCGCGCCTTGCCAATACCAAGTTTCTGAAAAACAGATTTGGGCATTAGATTAACACTTGCTCCAAGATCACAAAGTGCCTTACCCACGAATTTGTCGCCGATTACACAAGGTATGAGGAAGCTCCCCGGATCCTTCTTTTTATGGGGTGGCTGCCGATGAAGAATACTCATGCAACCTTCTTGCATCCTTACCGTTTCAAATTCCCCAAGTTTAGATTTTTTTGACATAACATCCTTGAGAAATTTAGCATAACCGGGCATCTCCCTAACAGCATCTAACAACGGAATATTAATATGAACCTGTTTAAAAATATCATAAATCTTTTTAAGTTGCGATTCATGCTTAGTGTAATCACTAATTTTGTCCGGGCTATTCAGCCCTTAAGTATACTTAAAGAACATTGGGCTGTGGCCGGCCGTGTTGGGCCTGGTTTAATTCTGTTGGGCTTTGCTTAGCCATATTAGGCCTTATTCAGTCATGTTGGGCTTTATTTATTCATAATTGGGCTTAAATTAATTAATACATAGATACAAACATATTATTCATTAGAATTCTGGGTTCTATTATTGACCTTCTTCTAATTACTACCTACTATCATATATTATATTATTATAATTACTATGTTATTATGATATTACTTATTATCTCCCATCATTAGTATATCATTAGTATTATTATTATTATTAACATCACACATTATCTTACCACCGTACTATGTTATTATTATCCTTATCATATTATCATCATCTTATTATTATTATCATTAACAAATCCGAAAAAACTAATATGAATAAGCCCAGTATTAAATAAATAAAATCCATATATATAATAAAAGCCCAAAGTTATTTTTAAAGTCCATTATAAAGCATACATATTTACAAGCCCGTTTCAGGCCCAACACCCATTAAACAGAAACCCTAATTGCTACACTTTGTCTATGTAGCCGCCGCAGCCACGACCGTCGGATCTGATCAGATCTGACGGCCCAGACGAAGCTGTGGAAAGGAAGCCCTAGATGGGCACTGATGAGTTATGCGCCGCCTAGATCACAGCCGCAAGATCAGGAGGGCTTCAACGGCCCAGATTGGGGAACCAAAGAAACCCTAGACGCCCCTCTGGTGACCTCGCGCCGCCATGAAGCTGAGCCGTCAGATCACAATCTCGATCTGACGGTCCGGATGCCACGAGACACAACACGCGCCCACGCGCGACGCCTCAGATCCCCACTCGCGCGCGTGAAGCCCACGCCCGCCTCTCCAGATTCCTCGAGTGCTCGCCACGTCGCCCCCGCCCGTCCCAACGACCGATCCGTCGGCCACGTCGATCGTCGTACAATATGCAACGAAGAAAAGAGAGTCAGCATCAAATAAAGGGAAAATAAAAATCGAAAACAAAAAGAAAAGGGAAGGACGAAATCAGAACGGAATGGCAGAGAATGACAGAGCCTTGCATGAATCCGGCCAAAAACACAATACGAACCAATGAGCCTTTTTCATTGAATTAACCAAAATGTAAAAATCAGTCGATTATTCGGCTATAAAACCGAATTGACGGCTTTATTGTAAGGGATTCATGAAACTCCCAAGAACAAAGCACGAAAAGCAATATCACAACCAGAACCATTCAGGTATATCACTCATCACCATTGCATGTAAAAAGAAAAAAGACGGGAAGCATTAAGATAGCTTTTTTTACCTTTTCTGTTTCACCTTCTTCCTCTTCTCCCTTTTTCTTCCTCGGTCGAGAACAAACCAAGCCATTCGTGGCACGAAGGGTGACTCGGTCGGGAAAGAAAATGGGGAGACACTTCCCCTTCTGCGTCGTCGTTGTCCCCCGGGTCCGGTGTGAATCGCGTCTTTTCGGGTTTTCTTTTTTTTGTTTCGAAAAGGGAGTGGAGGTTTCCGAGAGTCGAGTGTTGGGCTGTGTCGTAGGTTGGTTTTGGTCTGGCTTCAGGGTCTCGTGAGGAGTGTTTTTTTGGTCGGACATGGTTTTAGGGCTGCCGGACGGTGATTAGAACCGCCCGGCGTTCGAGGTCAAGAGAGAAAAGAGAGAGAGTCAGAGAGTTTTCAGGGCGGCTAGGGTTTTAAGTCGGGCAAAAGGGGGCGTTCGAGTCGATTAGGTAGGGTTTTATAGAGTTCGTTTATTTTGTTTTTTTGTTTAATAGCAGGTTTGGTCCTTCCGTGTCGAGTTAATTGCGTCTTAGGGGTTTCCGCAAGGTCAAATAGCACGTTAGGTCCCTGGGGTATTGAGTCGGTTCGTCTCTTCGTCCCAGATCGAGTCTGCTTAGGGTCTTATTATTCGTCCAGTCCCTTTCCTTTCACCCCGTGTTCAATTTGGTCCTCCCCACAGTTTTGAGTCTTTTTGTGTCTTTTCTAATTTAGCCACTGCTTTCTGTTTTTCTTTCAATTTAGTCACCATATTTCGTATGCTTGTTTCATATGATGTATGATTTATTTTCTTACTCGATGTTTTGGTATTGTTTTAATTTCGTTTGTTTGGTAGTATGTATGCTTTATGTCATGTGTTTGTTTTTTGTTGAATATATGTTGTTAATCCGTTTTTATAACTTTCGTGGGTCCCGCATGACACGTATTGCTTAATTACTGTTGTTTCAAATATATGTTTTTTTGGGGGTCGTTTCTATGGTCTAAAATGATTAGAGTTAATAGGTTTTCATGTTTACCTCAAGTAATTATGTGAATCAAATATCTATGTGTTGCCATGCTTATTAATCCATTATTAATGTAATTTGTCTCTTTAATTTATTAGTAGATAATTATAGAATGTTAAATTTGGGCTCCATGGCATCTCAAAATGGGCCTTTGGGCCTTAGGAGCTAATTTGGTTAAATATTTTGGGCCTTTCCCTTATGTGTTTATGTTGAATGTTTTATGGCATGCATGTGTATATTTTTGTCATTCATGTGACCTAAAATGTAAGCATGGTAACCAATTTAAAAATCAAACCCAAGAGGGGTATTAATTAACCTCGGTATCCGAAGACGACAGTCCTAGCTTAATGGATGTCTATCGGATACTTAGGTTAATTTTCACCGCCTCTAGGTAAGAGAAAGCATAAAAATTGAAAATAACATGCATCATCTCTTATATGTTCGCATCATGCATAAAGGTGACGTACGGGATCCGAACCCTAAACTAACACGGCAGTCAGCCTTATTTGATGTCGGTTTAGTCTATGGTCCAGTGTACCGTCATCCTTTTTAATTAAATGATTAATTAATTCCCATGCCACTATTCGACAAAGCCCGTATTTTAAGTCATATTTTCATTTAAGAGCAATTGTTAAATTCACTTCGATTTTTAAATAATTCCTATCGATCAAAAGGCAACAAGCTATTTGGTACCGATTTCCGGGCGTGATGGGGGCGCTAACCCTACCCCACGCGTAACCAACTCCCGAACCCGTTTTAAAATGAATCTCTGGTTTTACGGTGTCCGGCCTACCTCAGTGGCCGGTGGCGACTCCAAGTTTTCCAAAACATGAATTCCCCCCCCTTTTCTTTTAATAAACCCCCTTTTCAAAAAGAAAATAGTGATAAGGCCCACACTTAGCGGTTTCGGAGAAAAACCTTATCACAGCATGGCGACTCCGCTGGGGACTAAATTTTTGTTTTTTACAAAACAAAAAATAAGAGTTAAGCCAATAAAACGCTTGTTGCCATTTGATCGATAGAAAATATTTAAAATCCGAAGTGAAGCTAATAAGTTTGTTCTTTCATGAAAATATGACTTAAGTTGAACGGGCTTTGAAAATTTGTGGCATTCGAATTAATTTTCCATTTAATTATTAAGGAAGTCACCAACATGTGTTGCATCATGATCATCAAGCTCTATACCCGAGCTACCCTTTTAAGTGAGAGTGAAACGCCCATACCCACGTGAGTATCCCTCCATGGGTCGGTAATTCACTTTCGGAATCCACGCCTTTTGACACGTGAGCAGCCCTCCACGTCATTAGGTCGTGCTTTCCCTCGAACCGAAACCAATTCGCAAGCCTTTAATGGGCCAGAATTGGGGTTCTTATTGCCTTAGTAGGTGATAAGATAGGTTCGGGTACCCTTTGTTAGAACCGAACTCATGAGTGAGAATTTAAGAAGCCCACCCCATTAGAGCCATGCGGATAACCCTAGAGTTTAGAGTGTCTAGGCTTTGTTTTCTTGTACCCATGATTGGTTCCTATTGTTTGCTTGCAACTAACGCTTTCATTTTTTTCTCCCCCCTCCCCTTTTTTACCTTTTTTCCTCTTATTTTGCATATCATCATACCTTAGAGAGCACATTGGTTTGGGGATAGTCTGAATTGAAAGCGAGAGTTATGACGGAAATTGTGAGGAGCATGGATGAGAAGAATTCAGAAGTTCAAGTATGGTCAGAAGGCGAGCAACAACATGAGGGTGACAGTATTACCGTCGGTTTCAGATCAGGGATGGCAAATCAAACTTTCATGAATACGGAAATCAATGACGTGACCGCATTGAAGCAAGTATGGAACAATTGGGATTCTGAAACCCGGACAGCTTTCAGGAATGAGTTTGGGGACATAGCTTATCTGTTATATGTCCCGGTTGATCAAGCTTTACTACAGGCTTTGGTTGGATTCTGGAACCCTGCCTACAGTTGTTTCACGATTGGAAGTATAGATCTAACCCCCACTATTGAGGAGTATCAAGATCTCATCAATTGCAGAAAAGTGAAAGATGACCGAGTCTACTCGAAGAACAGTAAGTACAAGTCGTTCCGAGCAAAGCTTGAGAAACTCTCTGGTACCTTGGCATCATGGGTAGAGCAACAAGTCGGGATGTGGAACAATAAGGAATACTTGAAGGTCGAGGGGATCTTATCCTTAGCATCGGTACTCCCAGCTGGAACAGTGCAGCGTAATTTATTCGCCTTAGCGATTTACGGACTAGTCATTTTTCCTAAGGCTCTAGGCTTCATACACCCAGCAGTGTTGGACTTGTTCGATAAATTGGCTGAAGGAGGAAATCCGGCTCCGGTTATTCTGTCGGAGACCTTCCAATCTTTGAGGTTCTGTCGGAAGCACGGCGGTGGCCGTTTCTTGGGTTGTCCCCAACTCCTCACAGTTTGGTTCTACAGTCATTTTTGGACGAATGCCAGTTTCTCGAGATCAGTCTACGATAGTATGTTCTCAGCTCTGGAAGAGTTTCTTAAAAAAGAGAATTGGCCTGCCAAGCGAACAGCGGAAGTTTGGCTCGATTTGCTTCGAAATTTGAACACTGAAGATGTGGTTTGGAGAGCCCCGTGGCTATCAGCTAGAAACATTCGATACAGATGTTGGACATACTCGTGGGTACCGCTGCTAGGACTATGGGGACACACTGCCTATGCACCGTTGATGGTCCTAAGGCAATACGGGTCAAAACAATTTGTGCCGGCAACTGATGGAATGAATGCCTTCCACGTGGATTATCAGAAAGAAAAGGGCTACAAGGGAAAGGTGTATGCCGCATCCTCAGCTTGGAATAATGCTAGACGAGTGAGGATTTTGAGCGCTCCTTATATGGTCACCCCGGAATATGAAGTGTGGAGGTTCAATCGCATCGATGATAATGTCCCCCTGTTGGACCCAGATAAAAGGGAAGCCACGAGGGAAAGGTTGGCATCGCTTCCCACTGAAGCTGATCTGATGAGAGAACAGCTAGAAGAAGAACGGAAGAAGTATGTACGACTTGAGGAAAAGGCAAGTAGAGAGAGGTTCGATTTTGAACTTGAGAAGGTACGGTATGAAGGGAGTCTCAAAGCATTGCAAAAGAAGAACGATGAATTGCAGCTGGAACTAGGAATGGAGAAAGAGGAGATACAGAAACTGCAAAGGATGAACAAAGGAAAAAGAGCTAACGAAGGAGGAACAAGCCAGGGAGCTGAACTACGACTCAAAGAGGAGAGAGCAAGGGCAGAAAACTACAAAAGGGGGTACCATGAATTTAAAGACCATGTAGCCGCTTTAACTCAAGAAATGAGAAGTCTTCGCACTGAATACACCTCGAAGCTCGAGAGGGAGGTGAATGAGAACGGCACTCTGAAGGAAAAGGTGAAGAATTTGGAGAGGTCTCTTTTCAAGCATAAGGGGTCGACCAGTAAGCTCAAGACCAGCGAGTCGGAAAATCAAACCTTAAGAGATCGCATTGACGAGTTAGAGACCAAGGTGCAAGAATTGAAGGACCGCATTGAAAGCATGAGAGGGGCAATCCAAGTACGTCCTACACCTACTTTGGAGCAGTTACATTTTGCCGCCTTCACCATTTGGAGACAGGAGCAAGAATTGGCTCAGTGGAATGCACGGGTACGCTACATTGCCGAGAAGATACAGTTCCTAGCTGAAGACGCCACCGAACTTCATGATAAGGTGGATGACTCCAACAAAGCGGGAGAGACGGTTGTGTGGATCCTCAGAGAGATCATGGATTTGGGAGCTAAGCTGGATCAGTTCGTGGAGGAAAGAGACTAGAAGAGAGAAGAAGAAGCTTCAGGATAGCTAGGCTTTGATAGAAGTAACTTAGGTTTTCTTTAATGTATTTAAGTTTCCAAAAATTGTATCCGAACAATACTCCAGTAAATATAAGCTGTTTGAGGAGGATATTTGCCAAACCCAGTGTTGCTCTCCATATTCATACATTTTGCATACTTGCATGTTCACTTTAACATCCATGCACTATATATTTATTCACACATACCATCTAACATCTCAGACTTAACTAAGGGGTTTCCCATTTCAGATAAGCATTGCATTTTGCTGCATTAAAATTACCAACCATTCCACACTCATACGGAACCCGGTCGCAGCATCGGATAATGGAGGAAAGGTTAGCTAAGGTGGAACAAGGCCAGAAAGAGTTGGAAAACCGCTTGGATGGGGTTAACCGGAACATCAGTGATCAGATAGCACAGTCACAGATATCCATCATCGCCCAGATGACCAGTCTGTTAACTAAGATGAAAGGGAAGGAGGGAATCTCTGCTGACAGTTCTCATGTGGAAGACCATGAGGGTGCTTCGTCTCACGCGAAGGTCAACCCGGAAGGGACAGAGGCCGGAAAGAAAATATTTGTCAATCTTGGTGGGGCATCTGCCAGTCGCCCTGGAGGAACGACAGCAAGCCAGCCCGCTGACGTAGAAGCAGATCAGGAGAACGAGGTCCCGGACCTTAGTTTGATGGAAGAAGTGGGAAGGGTCAGAATTGAGTTAGAGAAGAAATATGAGGAGAAGTTTCGGCTATTTAAAGAAAGGCTAAAGAACATCCAGCAAGGGGATGAAGGAGGGGACAGCGCTAGCGATTTGAGCTTGGTAGCAGATCTAGTACTCCCACCTAAATTCAAAGTCCCGGACTTTGATAGGTATGATGGCACCACTTGCCCGTCTGCACACATTACAATGTACTGTCGCAAGATGGCTGCATTTATCAAAGATGAGAAGCTGCTCATCCATTGTTTCCAAGACAGCCTGACTGGCTCTGCCATTAGGTGGTACACTTCACTCAGCCGAGCAAACATCAAGAATTGGAAGGATCTTTCCAGAGCCTTCATAGACCAGTACAAGCACGTGACAAATATGACCCCGAATCGGATTATGTTGGAGGGAATGGAACAGAGGGCTAATGAGAGTCTGCGCCAATATGCCCAGAGGTGGCGAGAAGTGGCAGCCCAAATCCAACCTGCTATCCCGGAACATGAGATCACTCCGATGTTCATCAACACCTTGAAAGGGACACTGTTCGACCGATTGATAAGCAGCACCACTCAAAGCTTTGCTGATTTGGTAAAGACCGGCGAGTCGATTGAGGTGGCCATTAAAAGCGGAAGGATAGACAGTGGGGAGAGTCACCACAAGAATTATAAGAAGAAAGAAAGTGAGGTGAATACGGTAAACACCTATACGACCCCTAAAAGTTTTACTCTTTCGGCACCTCAAACTACGCCAAGTGGCGGGCAGAATTCCGGAAAAAAGGAGGTTAGACATCCTAAGAAAGAGAATGAGAAATTGAGTTTCACTCCGATCCCCATGTCGTATGCTGATTTGTATGCTCACCTATACGAGGCAGAATTGGTCAGACCATACCACGTCACCCCTTTCAAGCCACCATTCCCGGCATGGTATGACGAGAAAGCTAATTGCACATACCATGGTGGTGTCCCGGGGCATTCAATTGAGAATTGCCTCGCTTTTAAGAAGTTTGTGCAACATCTAATCAACACGGGGGTACTACAGCTAGATGAGCCGAACACCACCACAAACCCTTTGCCTAATCATGCAGGTCGGGGAGTCAATATGATCGAGGAACAGTGTTTCAGGAAGGCTAAGCTCAGTGTATCTGAAGTTAAGTCGCAATTGCGGTGGGTATTTCAACAGCTATGTATGGCACGACTGATTGATCGTGGGATGGAGATTGTCTTGAAGGGGTGTGGACCCTACTGTGAGTACCACCAGCGAGAGGGGCATGATATTCAGTGTTGCGGCGAGTTTAAACAGGTGGTCCAGGGGTTGATGGATCGCAAAGAAATTGAATTCTTCGAAGGGGAGGAGGAGAAGAGGAGCTTTGAGGTATGCGCGTCCGATGACGCCAAAGTCAAGTTTGGTTTGGACCGGCCCTTCATTATACCTCGCAAGGTGAGGGAAGGTAGTTCGTCTGAAGGAGAAAGCCCCAAGCTAGCCCCGAAATTAAGAATATCTCGCCCTAAGACGTTTCCCTTCAAGGACGAGAGAAAGGTTCCGTGGAACTACACCGCACATGTTTCAATGCCTGGAAATCCGATGAAAGGGGATGGTCTGTCTAGCAAGGATGAGACGAAGGAAGAAGATAATCAGAAGGAATCGAAAATGGAAGTAGAGGATGAGGTTGGGAATCTGACAAGAAGTGGGAGATGCTACGCACCGGATGCTCCCAAAGAGACGGATCCGAAGGAAAAAGGGGAACTGCCCGACCCGGAAGTCAAAAAGTTGTTTGGAGAGGACCCTCCTCCTAAGATCAATGAGCCAGTAACAGAGACTCAGGCTCAAGAGTTTTTGAAATTTTTGAAACATAGTGAGTACAGCGTTGTTGATCAGCTCAGAAAACAGCAAGCCCGGATTTCAGTATTGGAACTGTTGCTAAGCTCAGAGAAACACCGTGATGCACTCCTCAAGGTACTGAACCAGACGTTTGTCCCGGATAACATTTCGGTTGATAAGCTCGACCGGATTGTCGGTCACATCGCTGCAGATAATTTTATCACCTTCAGTGACGATGAGATCCCGGAAGGAGGAATGGGATCAACAAAGGCATTAAACATAACCGTACATTGCAAGGGATATGTTCTGCCAGGGGTCCTTGTGGACAACGGTTCAGCTTTGAATGTAATGCCAATGGTGACCTTGCAAAGGCTGCCCATTGACAGCTCACACATAAAACCCTGTTCGAACTCAGTCAGAGCTTTTGATGGAACCCAAAGAGAGGTTGTGGGGAAGATTGAGGTGCTGTTGCTGATCGGACCTACCGAGTATATAGTGGAGTTTGTGGTGATGGACATCAAGCCGACCTACAATTGTCTGCTAGGGAGGCCTTGGATTCATTCAGCGGGGGCTGTGCCTTCCTCTCTGCATCAGAAGTTGAAGTTCATCATTGAAGGCAAGTTGGTGAGTGTATCCGCGGAGCAAGATATTATAGCGTCTGTAACTACCGATGCCTCATACATCCAGGTTGGCGAGGAGGCAGTTGAGTGTGCTTTTCGAGCCCTTGAATTTATAAATGCAACATTTGTAGCGGAAGGAAGCAAGATCCCGCGCCCAAAGCTGTCAAAGTGCACCAAGATGCAGGTGTGGCAGACTTTAGGATGGGGAGCAAAGAAAGGAAGAGGACTGGGGAGAAATCTGCAAGGATGCCTACGTGTCAGAGGTGTCATTAACAAACAAGATAGGTTCGGGCTTGGACATAAGCCCACTTTTCAGCAAAAGAAACTAGAATGGAGGAGGAAGGCCGAACGAAGAATGGCTAGGCTTCGAGGGGAAGATATGCCATGGGAGCCCATCGTCTATACTGATATAAAGAAGACTTTCACGTCAGGAGGGATCATCAACCCCGAACAGATGGTGCACGAGGCCAACATGGAAGATGCTAAGCTTTGCGAGGAAGAAAAGCTTAGCGTGGCATTGAAGGACATGGTCATTAATATGATATCGCAAGATAATGGGAGTTCGGCCGATGTGACTGGAATCCGCCCTTGTCTCCCCGGAGAAACTCTTGGCAATTGGACTGCTCATGATGTGCCTGTAACCTTTAGGTCTGAGCCAGAGTAATACTCAGAAACCCCCCCTATTTGCTTGTGCCCGTGAGCAATAGGGATCTTTTGTAAAGGGCATCTATGTTAATTCTGCTCGTTTAAAATTCAATAAAAAAGACGCTTTTCCAAAAATTGCAAACATTTCATTCATTTCATTCATTACACATTCTATGTTTATTATTATACCTACTCCGCAAATAATATGTATATTCGGCCCCCAATACGCATTCTTTTCACAAATGTTGCAGGACCCCTATTATTAACCTTGTCAATGATGTTGAATCTAATCCCGAGGTGGATTTCAAGCGACCATTATATCTAGCCGAGATCGGTGAAGAGGAGGAGGAATATGAAATCCCCGAAGAGTTCCTCAAGTTGATGGAGAGTGAGAATAGGCAGATAGTCCCTCACCAGGAGGAAATAGAAATCCTGAACTTGGGGAATGAAGGTGAAGAGCGGAAGGAAGTCAAAATTGGCACAATCCTCTCGCCCTCGACGAGAATAGAATTGATAAATCTGTTGACAGAATTCAGGGACATCTTCGCGTGGGCTTACCAGGATATGCCAGGCCTAGACACAAGCATTGTGGTACACAAGTTACCGATTAGACCAGAGTGCAAGCCAGTCCAACAGAAATTGAGAAGGATGAGAACCGACACCTTACTGAAAATCCGAGATGAAGTACAGAAACAGTATCAGGCGGGTTTCTTACAAGTGGTCGAGTACTCAGAATGGGTAGCCAACATAGTGCCTGTCCCGAAAAAGGACGGGAAGGTGCGCATGTGTGTGGACTATAGAGATCTTAACAGAGCAAGCCCGAAGGACAACTTCCCTCTACCTCATATTGATACATTGGTAGACAACACAGCTGGCCATTCTTGGTTCTCCTTCATGGACGGTTTCTCAGGATACAACCAAATAAAGATGGATCCTGATGACATGACCAAAACAACATTTGTGACGATGTGGGGAACCTTTTGCTATAAGGTAATGCCCTTCGGTTTGAAAAATGCCGGGGCAACATATCAAAGAGCCATGGTATCACTCTTTAACGACATGATGCACAAAGAAATCGAGGTCTATGTGGATGACATGATAGCAAAATCCCAGACCGAAGAGGGGCACATTCAAAACTTGAGGAAGTTGTTCCAAAGATTGAGAAAGTATCGGCTGAAACTCAACCCGGCAAAGTGCACTTTCGCCGTCACTTCCGGAAGGCTCTTAGGCTTCGTGGTTAGCAAGAGGGGAATCGAGATTGATCCAGATAAAGTGAAAGCTATCCAAGATCTCCCACCACCTCAGACCCAGAAGGAAGTTCGGGGATTCTTAGGAAGGCTGAATTACATATCCCGATTCATATCCCAATTAACCAACAAATGTGATCCTGTCTTCAAACTACTCCGGAAGAATGACCCCGGGGTTTGGGACGAGGAATGCCAAGGGGCTCTAGAAAAGATCAAGAAGTACCTGACTCATGCCCCAATCTTAGTACCCCCGGTACTAGAAAGGCCCTTGATCCTGTACTTGACAGTCTTTGAGAATTCGATGGGATGTGTCTTAGGGCAGCATGATGAGACAGGCAAGAAAGAGCGAGCGGTTTACTACTTGAGCAAGAAATTTACCGAGTGCGAAACTCGATACCCGCAAATCCAGAAGTTGTGTTGTGCCTTGGTATGGGTAACTAAGAGACTCAGGCAGTACATGTTGTATCACACCACATGGTTGATATCCAAACAGGACCCCCTAAAATTTCTGATGGAGATGCCGGCGCTTACAGGAAAGTTAGCCCGGTGGCAGATGTTGTTATCTGAATTTGATATCATGTATGTAAGTCAGAAGGCAGTAAAAGGGAGCGCTATAGCCGATTTCTTGGCAAGCCGAGCTTCAGATGATTATGAACCATTAGACTTCGACTTCCCGGATGAAGATCTGATGTGCATAACTTTGGGGGAAGATGATACCAACAAAGAGGGTTCATGGAGACTTTACTTTGACGGAGCCTCCAACGCTTTAGGTCATGGAATCGGGGCAGTCTTAATTTCCCCGGAGAAGGTATATTACCCTCTCACCAGTAGGCTGGACTTCTTTTGTACCAACAACATAGCTGAATATGAGGCATGCGTCATGGGGTTGCGTGCGGCCATCGAGAGAAAGATAAAGAAACTCCATGTATTCGGGGACTCTTCTTTAGTAATATATCAGCTAAAGGGTGAATGGGAAACCAGAGACCCGAAGTTGGTTAAGTATTACGACCTAGTTCAGGGACTGATCAAGAATTTTGAAAAGATCAGTTTCGCTCATCACCCCAGGGAAGATAACCAGATGGCAGACGCCTTAGCGACTCTGGCAGCTACCTTCAATGCAAGCTCAGGTGCTGAGATGGAATCAATCAAGATGCGAACGCTGGAAATACCCGCTCACTACTACAGCATAGAAGAAGAGGCCGACGGTAACCCATGGTACTACGACATTTTGCAATACATCAAGTGTCAGACGTACCCCGCAGAAGCAAGTGAAAATGACAAGAGGACCATTAGGAGAATGGCGGCCAGTTATGTCTTGGACGGGGAAATTCTGTACAAAAAGGGAAAGGACCAAGTACTGATGAGGTGCGTGGATGCTCGTGAAGCCAAGAATATCCTGGCAGAAGTCCACGATGGTTTATGTGGGACCCACGCCAATGGTTTCTCAATGGCCCGTAAGATTATGAGATATGGCTACTTTTGGTCAACCATGGAAGGGGACTGTGTTGACTACGCCAAGAGATGTCACAAGTGTCAGGTATATGCGGACAAAATACATGCACCGCTTATGCCACTGCACACTATGAATGCGCCATGGCCCTTCGCTATGTGGGGAATGGACGTGATTGGCCAGATCCACCCTAAGGCTTCTAATGGGCACCGCTTCATTCTGGTCGCCATCGACTACTTCACAAAGTGGGTAGAAGCTGCTTCTTACGCCAACGTTACCAGGAAAACGGTTTGCAAATTTTTGAAAAAGGAAATCATTTGCCGATATGGGATGCCGGAAAGGATTATCACCGATAATGGCTCGAACCTGAACAATAAGATGATGGATGAAGTGTGCGAGCAATTCAAAATAAAACACCACAATTCCACGGTGTACCGCCCAAAGATGAATGGGGCAGTAGAGGCTGCGAACAAGAACATCAAGAAGATCATAGCCAAGACAACAGATACGTTCAAGGATTGGCATGAGAAGTTGCCATTTGCTCTATTCGCATACCGGACATCCATACGTACCTCAACTGGGGCAACACCATATTCCCTAGTTTATGGTACAGAAGCAGTGTTACCTATGGAGGTAGAAATCCCATCCCTCAGAATACTGAACGAGGTGAAGTTGGAAGAAGCAGAATGGGTACGGGCTCGGTTGGATCAGTTGAATCTAATTGAGGAGAAGCGACTGAGGGCCATCTACCATAGTCAAATGTACCAGAAAAGAATGATGCGAGCCTATGACAAGAAGGTCCGCCTGAGAGAGTTTCAGGCAGGAGACCTGGTATTAACAAAGATCCTATCCACTCAGAAAGATTCCCGGGGAAAGTGGATGCCTAACTGGGAAGGGCCTTATGTGGTAAAGAAAGCTTTCTCGGGAGGGGCACTGACTCTGATGGAAATGGATGGGAAGGAGTTGGGCAATCCGGTCAATTCAGATTCAGTCAAGAAGTATTACGCGTGAAAGGAAGTGGAGTGAAAACCCGAAAGGGCGCTTCAGTCAAAAAAATAATAAATAAAAAATAATAAATATAGAGCAAGGAGTGAAAACCCGAAAGGGCGCTCCAGGCCAAAAAAAAATGGAGTGAAAACCCAAAAGGGCGCTTCACAAAACAAAGAAAAGGAGGAGTTGGAAGGCGAAAACCCGAAAAGGGCGCCTTTCGATTAAAGGGGGAGTAGAGAATCGAAGAGCGATGGCTACAACAAAGCACCGATGAGTACAATTAAAACCTCCCAAAGTCCAGAAATAGGCAGAATAATGCTAGCAAAGGGTCTACCGATGGTTGATAGATTCCCACATCATTCACGAGGAAAATGCTTAGGCTATTGCATCATTTGTACCTTTCATGCATGACATGTGAACTTCTCATGAATTTTAAATATATTAGTAAATATTATTCAGCGTCTTCATTCATCTCTTTTCAAAGAATTACTCGAGCAGTTTAAAATGGACTTACGAAGCAAAAGATTTCTTGGTATTTCTCTAGTTTAACCTTTTGAACGCAGGTCAACAAGAAACAGCTAATCTGGCCCAAGGCCGGGCAAGTGACAAGGACGAAGGAAAATTTCAAACAGCTGATCGTGGCTGGGATTTGATGAGATAAAAACCGATCAGACTAGAAGAAGAAGAAAATAAAAGAAGAAGGGAAAAGAAAAATGGAGTGAAAACCCGACAGGGCGCTTCAAAAAAAAACCCGAGTGAAAACCTGAAAAGGCACTTTGGGAAAGGAAGAAATCAAGGATTGTAATCCGCAAAAGAGGTGCCCAGAGGAGCCAATGTCTAAGACCTGAATACGAGACAAGCGTCAGCTTGGAAGATAAAACAAAAGAACAAGAAGAGAACAGCAACCGAAGTGGTGACGTCCGTATGAGGCATACGCACTCATGCATCATTGTAGGCATACATGTGCTAGGTTCATACTGACACATATCATCATGACATTTTTCTTTGACAGGATATCCGAGCAGAAGCGCTAGAAGGCCGGCTCAATTTATTTTCTTGTCAGTGTCGTTCCGTTCTTTACCGCTCAGGGAGAAGGAATCAGGAGAATGAATCAGCTACGTCCTTTGCCGCTCAGGGAGGACATGCCAGCGTTGTCCAAGCTATCGGAGGTTTATTCTTTGCTGCTCAGGGAGAAGGAATCAGGAGAATGAATCAGCTACGTCCTTTGCCGCTCAGGGAGGACATACCAACGTTGTCTAAGCTATTAAAGGGAGAATGAATCAGCTACGTCCTTTGCCGCTCAGGGAGGACATGCCAGCGTTGTCTAAGCTATCGGAGGTTTATTCTTTGCCGCTCAGGGAGGATGAATCGGCTACGTCCTTTGCCGCTCAAGGAGGACATGCCAGCGTTGTCTAAGCTATTGAAGGTTTATTCTTTGCCGCTCAGGGAGAATGAATCAGTCACGTCCTTTGCCGCTCAGGGAGGACATACCAACGTTGTCCAGTTGCTATTGGAAGTTTATTCTTTGCCGCTCAGGGAGAATGAATCAGCTACGTCCTTTACCGCTCAGGGAGGACACACTAACGTTGACCAGATACTTTTAGGAGTTCGTTCTTTGCCGCTCAGGGAGAATGAATTAACCATGTCCCTTGCCGTTCAGGGAGGACATACCAACGTTACCAACATTGTTTCTGCCGCTTCGGAGGAGCAAATCACCACTCAAACAGGGAAGTGGGACAAAATTAGTGCTTATGATCTTTGCTTTGTTCTTGTTTCACAAATACAAGCAAAGAGGGGCAACTGTAATCACTAATTTTGTCCGGGCTATTCAGCCCTTAAGTATACTTAAAGAACATTGGGCTGTGGTCGGCCGTGTTGGGCCTGGTTTAATTCTGTTGGGCTTTGCTTAGCCATATTAGGCCTTATTCAGTCATGTTGGGCTTTATTTATTCATAATTGGGCTTAAATTAATTAATACATAGATACAAACATATTATTCATTAGAATTCTGGGTTCTATTATTGACCTTCTTTTAATTACTACCTACTATCATATATTATATTATTATAATTACTATGTTATTATGATATTACTTATTATCTCCCATCATTAGTATATCATTAGTATTATTATTATTATTAACATCACACATTATCTTACCACCGTACTATGTTATTATTATCCTTATCATATTATCATCATCTTATTATTATTATCATTAACAAATCCGAAAAAACTAATATGAATAAGCCCAGTATTAAATAAATAAAATCCATATATATAATAAAAGCCCAAAGTTATTTTTAAAGTCCATTATAAAGCATACATATTTACAAGCCCGTTTCAGGCCCAACACCCATTAAACAGAAACCCTAATTGCTACACTTTATCTATGCAGCCGCCGCAGCCACGACCGTCGGATCTGATCAGATCTGACGGCCCAGACGAAGCCGTGGAAAGGAAGCCCTAGATGGGCACTGATGAGTTATGCGCCGCCTAGATCACAGCCGCAAGATCAGGAGGGCTTCAACGGCCCAGATTGGGGAACCAAAGAAACCCTAGACGCCCCTCTGGTGACCTCGCGCCGCCATGAAGCTGAGCCGTCAGATCACAATCTCGATCTGACGGTCCGGATGCCACGAGACACAACACGCGCCCACGCGCGACGCCTCAGATCCCCACTCGCGCGCGTGAAGCCCACGCCCGCCTCTCCAGATTCCTCGAGTGCTCGCCACGTCGCCCCTGCCCGTCCCAATGACCGATTCGTCGGCCACGTCGATCGTCGTACAATATGCAACGAAGAAAAGAGAGTCAGCATCAAATAAAGGGAAAATAAAAATCGAAAACAAAAAGAAAAGGGAAGGACGAAATCAGAACGGAATGGCAGAGAATGACAGAGCCTTGCATGAATCCGGCCAAAAACACAATACGAACCAATGAGCCTTTTTCATTGAATTAACCAATATGTAAAAATCAGTCGATTATTCGGCTATAAAACCGAATTGACGGCTTTATTGTAAGGGATTCGTGAAACTCCCAAGAACAAAGCACGAAAAGCAATATCACAACCAGAACCATTCAGGTATATCACTCATCACCATTGCATGTAAAAAGAAAAAAGACGGGAAGCATTAAGATAGCTTTTTTTTACCTTTTCTGTTTCACCATCTTCCTCTTCTCCCTTTTTCTTCCTCGGTCGAGAACAAACCAAGCCATTCGTGGCACGAAGGGTGACTCGGTCGGGAAAGAAAATGGGGAGACACTTCCCCTTCTGCGTCGTCGTTGTCCCCCGGGTCCGGTGTGAATCGAGTCTTTTCGGGTTTTTTTTTTTTGTTTCGAAAAGGGAGTGGAGGTTTCCGAGAGTCGAGTGTTGGGCTGTGTCGTAGGTTGGTTTTGGTCTGGCTTCAGGGTCTCGTGAGGAGTGTTTTTTTGGTCGGACATGGTTTTAGGGCTGCCGGACGGTGATTAGCACCGCCCGGCGTTCGAGGTCAAGAGAGAAAAGAGAGAGAGTCAGAGAGTTTTCAGGGCGGCTAGGGTTTTAAGTCGGGCAAAAGGGGGCGTTCGAGTCGATTAGGTAGGGTTTTATAGAGTTCGTTTATTTTGTTTTTTGGTTTAATAGCAGGTTTGGTCCTTCCGTGTCGAGTTAATTGCGTCTTAGGGGTTTCCGCAAGGTCAAATAGCACGTTAGGTCCCTGGGGTATTGAGTCGGTTCGTCTCTTCGTCCCAGATCGAGTCTACTTAGGGTCTTATTATTCGTCCAGTCCCTTTCCTTTCACCCCGTGTTCAATTTGGTCCTCCCCACAGTTTTGAGTCTTTTTGTGTCTTTTCTAATTTAGCCACTGCTTTCTGTTTTTCTTTCAATTTAGTCACCATATTTCGTATGCTTGTTTCATATGATGTATGATTTATTTTCTTACTCGATGTTTTGGTATTGTTTTAATTTCGTTTGTTTGGTAGTATGTATGCTTTATGTCATGTGTTTGTTTTTTGTTGAATATATGTTGTTAATCCGTTTTTATAACTTTCGTGGGTCCCGCATGACACGTATTGCTTAATTACCGTTGTTTCAAATATATGTTTTTTTGGGGGTCGTTTCTATGGTCTAAAATGATTAGAGTTAATAGGTTTTCATGTTTACCTCAAGTAATTATGTGAATCAAATATCTATGTGTTGCCATGCTTATTAATCCATTATTAATGTAATTTGTCTCTTTAATTTATTAGTAGATAATTAAAGAATGTTAAATTTGGGCTCCATGGCATCTCAAAATGGGCCTTTGGGCCTTAGGAGCTAATTTGGTTAAATATTTTGGGCCTTTCCCTTATGTGTTTATGTTGAATGTTTTATGGCATGCATGTGTATATTTTTGTCATTCATGTGACCTAAAATGTAAGCATGGTAACCAATTTAAAAATCAAACCCAAGAGGGGTATTAATTAACCTCGGTATCCGAAGACGACAGTCCTAGCTTAATGGATGTCTATCGGATACTTAGGTTAATTTTCACCGCCTCTAGGTAAGCGAAAGCATAAAAATTGAAAATAACATGCATCATCTCTTATATGTTCGCATCATGCATAAAGGTGACGTACGGGATCCGAACCCTAAACTAACACGGCAGTCAGCCTTATTTGATGTCGGTTTAGTCTATGGTCCGGTGTACCGTCATCCTTTTTAATTAAATGATTAATTAATTCCCATGCCACTATTCGACAAAGCCCGTATTTTAAGTCATATTTTCATTTAAGAGCAATTGTTAAATTCACTTTGATTTTTAATTAATTCCTATCGATCAAAAGGCAACAAGCTATTTGGTACCGATTTCCGGGCGTGATGGGAGCGCTAACCCTACCCCACGCGTAACCAACTCCCGAACCCATTTTAAAATGAATCTCTGGTTTTACGGTGTCCGGCCTACCTCAGTGGCCGGTGGCGACTCCAAGTTTTCCAAAACATGAATTCCCCCCCTTTTCTTTTAATAAACCCCCTTTTCAAAAAGAAAATAGTGATAAGGCCCACACTTAGCGGTTTCGGAGAAAAACCTTATCACACTTAGCTTGCTGTATCCGTTGAGGGAAGGGTGGTGGGGGACGATAATCAGCAATGCGTCCTTCCCACTGCATGCGAATCTGAGGACGATAATCTTCTTTTTTCTCCTCTGTCGCTTCTGCTGTCGTGACAGGCTCATCGGCAGCAGTCTGTTTATCACCTGTCGGGGCAGCTTCCTCGGCAGGTTTATCTAAGGCAGGGTTCTTTTCTGTTTCAGCTTCTTTTTCCGGCCCTGGTAGTTTCTTCCCACTCCTAGTAGTAATTGCCTTACATTGCTCATGTGGGGGTGGTCTAGCATTTTCAGTATTGCTAGGAAATCCTCCATTCTGCCTCAGATTAATATGTTGCGACACCTGACCCATTTGTGTCTCTAGAGATTTCAACGTAGCTTCATGGTTTGTCATCCTCATCTCGGTTTTATCCATAAAGGTTTCCGTTTTCTTGACAAACTGATTCATATTTTCCATATATGTACCGGTCTGAGACATGAAGGTGGCCAGAGTCTGCTCCAATATACTACTCGTGGCAGGTGGTGGCTGCTGTTGCTGCTGCGGTGGCAGATACTGCGGCAGGTTCTGCTGCGGTTGCTGTTGTGTCAGCAATCTAGGACCCCCCTGATTCTGATTATGTGCTTGCGGATTCAGGGCATTGTTAGGGTTACTCCAGGAAAATTTGGGATCTTTCCTCCAATTAGGGTTGTAGTTGTTGGAATTGTAGTTCGGCTTGTAATTTCCAACATATTTTCCCTCTTCTACATTTATTGGGCACTCATCCCTACTATGATTTCCCTCACAGATAGTACAAACTTCCTCGACAGTAAATCCTTGTAATTCATCTTCATTCAATAACCGTTTCATTGCTTTAGTAAGGAATGCTACCTGTGATTTCATAGTGCTATCGGCCTCATAGTCCTTGACAGCAAGTACCCGTTTACCCCCTCTACTAGCTGTCGGAAACTGCTCCTCATTCTTTGCTAGATTTTTCAAAACTTACAATGCCTCGTCCGGATCTTTATCCAATAATAGTCCATTTGCTGCAGAATCAATCCGAATGCGAGTTTGTAAGTTAGCAGCATTATAGAACTTAGTTACCTGATTCCAGACGGGGAATCCATGCATTGGGCAGTTCCGTAGAAGAGTAGTAAATCTGTCCCAGGCCTCGTGGATCGGCTCGTCATCTTCCTGTTGAAAAGTAGCAATTTCATTACGTAATCGCTCAGATAAATGCGAAGGATTAAAACGAGATAAAAATTCACGAGTTAGATCTGCCCAAGTCATAATGGAACCCGGTGTAAGTTTATTCCACCAAGTTTTAGCTCTGTCCTTCAATGAATGGGGAAATAACCGAAGCCTCAGTATCTCCGGACTAACTCCTGGCAGTCTAAACGAACCACAGATCTCCTGGAACGTTTTGAGATGCTCCCTAGCATCGTCTGTCGCAGAGCCACTAAACTGCCCGACGTTGTTGATCATACTAAACATGACAGGTTTAAGTTCGAAGTTATCAACATCAATATCCGGCAGCGTGGTCTCCAGTTCTACATGATCGTTCAGCATGTAGTCACGACATGACCGTCGTCCATCTGCTGCGGGCGGGTCATCGACAGGTGGTACACCGCCACCAACAGGCTGGTTACGTGCCATCTGCTCTAGCTGTTCCTCGAGGTATTCGTTCCGGTCTAAAAGGCGGCGAAGTTGTTTCTTGAGATTGAAGGAACGTTCGATCTCCGGATCTAATTTATACTCAGGATCTTCACCTCTTTTGGATCTGCGCATAAGCGAGAGTTGAAAGCACAAAAGAAAAATTAAAGAAAAATAAAAATAAAAATGAAAATAAAAATAAAAATAAAAGCAAAAAGTGCAAGAAAAGGAAGGTGTAGTTATGTTGCCAATCCCCGGCAACGGCGCCAAAAACTTGTTGCGTGTAAAAGAGTCTATCGCAATTATAGTGCAAGTGTACACGACGCAAGTAGTAAAGTGATACGAAGTATCGGATATCATCTCCACAGGGATTGGGCTAATGACTTCACCTTAGTTTACTGCACGAAGTAAAGGAAATAGTTTAGAATTGTCACGAGAATAATAAGATAAAAACGTAAATAAAAGGATTGAGATATCAAGATAGAGAGAATGGGCTGGTATTGAATTGCTCGGTAGTGCAGGTATTGAATTGCTTAGGATCTCCAGTTCTGTCGTCGCTCCCGTCGCCGACAGCACCTGTCGCGGCGGCTGTCCGTTAGCTGTTGCGGCAGCAGACACACTAACTCCGTACTTCAAGCTTGGCAAGAATCCCAGATCTGCCTTGGCCTATCCCTAGGTCCAAGTCTGTCGATGAACACGTCTTTGATGATACCTCCCGGCGTGAATCGAAGGATGAACACCGATGTGTATGAATTCTTCCTTAGCCACTTAACCTTGCCCTATCCCTAGGCACAAGATAGATCAACTATAAACTAGAGAACGCGCTCTTATTTCTTTCGTATACTTAACTCTCCCGATGCTAAGTAAATGGATAACCTCACAATGCTCTCCCGATGCTCTTGCAAGATGTTAAAACCAAAATAAGAGAACTTGAAGTTTATTTTATTGAACTGAAAAATCCTAAAACAAAGCAACCCTTGCAACTACTTTACAAAACAACCCGTGGCCCTAGGGGGAATTTAGAACATGTCGGTGACGGGTGGACGACAAGGGTTTTTGGTTTCCGTTATGGAGTAATCGGTTGTGCCTCCTAGGTTAAATCTATGCCCTTATATAAGCTTTAGGCTCAAGTCTTCTAAGGTAACAAGGATTACAACTTTAATTAAAAGTAAGATTCTAATAAAGACTAAATCTCTAAAGACTCCTACTTTCCAGCCGCATCCTTGTTTCTAGGATTTTCCTCTCTTTGAGCTTTGGCTTGACATATCTTTTGATCCGGGGCTTGGAAAAATATGTGGCTTTCACACGACAGACGAGCAGATTTTTCTCTATCTATCGAGGTCCACTTTGCTTTTCCTCTTCATAAGTCTGCTGTCACCATGCTGTCACGACAGGTCCATGGCAGCTTCGTCTTCTTCGTCTTCTTGTCCAGTTCAGCTCTCCTGCTTCTCTGCCCTGCGCCTGCCTTCTTTGTCAACCATGGCAGATACCTGCAAAAATAGCCATCTTTTAGTAGAATCCGTGCTTTTAATCCATTTGTGATGTTTTACTGAAAACTAACCTAAATGCAATGCAATGATGCTTGAATGCAGTAGAAATATGGGTTAAAAAGGGTGTAAATAATAGAACTTTTACACACTCAACAAACCCGACCTGCCCTGGCAATGTCATCATCCTCAAGAGCAATCAAAATCCTTAGAAGACACACTGCAAGCCTTCATAGCACTCACTCAAAAAGTGTCGGCTTCTACGAATGCAAGTATCGCCAAGATGGATGAACTCTTGAGCAGACCCGTCCTCATTCATGCCACAGATGAACCTGAAATCATGAGGCAATATGACGAGGATGCCTATGTGAAGGAATACCCAACATATGATGAGTCTGAGAAACAACTTGCCATGGCAATGATCGAGGAGCCGGAATGGAGTAACACCGCAACAACGCTGAGTGAAATTCAAGAGAATGTCACGGCAGCAACCACTTCTGAGGCAGAAACCCAAGTCAAAGCGGAAACTGCCGCCTCGACAGAAACTGCCACCTCGGCAGCAACTGATGCTGAAGCAGCAACCACATCAGAGGCAGATTCTCAACCCACTACCTCGATTATGCCTGACCAAGATTGCACACATCCATCCCTGTCATGACACTCGCACGACCACCTAGATGAGCTACCCAATGATAGTTGTTCACAAATGGAATACGAGCAGGTAATAAACGAACCTTTTGAATTCTTTGAAAACTCACCGATTCCATTGCAGATATTAGAGGAACCAACACCGGTGGACTCAGAATCATCAAAGTCTCTACTGATGGAGATCTACGAGTGGTCAACAGAATTTGATATAGAGAGTGATGGCACTTACCAATGTCCCATTGACCTGCAAAGTAACCTGATAAAGAACTGTCAAAATAACTACCTGCCGCAGCAGCGGGCACGGCAGCAAGGGATACATTCAACCACAACAACATCCAACAAAAACAAGGTAAGTTTATGGTCGAATGTCAATTTGATTTTTTCTAATCATATGTTCATGCCCTCAGAAACATTACCAAGAAGGGAGGACTTCATGGACTACAAAGGGAAGAGAAAGAAAGGAGCCCCCACCATGAGAAAAATCACCAGAAGGAGGGTACAGATGGATTTCAAGAAGTACCGGAAACGACCCCTCAAGCATCAATAGAACAGGGAGTATTTTTATTACTTATTTATTATTAGGAAATAAGGTTTATTTTATTCGAATAATGTTTTTTTTATGTTTACTGTTTTTAGGAAATAAAAGAGCCAAGAAGAACAGTAGAAGTGAACTCAGCCCACCACCCATCCATCAGCCCAACAAAGCCCAATATAGAGGCCTGTCGTTCCAGCTGCCGCGACAGACACGGAAAAGACAGGTTGTCGCCAGCCTGTCATGACAGACGCGGAAAAGACAGGCTGTCACCATGCTGTCACGACAGACGCGTAACAAGACGTGGAAATGTGTGTCAAACGCATCAGACACGCTAAAGCTCGACAGCCGCCCCGTTAGTCGCGTCTGCCGTTACAACTTCAACGGGCAGAATTTCCTCTTCCATAAAACCCCGTTTCATTTTCATTTTCACTCACTTCTGTTTTTCTTACTTGCTCTCCTTTTTTAGTTTTCATTTGCTTTCAATTACTTTTCACAACCCTTGTACTAACATGTCTTCCAGAAAAACCCGCCGCAATGCTGCCTCTACTTCCTCACCGGCAGCAACTCCCCCACAGTCCTTTGCAACCAGAGATCTGTGGGAAGAACAAGGCTTCATTTATACTCCAGAGGCAAAGAATCTGGGCCTCAAGCCTTTCATCGCTAGGAAGATTAGAGCTCTATTATGGCAATCATTTGCGGAGCAACCAGAGGAAATGAACAAGACGCTGGTGAGAGAATTTTTATGCTGTCATCAGCAGCAAAACATCGACAGCAATAATTGTTAGAGAGACAAAAGTACCGTTCACAGCCGAGCACATCAACTCTTTATATGGCCTCTGCATAGGCCCCAATGATGATGCACATCAGCAGTTCCTCGACACCTTGGATGACGCTGTCATGGCAGAACTGACGGAATAGGGGACCGAATGGAATGCCTCATAGAGCTGACAGTGGCAACCCCTCTCTCATCTTCCAACCCCGCTGCCGCCCCAGCTGAATCATCAGAGCAGCCAAATCCTTAACCTGCCGCCGCAGCAGCTGCTCCGACAGACCCTTCCAATCAGATTCTAGCTGCTATTCATAGGATGGAGGACAGACAACTGGGCCTCATGACATTCATCAAGGACTTTTCCGCATCCACGGTAAATTTTATTCACAACACTTTAAATTTCCCTGATGTTGTCTTTCCCACCTTCCCTGCCCACTATATCACTGTTCCCACCCCTGCCCAAACACCTACACCTGCTGCCACACTACATACACCATCTGCTGCCTCCATTCCATCACCTACCCCGACGACAGCCGGCAGCACCCATGCCGAAACATCCGCTCGAGGAACAAAGCGACCAGTGCCTTCGGATGACCTTGCTGCCTTTGTTGCTGGGTTCTCTTCCTCCTCCGTCTGGGCAGACAGTGACGATGAACCCTCTATTCAGAGGAACCTATCGAAGGAATTTACACCGATAAAGAGGCAGAAAAGAATGGCAGATAAGAAAACTCTGCCCAAGGCCAGCAGTGACAGCAGCAGCTCTGACATCCAGGTTGTAGAGCAACCAGCCCAGCCCGCCCCGCGAACCAGAACCCGCCGCCAGATCCGCCTCAGCAGCAGCAGTGAAGACAGCGATTAAAATCTAAGTCTTCTATTTTCTTTTTATTGCTGCCTGCTTTATTTCTATTTTGTGATGTACCTGCCTTCATTTTATCTGTCATTTGCATTGAGGGCAATGCAACCCTCGAGTTTGGGGGTGGCAACCCTTCATTTTAATGGAGTCTTAGTACATCTTTAATTAATTGTTGTGTCTTTTATTTAATTAAGTTAAAAAAAATCAGAAAAGGTTAAACTGTTGGCTTAAAACTGTGAAGTTAACTTACCTGTCATGACAGCTCTGTCGTGGCAGCATCTTTAGGACAGTTTAAGGAGAAGTTTAGAGCCTTTCTATAGTTCTGAAAAACTTAAACACCATTGTGACTGTTATATTGCTTAGATTTCTTTTAGCCAAACTAGAATAGGATGCTTAGTACTTGAATAGCCCCTAGAGGTGCCTAACACTGGCTCTAGGAAAGAAGTTTAGCAAAAGAAATTCAAAAACCTAGAGGTGCCCGAAACCGGCTCTAGGAAGCTAACTAGAGGTGCCCAAAATTGGCTCTAGAAAAATTTAGCTTGAAAATAGAAAAAGAAGAAAAAGAAGCATGAAAATGTGTCTTCGAGAAAATAAGCTTTGGCATAAAAATTCGAGTTAAAAAGTTGAATATTCTAGTGAAACTAAGAGAGTCTTAGCATATAACTGTTCACAAGCATGCACACACTGCACGAGGACTATAGTGAGATTCCGGACAGATCCTAATCTTTCCGTTAGGTTGCTGCCGTCACAGAGAACGAGCGTCGGGTAAGGGACAGTTCACTGTTTGAAAGCCAACACAAAAATATTCATTTTTCTTTTAGGTCTTAATTGCTTGAGGGCAAGCAAAAACTTGAGTTTGAGGGTGTGTTGAGTGTGTAAAAGTACTATTATTTACACCCTTTTTATCCCATATTTTTGCTGCATTCAAGCATCATTTCATTGCATTTAGGTCAGTTTACAGCAAAACATCACAAATATATAAAAGGCACAGATTCTACTAAAAATGGCTGATTTTGGCAGGTTGCCGCCGTCGTAGACGGTGAAGACAGGCGCAGGGCAGAGAAGCAGCAGAGCTGAACTGGACAAGCAGATAAAGAGGACGATGCTGTCATGGTGCTGCCGTGACAGGAGGACGACAGCAAGTTAGTGGAGAAAAAGCAAAGTGGACCTCGATAGATAGAGAAAATTATGCTCGTCTGTCGTGTGAAAACCAAATATTTTTCCAAGCCCCAAATCTAAAGATATGTCAAGCCCAAAGCTCAAAGAGAGAAAATCCCAAGAAACAAGGAGGACGGCTGAAAAGTAGGATCCTTGAAGATTAAAGTCTTTATTAGAATCATACTTTTAATTAAAGTTGTAATCCTTGTTAACTTAGAATACTTGAGCCCAAAGCTTATATAAGGGCATATATTTTAACCTAGGGCATATCATATAACCCATAGCCGATTTCCCTTTAAACCGACAACCAAAAACCCTTCGTTGTCTACCCGCTGTCTACCCGCCGTCGACATGTTCTAAAAACCCCTAGGGCCACGGGTTGATTTGTAAAGTAGTTGCAAGGGTTGTTTTGTTTTAGGAATTTTCAGTTCAATAAAATAAACTTCAAGTTCTCTTATTTTGGTTATTAATATCTTACAAGAGCATCGGGAGAGCATTGTGAGGTTATCTATTTACTTAGCATCGGGAGAGTTAAGTATACGAAAGAAATAAGAGCAAGTTCTCTAGTTTATAGTTGAACTATCTCGTGCCTAAGGATAGGGCGATGTTAAGTGGCTAAAGAAGAATTCATACACATCGGTGTTCATCCTTCGATTCACGCCGGGAGGTATCATCAAAGACGTGATCATCGACAGACTTGGACCTAGGGATAGGCCAAGGCAGATCTGGGATTCTTGCCAAACTTGATAGTACTGAGTTGAGTGTTTGCTGCCGCGACAATCAACGGACTGCCGCCGCGACAGGTGTTGCCCGCGACGGGCGCGTGACAGAACTGGATTTCCTAAAATCTGCAATACCTGCACTACTGAGCAATTCAATACCAGCCCATTCTCTCTATCTTGATTTCTTTAATCTTATTTTCAAGTATTCTTTATTATTTTCGTGACAATATCTTAATCTATTCTTTTCCCCTTGTGCAGATAGCGAAGGAAAGGGTTAGCCCAGTCCCTGTGGAGACGATATCCGATACTCTAGTATCACTTTATTACTTGCGACGTGTACACTTGCACTACCATTGCGATATACTATTTTACACGCAACATTTGTTACAGCCTTTGAAGATTCCAGAATGGAAATGAGAGACGATCACCATGGACTTTGTGTCGGGGTTACCTTTGTCTCCTTCAAAGAAGAATTTTGTATGGGTGATTGTTGATAGGTTCACTAAGTGCGCTCACTTCTTAGCAGTGAACACTACAGATTCCTTAGATAAGTTGGCAAACTTGTACATCTGTGAGATTGTGAGACTTCATGGAGTTCTGAAGTCTATTGTTTCAAATAGGGATCCTAGATTTACTTCGAGGTTCTGGGGTTGCTTGCATAGTGCTCTAGGTAGCCGTTTGCATTTTAGTACATCTTATCATCCGCAGTCCGATGGGCAGTCAGAGCGAGTGATACATATCCTAAAGGATATGCTTCGTTGTTGTGTGATTGACTTCCAGGGTTCTTGGGAGAAGCACTTACCTTTAGTTGAGTTTGCTTACAACAACAGTTATCAGTCTAGTATTCAGATGGCTCCCTATAAGGCTTTGTATGGTAGACGATGTAGGACTCCGATTTGTTGGGCTGAGACGGGTCAGAGATTGTTACATATGCTGGACTTGCTTAAGGGGACCACCGACAAGGTGAAGTTGATTTGTGACCATTTGAAAGAAGCTTCCGATTGTCAGAAGTCTTATGCAGATTTGAAGAGGAAAGAGATTGAGTTCTCCGTGGGTGAGAAAGTGTTTCTGAAAGTGTCTCCGTGGAAGAAGGTAATGAGATTTGGCCGGAAGGGCAAGTTGAGTCCGAGGTTCATTGGTCCGTATGAGAAAGTTGAACGGATTGAGCCTGTAGCTTACCGTTTGAGGTTACCTTCTATGTTAGAGAAGATCCATGATATCTTTCATGTGTCGATGCTTAGGAGATGTAGGTCAGACCCTTCTCATGTTATGCCCGTTGAGGAGATAGAGTTGAATCCGGATTTGTCCTATAATGAAGAGCCTGTTGAGATACTTGCTTCTGATAGCAAGGTGTTGCGTGGTAAGACCATAGAGTTGGTCAAGGTGTTGTGGAGACATAGAGGTGTGGAAGAGGCCACGTGGGAGAGGAAAGTTGATATGCTTGAGCAGTTTCCGTATTTGTTTCCGTCAGGTAATTTCGGGGACGAAATTTCCTTAAGTGGGGGAGAGTTGTAACACCCGGGTTTAGAGGTCGGATGAAAATAATATTTTAATATTATTTTGAGTTCGGTTTTATAATTAAAATAATGTTCCAGGTTTTTATTTTCAAATTAATTAGTTGTGTTGGCCATATTTTGAAATTAAACCCCAAATAGCCATGGATTACATGCTCTTGTGAATATCTCATTTCATTAAGGGTAAAATGGTCTTTGGCCTTTTAAATTAAAACAAAACAATTAAAAACACCCAACTTCACTATTCACTCTCTTCTTCAAAATCAAAACCAACGTGAAAGGGAGAGAGCTCATCCCGTCCACTATTCCATCACCTTATTCCTCCATTTTAGCTCGGATTTGCAAGGTAACTACATTTTCAACTTGTCCTCAACATCCTCTCTTCAAAAGTACAAACAATTTTCATTTTCCTCAATGTTTTGAAAATGGAGTTTTTAGAGATTTTGATTAAAAATGATAACTTTATGTTGATAAACTTAATATTTCGATTTAATGTTGTTAGTTATGAAGTCTAGAAGCTAAATGGTTCAACATATATGAATTTTACTTGGTTTTGAGCGCATTCCCGAAATTGGGTTTAAAGGGGGTTTTTGAAGGGTTTTCGGTGAGTTTTTGGGGTTGTTTTAGGTTGGAATTGGTGGGCTAATGTTAGTACTATGGTTAGGGGTTGCTTTGGGATCATTTGTGTGTATAAAATATGTTGGAAACTTGTGTTTTGATCAAGGTTTGAGGGCTGCTCGAATTGGATAAAATTGGGGTTTGTTCATGGCTTGAAATGTTGAGTTTAATGTTTGAATTGTATTCCGGGTTAACTACTTTGATGCTTGGGCTGATTGGAAGTTGTTTGGTTTGTGTTGAGGTTGTTTAGAGGCGAGAACTTGTGTCGGTGAAGCATCGGGAGGAAATCCTGAAGCTTGAGGGTGGTTGCTTGCTTGGTAATTGAGCTTGGAAGTATAGGTGAGTGGTTAATGTTTTCAAAGTGGTTTTCTAAGTGTTTGGTTCGAGCATGTGGACTAGGTCGGGCTTGGTAGACCCACCTAGAGTTAGGATTAGGGTGGTAGCCTAATCCTAAACTTAAACTAGAGACATTGGTTGAACTTGTAATTGATGTTTATGCCTCGTAATATTTGTGATATGGTGATTAATGTATATTGTGCTATACTTGTGAGATGAGGCATGATTTGTGATGCATTATGACATGCATGTGAATGGTTCATGATTGTGATCATGGTGAGTACGTGCTAGGCACATAATTGTTTGTACTTGATAGTGTGGAATGAGTTAAATGTTGGCACTAGTATGCTTGAGTACAAATGATCGATCATTAGGATGTTAGTGTGCACACATGAGTCAAATTCGTGCGTGGCCTTGGTGGCGTTGAGTCACCAAGGAGGAGTACGGGTTCGCCCGGATATTATTATTTATATATAGTCGATGATGAGTGGAATCCCATCGACGGGGCGTGAGGATAAGTGGAATCCCCTCTGCGAGACCGGTGATGAGTGTAATCCCACCGTGAGGTAAAGTGGTTGTTGGATGTGAGTTCCAACATGTTTATCCGCGTATTCGAGTCATAGCTAGGTGCCAATATGGATTGATATGTGTATCAATGTGATGTGGAATGTGATTTCTACTTGGATGTTTATATGTGCTTACATATGTTGGAAATGAGCTTGTTGAGCATGACATATAATTGAATATTGTTCATGCATCATTAACATTTTGTCTCTTGAGGATCGAAGGTATAATCATGCATTTACCTTGGTTGAGTACGTGCTTGGACCCTACATTGTCGAGGTTTGTTTTTAAAGAGTTTACCCTCACTAAGCTTTATTGCTTACGCTCTCTCTCTTTGTTCGACAATGCAGATCCTTAGTTCGGGGGTTGCTAAGTGCAAGAAGGGGGCCTCCAAGTGTGCTTCGTAGTGCTTGTTTAGCTACCAAGTATGAACTTTTTAATTATGATGTAACGGTCAAGCAATGAGACATGTATTCATTTTATGATGCTTTTGGAGTATGATGTTGTTGTTTAGGAGCATGTTAGACTCCTCGTATGTGTTTGTTAACTCGACTTTTGAGATGTATGCCCTTGCTTGTAAACCATGTTGGTATTTGTTTACCTTAAAATTTGCCTAAGTGTTGCCTTTGTTAAAGCATGCTTTATGAGATGACATGAATGGTCTTTGGATTAGATGTCTTCTTGTATATCTCGTGTATGTCGTGTATGGTTGCTAGGGAGCATGCCTCTAGAATATATTTTTATGTTTTGTATGCTTCGTGTAGTCGTTTCAGGCGTTTGGAACCTCTAGGAGTTGTCTAAAACAGATTTTGAGGCTTTACAGACAGCCAGTGTTTCGAAACGGGCAGGGTTGTTTCGGAACGAGTTTGGCTTCAGGGACCCCGTATCGGAACTATGTTTCGATACGATTTGGCCATTGTGAACCCCTGTTTCGAAACGGGTATCGGAACACTTTGGCTACTGGAAATCTGAGAATTTGCCGAGATGGGGTTTCGAAACGGGTCTTTGCGTTTCGGAACGGTTAATATCTCGTTGACCATGAGAAGTTGACCGTTGAGGGTGTTTCGGAACTGTTGACCTCCGTTCCGATACGGCCTCCTTGTGTGGGCTTGGGGCCGTTGACAAAGTCAAGGCGTTTCGATACACCTTGAGGGTGTTTCGAAACGGCCTGCCTAATAATCTAAAATGGACTGTTTTGCGTATGTTGTTCGAATGATCGTTTTATGAATGTTTGTGCTCCGCTGACGTGTCTCACATAGGACAACTGTAATGCATATAGACAAGATATATAAAAGAAAATTTCTAGGGTCGTTAACCTAGGGGGAACCTTAACGGGTTTCGCTTCGGTTTTCCCCGTGTGGCCCACTCGGACCGGTCAAGCGTCCGGACCGGGACAAGGGGGTTACAAGGAAGCTTTAGCAACAATAAGGAGATGTTTCTGAGAGCAGATAAGATAGATTTCAAGGGCTGAGATTTGCAACTGGAAAAGCACTTGAGTAGGTTTGATCTAGAAAGAAGAGTGAGGGTTATGATAGGTGTGTCATGTGTGTGCCTGCTTTCTTTTCATTTAGGGCAAACTACCTTGTAGTCATTTTATTTACAAGAAATGTTTTATTCTTGTCATCGATATTTTAATTTTTTGTGTTGAGTTTTTTTCGCACCGAGTCGAGCCAAATTTTACTCTCTCATACGAGAAAGAGAGAGAGAGAGAGAAAGAGAGAGAGAGAGAGAGAGAGAGAGAGAGAGAGAGAGAGGGAGAGAACCTTTTTAACCATTTGAATCTTTAACCTATTATCTCTATTTAGCTCTGGAAATAAATGAAGCTCTGGAAACGTTTCCATTATATATGTCTTTCCCCACAGTATTATTCATGTTTATGGCTTGTGATTTATGCCTAGGAAAATCTTTTAGCTGCTCCAAAATAGCTTGTCCCATAAATAGTCCCTCATCAAGATTGTATATACCATACTTTACAAGTTTTCCTATTGAACTTGTTAAATCTTCATCCAGTGTCAAATATTTCGAACCAATTTCTGAACTATTAGCTTTTCCTAATCTAGGTGTCCCAAGCTCTGATGTATCATAAGCAATATCACTACCGTAATCTGATGGGATGAACTGCCAGCAAAATAAGATATACTTGAATTGGGAGGAACATTATTTGATGAAATTGTGCTATTTCCAGCAATATTCGGATGAGCATTCATTAAATTTTTGGAATGTTGGAAAAAAAACAAGAAATGTAAAAACTCCAAGTTAACGATAAAAGTAGAACTAATCTTAATTATGGAATATATATATATATAGATAGATAGATAGATATAGTGAATTAGATAAACTATAACTTTAGATTCCATTAGACATCCATTTTTACATGGCTGCATAGGAGGTATTCGAGGTATCTATGGTTGAAATAAGGGAGGAAGAAGATGGATAGATTAAATAAATATAAAACCTGAGAGACTCAACATGTCATTTACCCATTTTATTAAACTCGATCAATTTTTTTTGGTCAAAAGAGCCACATGGCGCGATCTAATTGCCCCCCAAAAATTTTAAACGGACGTTAGATAAGAGGGACTAACGGAGGTCTTTAGTTCAAATGATATGCAATGATTTATTAATTATATGGATGCTTAACAGCATTGAGAAATGGTTCCTAAATGGAATGTGGTTGTTTCCATATGCAATGTGATTTGCATATGGAAATGTTTTGTTAAATGCGTTAAGAAAACAATAAGTAATTGTGTTTAAAAGTGTATATTGGCTAGTGACAACGAAATAAAAGTTATCATATATAATTGGAATGTCATAGGATTTAAAGTGCACTATAATAAACGTCTCATGGTCGTTGAGGGGTTGTGATTGTATCGTATTTCTCTGACCAACCGTTGAGGGGTTACTTTAGTTGGTCGATAAAATGTGTGTTTAAAGGTACCACCAAGTATAAAGATGTGCTTAAAGGTACCACCGCGAGAAATCCGAGTATCGGATGTGTTTTCCTAAAAATGTTATGATATGGTTTTGGTCACTCTAATGCTAATATATGAGATAATGTATCATGATGAGGTTGGAAGGTTTAAATATTGTGATATGTGTTTATAATTCTCTTTATATTGTGATTTATGTTTATTATTCTCTTTAAGCTTTGCAAATGAAATGATCATGCATAAGGAAGCTTAAATTGAGGTTTTGCATATGAGATTATGCTTGCAATCCATGATACATGATTATGCATATGATGTAGTATGTTTTGTGGGTTACGTGTAAATGATTTGAAAAGTTTTAGCAAATGATCATCTAATTCTAAAGAATGGTTTTATACATTTCGTTTGATTGATTTGGAAATTGTGAATTTGAAATGTTTTAATAAGAATTTCTAATTTTGGTTTTGGTTTTAAAAATGCATTGACGTTTTACCCTTTTTGAGTGCACTCACTAGGAATTATATGCTTATGCTCTCTTTCTTTCCATCAATGCAGTGAATTAGGCAGGTGCGGGGTTGTGGTTTGAGGCAAGGATGAATCCCAAGACAAACTTTATAAAGAGTGTTTTATGGTGTTATCCTTATTTGTAACAAGGCAATGTGGGTTAATCGTTGGGAGGTTGTTATGTTATAAGGCATAATTATATGACAGGAATTTATTTATATTAGACTTAATGGCTCGTTTGGCCCCTGAAGTATACACAAAATACCAAATTGCCCCTAAAGTATTTTTTGGGATGTTTTGCCCCATGAACTAAAAATTCTTACCTCCACTAGTCCCTTTTATCTAACGTTTGTTTAAAAATTTTTGGGCCAATTAGATCGCGCCACATGGCTCTCTTGACCAAAAAATGACTAACTTTAATAAAAATGGGTAAATGACATGTTGAGTCTATCAGGTTTTGTGTTTATTCAATCTAGCCCCTAAATTGTTCATTTCCTTCTTCCTACAATACAATCTCCGATAAAACCAAAGACCCAACATCTTCAATCGCCATCTTATCAATTTTAATATTTCATCAGTTCCAGAAAGGTCACGAGAGCCATTAATAGATGAATTTGGAATCCCAGAAATGGACATGCCGCTGCCTCTCAAAGAACTTACATCACTTCCAACACTTTTAGTTCATAACTTCCGAGCATGGCAGGCCACCTTAGCTGGCTCTATCTCGGAAAAGAGTTTCAGACCATTACCGGTAATAAATGAAGCTCTGGACACGTTTCCATTATATATGTCTTTTCCCAAAGTATTATTCATGTTTATGGCTTGTGATTTATGCCTAGAAAAATCTTTTAGCTGCTCCAAAATAGTTTGTCCCATAAATAGTCTCTCATCAAGATTGTATATACCATACTTTACAAGTTTTCCTACTGAACTTGTTAAATCTTCATCCAGTGTCAAATATTTCGAACCAATTTTTGAACTATTAGCTTTTCCTAATCTAGGTGTCCCAAGCTCTGATGTATCATAAGCAGTATCACTACCGTAATCTGATGGGATGAACTGCCAGCAAAATAAGATATACTTGAATTGGGAGGAACATTATTTGATGAAATTGTGCTATTTCCGAGGATGATTCACTCCTCATTTCTGGGTCGGAGGATGGATGCGTTAGAGTTTGGTGTCTTTTCATGTACATGTTCCTTGTTCTGATCCTTACTCCTATGATCAATTATGTTTGTTGTAAATTACGAAATTTGATTGTGCTCTTAGCTGTTGAAATCAACTCATTGTTTGCTGGCCCAACTTCATATCCTACAACTAATCCCCTAGATTGAAGGTGGATTTTATAGCTGCTTGTTATTGTTATGCATCAAAAACAAAACTAGTAAAGGAAAAGTTGCGGTGAATGATAGTTAATACTCCCTCTGTCCCACTAAAATTGTCACATGTTGAATTTTTTTGGGTCAAACCTTTTCAACTTTGACCTCTTATAATTTAAAATTTATTATTGATAAAAATATGAAAAATATATTTTAAAAACTTTGAATCAACTAGATTTTAAATATATTTTTTATAATTTTTAATTAATTAAAATATTTAAATAAATTATTGTCAAAGTTGAAAAAAATTGACCAGAAAAATGTCAACATGTGACAGTTTTAGTGGGACGGAGGGAGTATTGCTTGTCACTTTCTAAATTTTAAAAAGATTCTTGTTATCTCTTAAATCTTATTCCTTTTTAACAGTTTTACAATCTTATTTTTGAACAGAAAGCCTGTTACTAATTTGGCATATACTACAGAAGGAAATTTGCTGCTATCCGGATCAAAGGATGGCATGATTCGAGTTTGGGATGTGAAAAACAAAAACATTATTCGCATGTTCCGACATTCCAAAGGTATCATTTATACAACTAGAAATGTTTATTGTTTTCTACTGATGGCACTGATTCAATTGCGTACTTTTAATTATGAGTTCAACTTCTTCGTACTCTTGGTTCACTTTTTCATCTTTGTTTAAAACATATCTCATAAAAAACAAAGATTCTGTTTCTTCACCTCTACTTCTAGTCCAGGCCGCAAGCATGAATATATTAACGCTATCTTAGAGGAGAAAAAAGAGGAAGAAGTATAAACTTCAGTCTATCGAGCAATTTGAGCTTTTGTTTTGTGGCTCTTTTTCATTTTTCTACAACACCTTCACATGATGTTCTTTATCATGTACATCCAAAGCATGCAACTGATGTTCATTTATATTCAGGTCCTGTGAACAATATTGTCATTGTTAGACTCCCATACTCCCCCAGTCTGGCAGAATCAAAAGTGCAAGCTTCCTCAAGAAGGCATGAAATTTCCCTCCACCCTCCACTAGAAAAATATGCAAATTCAAGTGATGAAGACATGGATAACAAGGCTATCATTACTCTCCCAGATACGATAGACCTCCCTTCATACCTCAGTTCTCAGCTAATCAACGATCACATAAAACAGCTTAGTCTAATAAACTCTTGTCACCCCATTGTTTGTGCTTTGATTTCGAAGCACCACGGTGGCCATCTTTGTAAATCTCTTACCTTGACCGGCATGTGATCATTATATTTTATTTTCCCTAAACTCAACAGCTTAGTCTAATAAACTCTTGTCACCCCATTGTTTGCAGCAACAAGGCTCTTCAGCTGCGACTGAAATGGAAGTGAAGAGACTGAAGCTTGATGGGCAACGATCTATAGAGATGTTTCAGCAATTGAAAAAGGTTTATGACAACTTGCAGGAATTTTGCGTCAATGAGCTCTTAGATGGACAAGCAATGGAAGGGTCCAAAGGGAACTAAGTCATTCACGATTTGAATGAACAAACCACTAAGTTTTCATTTCTGATTTTCATTGTTGAATTAGTTTTAATCTAGCTAGTTTCATAATGTTATGAGGTCATAGCAAACTTTAGTACCATGCATATTCTAGAAAAAACTATTTAGATTCATGAAAGATGTTCAAATTTTCATATATTGAGTAATGTTCCTTGAATGCAATCAAATTCAGTTAGTGGGAGTTTCCAGGGCAGCAAAACTACAAAAAAAAATATAATAAGAGCACGTACAATATTTGTTCGACTGTGCAAATTTATTCAAAAGCAGTTGGATTCATATAATTTGACACATATTGGGGTGTATATTAGAGGGCGCAGACGGGCCCTTTGTGCCATATTCGTGTTAGGTCAATTCAGGTATGGTTTGTATTTGGTTTAAGTTTGATTTGGGTCAGATCGGATTGGAACTGATTTGGATTTATTTTAGGTCTATAGTAACTTGGTCCGAGTCTAGTGAGATTCTGTGTTTGGTCAAAATCAGACCGGTTGATTTTCATACCAGACTAATATTAGCTTAGCTGATTTTTGAGTTGGGTAACCGATGAATCTTCGTGTCAATTTATTTTGAGTATGAGTCTAATCAAGTATATACATTTAATTATTAATTTATTCTTATAAAAATTGCATTTCTGTCAATTTTATCATTTAAACTAAATTTCAGCCCATAAATGTAATGACGGTCCTTATGCTCAACGGGTTAAAAAAACAGGAGTAGCCACCAATCATTTTCAAGGTGAGTTGGACTACTTAAAGAAAATGAGTTCGGGAGTTCGTTGTGTGTGGAGAAGGATTAAATTATTACATAGTTGATTACAATTTATCTTAATTTTGAAAATGGCGAGTTGGAAATTTACTTAATTTATTATCCATTGATGCATGCAAATTTATTTTGGAAATGATGTCTTATTTCAAGAAATAAAAAATGGTCGTCATCTAGCCTACACAAGCTAGAGGTTCTTAGATAACTTATCTTAAGGCATCCCCAAATTTACAAGAAGTCATCACATCACATAGCCTCGGAAACGTACACTCTCTCTAGGTGAGGTATGGTGTCATACAACCTCGGGAACATACACTCTCTCTAGGTTAGGCTCGATGTCACACCCTCTACAGCGTACACCCATACTCGGCATCTCTCCTCGAGTATCTTAGAATAAGGTCTGGTGTCACACAACCTCGAGAACGTACATTCGACATCTCTAACAATGGTGCTACAACACATTCTCTAGGTTTTCGTATCCAAACAACCAAGAAGACTCAACCAACCAACCATCGTGCCCTACACTTTGTCGTTCCTTTCGACAACACTCCGTCGTTCCTTTAGACACCTAATTTAATGTTTAATTTATATTATCAAATTAAAATTAAGACCAAATGTGTAATTATACAGATTTTTACTAATTGTCACGTCACTATCTCTGTTAGATTTTAACGGCAGGTGGTCACATTGAGACCAACCCCATAGTTGAGTGGTCATATTGCCACAATTAAAAGTATAGTGATCAAACCGAGACCAACCCCTTAGTTGAGTGGTCATTTGAGTAGTTTAACCTTAAATGTACCGAGTTTTTACACATTATGCTTGTATAAAGGGGTAAAATCTCGATTCTCAGTTTTATAGTTCATATTATCTTATTAGAAGCTCATTGGACCATATTCCATATTTTTTCAGCTCTCTTGGCTCAATTTTACCATTTTGGGGCAAAATGCCAAGTTGGTATTGATATTGGTCCTCGCGTACTGGTACTCACACGCGTACAGATACCAAATTAACTTACTGGAAATTTCCAAGCCTTAGTGTACCGGTACGGATCATCCCGTACTAATACAGCCCCAAATAGCGTATTGGTACAAGTTGAACATTGTACTGGTACCTCTCTCTTAGTTCATCATTGTTCATTCGTGTTTTTTAAATCAGAACATTAAGGTACCAGTACGGGCTCCCTATGTACCGGTAATGAAGCCCAAAAAGGCGTCATAGGCTTGGGAAATCATCCCCTAAGTCATAACCTGCAACCCTTTAACTCGATTATACATTTTATATAAGTTATTAGGGTAATTTACTACCGTTTTTACACATGTTTAACATTAAATCCAAGTTTTAATCATCAAAATCATCTCTTTGATTTCCTAAGGCAAGCGTCCCCAATACAACACCTAGGGGTGATAACAAGCAGACGCTCGCTGAGCTCGAAATTTTAGGCTCGAGCTCTGCTCGGAAATAATACTATGAGGATCGGCTCGGCTCGAAATGAAAAATTTTGCTATAATTTTTTTTATATAAAAGATTCATTAAAAGTCCCTTTCATAACCAACACTGAAACGAAATTCAATGACCGAAAAGGGGGAAAAGTGTCAAAAATTAGATTTATCCAAATAACCAATAAATATTCTTATAATACAAACCCATAATTAAAGAAAATATAAAATCAAACAACAACAAACTAAAGAAAATGTCCAATTCATTTTAGTTAATTTACTTTTAGTAGATTTTTTCTAATTAATTTTATTGATATTCTTTTGCTAAACATATTACTTTTAGTGCATATGTAGATTCTGAGCCTTCTCATGAGCTTTTCGAGCTGAGCCTACTCGGCTTGTTAAGGTTTCGAGCCGATCCTGAGCCTGAGTAGAGCTCACTCGAGCCTACCCCGCTATTATTTCCCCTGCTTGGTTAATGTTGTAAGGAAAGCTTTGTTCTTGCAACTAAGCGCCACCAATACATAAAACGGCCCTGATTTTGAAAGCATTTTGAGACACATAAAATATAAAATTTTGAAATGCATGTTTTAAATAATCGAACATCATGTTAACATTTATTAATAGTTGGCATTTGAACATAAACTCACTTTGCATGTAAGTCGAGTTACACCTGTCTTGTTTGAGTGGAAGATTGGTGACATGACAAGCGGAACTCGCCGTCTAGGCACGGCGAGTTTGGCTTATCAAGTCACCAATTTGCTGCTCAAAATTGAAATTATGCTACAAGTTTACATTTCCAACACGAACGTAATTAACGAGGATTATGTTAAGGGAATTCACCATATATACATGGAGAGTTCGAAAAATCGTTAAGTTCTTTAACCCAGCTAATCTATTTGTCATTTTCCATAGCACTCAAACAAACCTCCTAATCACTCTTTCAATTCATTTTTTTCCAAAACTCATACAAACATCATTTTACAATGGCACCAGTTCCAATCTCAGCAATCATATACTACGATGGAACCTATATGAGAGATAATAGCGGGGAAAACTTTCAGTCTAAATTTTTTTCCTATCAAATTCATCTGCATTGTTCTTATTGAGGATCTAGTCAAGAAGATCAAACATCTATTACCTATGGGGCGTAACAGACCACTAAAAGCTCTCTATTACAAGTTCCATACATCATTGTTTCTAGTGACATGCGCTACGATGAGAATTGAGAATCAATTCGATTTCGAAGTAATGATCGACATGCGTATTGGGTATAGAGAGGAATTTGCTATTTGTATGTAGATTTTAGTGGAGAAGTAGTCGTTGACAATGAAAATTGAGTCGCAACTAAGGCAACAGCATATGATTTCAGCTCTTTGATGGGGAATTATAATATTGGCGTTCTTGCTTATACCCCTGTGTTTCATGATGAATTAGCATTTTCAATAGCACGACACTCGTCCTCCAACTTCTTCGACCTAAACGTCGAACAACCATCAACTCAGCATTCCATCTCTAACCCATACATTGATGGGCATCAACCAAGAATTGGTGGATCAAGTTTTCAGGGGTGACACTCTTGCGCATCATCCTTCGATCTAAATGGGCCAACCTATGCTCCTCCTAATTTTCCCCAGGTCTACAGATATGACTTCTACACCTGCTCATCCAAAGACGGATGATGATGAAGGTTACACCTCCCCTGAAGAACCGATTCAAGAGCGCGACCCCGATGGTTCTAAGGTTGGGTTATTCGTGGAGCCTGAAGATGATGTTGCTAATTTTGCCTCTGAAACTGAAAGTGACACTGATAATGATGATGACGCCTCTGAAAAATTTAATGAATATCAAATGGAACATGTTGCAAGCAGTAGTGTCCTCACACCGTACGACCCTTCGTCGCACATGTACGATATCGACTTGGCAGAAATGGACGCATAAAAGTCCCCTGATGGGTCCTACATGGGTTTTGACGGTTCTTACTTTGCAATAAAAAAATGACTTATGGCAAGGTATTCAATTCAAAACAAGCGACAAAACGAAATCTTTTGTTAAAAACTATAACATACGTTATTGTGTGCACTCCAAGGTGATGTACTTGACATCAAAGAAATGCGTATGTGAATGTAGACAGAAATCGGCACAAGGACGGAACTAGAAGGTGTAGGTCCAAAAAATGAAAAAAAAGGCAACGTCTGGGAGATCACGGTCTACAACGACCGTAATACTTATTGTTTTGTCGGTTACATGCATGATCATCCAAGCTTGGACTAAAAAATCATCGTCGGGAGCGTCCAAAAATTTAACCAAGTAAGCCCCAAAGTCATTGTACAAAAAGACTTTGAGGGGGAAGAAACAAGGCAATTTTGAATTTGCATGGGGAATAGGACGCTTCTTACAACGAGTTCCCGACTTTGATAAACATCATGAAGAAATACAACTACGGAACGGTCGTAGATTTGGAAACTGAACCATACTACAAGAATGATCGTGTGGTTCCTGATGTTTGCCAATTCAAATGACTTTTCTGGACATTTTTGCGGTGTATTAATCCGTACATGAACTGCAAGCCTTTTGTACAGATCGATGGCACATTCTTGTATGGAAGATACATGCAAATTTTGCTAATAGCCATTGTTTAAGACGACAATCGCAAAACAATACCCATAGCATTCGCACTCATGCCTAGAGCAAATACTGAATCATACAGGTTTTTCCTCAAGAAGTTATGCCATTACATTATAAAAAAAGGATCGAGTTTGCTTGATCTCAGATCGAGGAGGTGGATAAAGTCAGCGATCGAATCTTTAGGCCGTCAGTTTCAATCTCCAAACATTGAACATCGTTACTGCATACACCACATTGCTGCAAACTACCATGGCTGGTATAAGAAGGACGATGAACGCATGTTCGTTAAACGAATGAGTACGTATTAAAATTTGTTGTATTTCTCACTACTTTCCCTATATCTCATTTGTACACTCTGTCGTGTCTTAGGATACGAACTAGTTCAACACAAATTTTAACAAATGCTTCATAACTTGCGGGGGAAGAATTTTTCAGGATGCAAGTACGTTGTAAAAATTCCCAAGGAAAAATGGACCAATGCATAAGATAGTGATTTTAGATATGTCCACATGACAACCAGCATGGCTGAGGTAATCAATTCTTCCTTGAAGAAGATTCGAAATTTGCTAGTGATCGCCATCGTGAAAGCTACGTACTTCTGTTTGACAAACTGTTCGCAACCTTGGGGAAAGAAGTTGTCGTTATGATGCAAAAGGGCCACACATTCCACCCAAAGATATGAGAAGAAATTCAAAAAGTCGTTGTTAAATCCAACGGTTTGCATGTGTTTCCAATGTCGCGTATCAACAACTATTTCCATAAGTCGGAGATACCACGACCAATGTAGGGTTTTGACCCAACATCATACAAAGTGGATCTCGAAAATAGGTTGTGTGATTGTGGCAAATTCCAAGCACTGAAGACTCCAGGCGAGCATGTCATTGTTGCACGCTCCGTTGCCAGGGTTGATTATAAGGAATGCGTGGATCCTGTATACTAACTTCATTCAGTAGTTAAGGTCTATGAAATGGAATTCCCACCAATCGACAACAAAACTGAGTGGAATGCTGAGCAGGCATGGACCATAATTTTACGTGACCCAACTCTACGTAGGGAAAAAGGAGGACGTCCAAGATCCACAAGAATTCAGAATGCGATGGACGACAAGCGTCACCGTGACTGCGAGCCTACTGGACAACCTAGACTCTGCAGGAATTGTAGACTTCCTGGTGCCAAACTGTCCATCTCGAACATAAATTTTTTGAGTTATTTTTAGACTAAGTAGCCATATTTTAACATAAATATTAAAATGAAACTTCACTTCACTTCATTTCGATCTAAATTTTCACCACTTCATAATTCACCTAAATGGTTATACTTTTGAAATTAAATAATTCATTTCAACTTTTACATTTTCTTTAAAACATTATACAACTTACACAAATTTAAATTTTAATAAAAACACATTTTCAAAACCTTTATTATAATTTTATTAAAAATAAATATAACAAACATAATTTATATCTCAAACTTTACAACACTTTCGGCTTAAATCTTAATACTTAATCCTAAATCGAACTCGCCGTGTACACAAACGATCAGTCCACCGACTCCAAATATCTTTGTGCCAAACGTCTCTTTCGATCTAATAAGAAGGACCGGTCCACCGTTTCCAAATTCGACCTTCATCCTATAGTTTCGATGCTGCTACATCTTTGTCCCCTTCTTCATCGGAGCCAGTCTCTTTGGTTCACAAAGGAAAGCGTCACCCTTCATCGGCCACCGCTGGTACTGGAACACCCACCAGTGTGTTCCTATCAGTGCATAAAGTTGAATCTTTTCTATTCAGAAATCAACAGTATTGGCACGAAAATGGACATGATGGGTATCCATAGTTAGGCACCAGTACATTGGGTTTCAGTCCGAAAGCAGCACTACAGGAATGCCACATTTTTAACTCTTTCAAACAAGCCACTCTTTACAGAGAATCTGAAATTAATAAAGTTTCAAAACAGCTCTTTCAGGCACCACATAAGATTTTCAAGTAAAATAGCAGAGTTTAACCTTTGTTCCGATTCAATTCTTTGTTTTCTCCATGGCAACTGCATCTAGAATCATAATTATTTTTTAGAAAAAAAAAAATTATGGTGTTATAATGGCATCCGCAACCACAACCACAATTTAATACAATTCAAATCCATTTCAAGCCACAATAAAAAAACGAGCACTCCCTTTCAATTCCTTTTCTTTTATTACAAAAAACCCACTTTAAAAAAGATAATTACTCTCCCAGATTTTTTTCTGAATTTTTTTCATTTTTTTCTTGTACAAATAATGCTGAAGGTGTAGCCAAAGCAACGACATCAAATGCAATGGAAAAGGCCTTGGGGTCTATAGGAAGCTTTAGCAACAATAAGGAGATGTTTCTGAGAGCGGATAAGATAGATTTCAAGAGCTGAGATTTGCAACTGGAAAAGCACTTGAGTAGGGTTTGATCTAGAAAGAAGAGTGGTGGTTATGATAGGTGTATACTTTAATGTTTGACCATAGACTGCTATTTTGGCCCTAGATGTTACTTTATTTCTCCGTCTTCTCTTTCCACCCTCCTATGATTTTTCAAGCTTCTATCTTATTTATGCTTTTAGGTGTGCGGGTGTGTCATGTGTGTGTCTGCTTTCTTTTCTTTTAGGGCAAACTACCTTGTAGTCGTTTTATTTATGAGAAATATTTTATTCTTGCCATCGATATTTTAATTTTTTGAGTTGAGCTTTTTTCGCACCGAATAAAAAATTAATTATTTTTAGTCGAGCCGAATTTTACTCTCCCATACGAGAGAGAGAGAGAGAACCTTTTTAACCATTTGAATCTTGTATTTATATAAGGACCATTTCATTTAGTATGGTCCTTGTTTAGGGCATTGGGATGGGCACTCCTCTAATTCGCTAACGCTACACACAATAAATAGGCCAAATAGTGTGCTGAATGTCTTTCTTGTCTCGGTCAAATTTGAAACTTAATACTCAACTGCTCTGCCTATAGTGATAGTTGGGGGCTATTGGTAGTGGGGGTGTTAAGAATATGGGGCATATTTTCAGAAGTATAAGCATTTCATTAAGTGGGAATTGTAGAAAATAATAATGAAGGGCACGTACTTGTATATTTGAGGTTTCCTTCTTTCAAAAGAATAAGCTACATACAAATAACACATTCACTGTCTATTACACTGTACAAGTGTTTTGTACTGTATAGGTGTATATGCTGATAAAAAGATGTCATGTTCAACCTTGGATTTATTGAAGTTTGTTCATGTTTTTATTCTGTGGCTTACAGCATAAGGATTACAATTTTTTGAGTTTTTATTTGAAATAAGATTAAATTAATTGAATCTATAGATATAGAGAACTAAATGTGTTATTATTTAAATTTTCATAATTTAACGGCCGAATTACCGTTTTGTAACAAAGCATAAAGTTTAATTGCTATTCTCAAACTTTTGAAAGTTTGGTTAACATTTTACCAAATAGATCACGGGATTTTAAAAAGAAGAACAATTTTATAACTTTCCAAGAGATTCCCAGATTTTAAACTTTTTAATTTTTTTGTTTTTTTATCGTTTGTATGAATTTTTTATTTATCTTATTTATAAAGATTTTTGTCTCAATTATGTGAGAAATAAATTTAACAAATGAAAAAAAAAATCTAATTTTTATTCTTCTGATTTATCAATTTTCTTGAATATCCATTTATTAACATTTGATGATGGGAAATATCTAAATATATTTTAAAAACATATAGCGAGTGATATGAAATATATATATATATATATATATATATATAATTAATAATATTAAAAAATATAATGTAATATTGATTATTTTTAAAAATTAATAATTTGTATACAAACTCAATAGAAATCGATGAAATTTTAACCTTCAACTAAAAAACGGTGTTAATGTTTCATTTTTCTCCTAACAATTTACAAACATAAAAAATAAACATTTTGAGATATAAAAAACTTCAAAAACATGTATACATTTTATTAAATAAAACGACATAAAAACAATTTATTAAGTAGTTTAAGGGTGACATACCAAACCCATGATATCTATAAAACTAAGACTAAGAAACAAATCAAATATAATGCCTAAAATAAATGAAAACCCTAACAATAAGGATTTTAATCCTAATAAAACTTAGAGCAGTGTTGTTTGAGTCGATAAAGAAAATATCTATAGCGTGGATCAATTATACCACAAGTTTTGTATGCTACCCCAAATGCATCACAACAACTTTTATCAACCTCCATAAAATCATAATTTGTTGTTGCTGCCATCGAAATATTTTCAAAGCACCCTTTATAGTGACTCTTCATCGTACACCAACAATGTCTGCCTCTTTCCACGGGATATGGAGCTAAAATTGGTACTTCGCAATTACTTAAAGGATCCAAAGGATTCAGATGGTGGTGAAGCGCTGTTGATGGTTCTGGAGTCAATACAATTGGCATAACCACTGTCGTTTTTGGCGGTGCTTGTGGTGCTTTAATGGAAGGATTTGGTATAGTCATTGTTGGTGGTTGTAGAGGTTGTGGGTTTGATTTAGTCCCTGGTGGTGGTGCCTGTAATGGGTTAGTTTGGAACGGTGAAGGCGGTGACAGACAATTGCAAGTGCAAATCTTAATACATTCTCCGTTTCGTGTTAAATATTGTATGGTAGCTTGACAAGGTCCACAAAAACATTCAGCATTATCACATTTTGATTGCGCATCTCCTAAATATGACATGAATGACAATAACACCGCAATCAACAAAATAATAACAAAACCTGGCATCATCATTTTGTTTCACTTTACACACTTTACTTTGGTTCTCACTATTAATTTAATTTAAGTTTTTTTCATAAACTTCATTTTTATAGAGGAAAACACAAGTTGTATAATCCCTTTAACCTATTATCTCTATTTTTAAAATTTGAAATTTAATATTATAGATCGTGTTTAAGATAACAACCTTATTATTTCTATCTTATCACTAAATCTACTTAGTTGAATTTATGTTTTAATTTATATATTTTATGTTTAATTTTTATAATTATATTTAGTAGCTTATATATAATTATTGACAATTTTATAGGATAATTATTTATCATATCCAGAATTCTTATAGGATGATTTAGGAAAATTTCATTTTTGTTTTATTATTTAAATAAAATGTGATAGTAATTCTTAAAAAATATATATTAAGATAATTTGGTAAGTTATACTAAATTTCAATTGAATTTTACCAACAAGTGTTGGCTACATTGGTAAGGCACGTTGCATTCTCAAGGAGATGACGTGAGTTCAAACCTTGGAGATGAACATGCATATTACAAAAAAAAAATACCACATATATCGTTGATTATTGACGATGGGTGGTTGGGAGAAATGGTCGTTGACATCCTATAAAGGTAGTGGTGAGGTCCGGCGATGCTATTGGCGACGAAAACGACAACAATTTTCAAGTTGAGACTAGATAAATTTTATCTTACAAGAATAAATTGTAGTATAAATGTAATCATAAGAATCATTTTATTACAAAATGACCATTTTACCCCTATGTTATAAAGTATGCTAAACTCAATTAGTTTGCACAAAGTGAGTTATAAAACTTAAAAGTTTCTTCTTACTCGTTTACATCATTTCAAGTTGAGAATACATAGATTAAATCTTATAAGAATAAATTTTATTGTAAGTGTACTCGTAAGACACATTTAATTACAAAGTTACCATTTTACCCTACCTCACAAAGTTTGCTAAAATCAATTATGAACTTTGTAAATCCACTTATAATCATTTGATAAGGCTTGAGGAGACTCCTAAGATATTGAAACACTAAAATACCCCTAGATGAAATAAATTATTAAAATATCACTAAATGTGTAAAGTGACGAAAATGTTCTTGTTCAAAAACTGTCGTAAGCTCCTTATAATACGACTAAACTTTGTAAATCAATAAATAAGACTTTGAGAGAATTATAAGATGTGAAGTGAATAATATTTCCCTATGCATGTTAAGGCTCAATGAATTTGTGAATAATAAACTTGGTACGACTCTGAAATCATATTAAGATGTGATAAGTTTAATATACTCTTCTATAAGATGTCTGGCCGTGAAGGCAACATTTGTATGTGTGTGACCTTATGGGTATTGTTTGTTTGTTTATATGATTTGTGAATAACAAACTAACCCCTAGACCCTAAACTCTAACTTAAATCCCTAAACTTAAAAATTAAAAGATTTGTGTAAACTTTAGTTTACACGAATCTATGTATGAAAGTATTTTCCTTAAATAATATGTAGTTATGAGATTAAATTGTATATTATATTTTGCTCTTAATATGAAATTATGATCGGTCAATTATATTAACAATGTGCACCTACAATAAATCCAAATTATAAAGAAACAAATATAACATAAAAACCACATGTGACTAAGTTAGGATTTTTATATAGTGGGGGTCAAAGTTAACTTTAGGGTATAAGGATTCTCATACCACTACAATATAAATATTGTTGACCTCATACCCAAACAAATAAAGTGGGTCAATTCTAATATTTCCCTAAAAAAAATTATATTAATAACTTAAAAGCCCTATTTAACTCTTTAAAATTTTAATACTACAACCAATTAAGTGTGGTCATTGACCCCCTAAATTGTACGTGGCTCGGTCACTGAAAACAACATCGTTTCAGTTCCGAACAATCTCACTTCGTCCCTCTCCTCTTTGCAACCCCTCCTCCCATGTACCTAAAACCCTAGAGAGAAACAAAACCGCAGTATTATTGCTCCTTGTTAGGAGCCAAACGCGAAACGGAACTCATAAGTTCAAAGGAAAGAAAACGAAGTTTGCCAATAACAATGAACGTAGTAATAGCATCATCTTCAATCGACGGCTGCATTGGTTGCTGGGACCTACAAACAGGGGCAGAGCAACTCCGATACAAGACTTGCGCCTCTCCTCCCCACGGCCTCGCATCCATAGGTTCCCGTTTCCTGGCATGCTCTCAACTTCGCGATTCCCTCCGCCACCTCCGGCCACGTCCTTTATTGGTCTTGGTCCAAGGTTTGCTCTTTTTAACATACAAACTGTTGAACTCTTTTCCCAAACATTCTCTTCTAGAAAAATATGCAAATTCAAGTGATGAAGACATGGATAACAAGGCTATCATTACTCTCCCAGATACGATAGACCTCCCTTCATACCTCAGTTCTCAGCTAATCAACGATCACATAAAACAGCTTAGTCTAATAAACTCTTGTCACCCCATTGTTTGTGCTTTGATTTCGAAGCACCACGGTGGCCATCTTTGTAAATCTCTTACCTTGACCGGCATGTGATCATTATATTTTATTTTCCCTAAACTCAACAGCTTAGTCTAATAAACTCTTGTCACCCCATTGTTTGCAGCAACAAGGCTCTTCAGCTGCGACTGAAATGGAAGTGAAGAGACTGAAGCTTGATGGGCAACGATCTATAGAGATGTTTCAGCAATTGAAAAAGGTTTATGACAACTTGCAGGAATTTTGCGTCAATGAGCTCTTAGATGGACAAGCAATGGAAGGGTCCAAAGGGAACTAAGTCATTCACGATTTGAATGAACAAACCACTAAGTTTTCATTTCTGATTTTCATTGTTGAATTAGTTTTAATCTAGCTAGTTTCATAATGTTATGAGGTCATAGCAAACTTTAGTACCATGGATATTCTAGAAAAAACTATTTAGATTCATGAGAGATGTTCAAATGTTCATATATTGAGTAATGTTCCTTGAATGCAATCAAATTCAGTTAGTGGGAGTTTCCAGGGCAGCAAAACTACAAAAAAAAAATATAATAAGAGCACGTACAATATTTGTTCGACTGTGCAAATTTATTCAAAAGCAGTTGGATTCATATAATTTGACACATATTGGGGTGTATATTAGAGGGGGCAGACGGGCCCTTTGTGCCATATTCGTGTTAGGTCAATTCAGGTATGGTTTGTATTTGGTTTAAGTTTGATTTGGGTCAGATCGGATTGGAACTGATTTGGATTTATTTTAGGTCTATAGTAACTTGGTCCGAGTCTAGTGAGATTCTGTGTTTGGTCAAAATCAGACCGGTTGATTTTCATACCAGACTAATATTAGCTTAGCTTGTTATAGTTCTAGTATAGGTGGGTTGTTATTGTAAATGGATAAGGTTAAGTGAGTCAGCAGATGGCAGTTAGGAAGTTAGGAATGTTAGTTCCTTCTGTTATCAAGTTTGTTCTCTCACCTCAATATATAAATACTCACCCAGTCTCAGTTGAGATATTATGGGCTTATGAATAAAACTAATGAGAGTGTCGTTCTCTCTTTCCTTAATTCTCTAAGGTCTAAGAACCTTAACATGGTATCAGTTTCCAATTCTTGGTCATGGTTCTTCCGCTTCGCTTCCATTTCTTTTCTTGAGTGATTGATTTTTCTGTCTCTTTCGTCTTTGTCTTCTTTGATTGCTTGGTTATCATCGAGGTTTCTCTTCGCGTGATATTTGTCTGGTGTTGTTTAGGTTCCTCTGGCGGTTTCAGATCGTGATTTCTTGTTCGTTCTTCGTAATCTCTGCTATGAGTGTGGATCGGACGAGTGACTCAATAATCGAGTCTCGCGATTGAGGTAATCTCGATCTATTTTTCAAGATTTATGTACTCACTCTGTTTTGATTTATACACCGGTTTTCTGACCTTGGTAAGGATTATCAGTTAAGTTCGTAAGGATATCTGTTCTATGTGGTTGTTGCACAGATGAGTGAATATTTGATATTCCTAAGGTCAGTTATCGTGTTTCTCTGATTTGGTTAGATCTTAGAAACCTCATAGCATATTGTGATTGTGATAAGACTCTTGTCTGTGGATTTGCCTTCGTCTTAACTGCTGGTTGATTGCTTCATCTGTTGGACTGTGTTTGTTCTTTGGTTTTCATGTGCGTTACCTGTTTGTTGTATTGTCTCTGAGAGGTTTGGTGATAGTTGTTTGTTTCGACTGTCTTGGTTGTGCCTTCTCTTCTGTGTAGTGCCTGTCACTTGTTTGATTTTTTTCTTCTGTGAGAGCTTGTGTAACTGATCAGTTTACTTCTCATGGCACTTGAGGCGTCTATGTTTCCTATTTCTCTTGTAACTGATTCCAGCATGTATACGGTGCAACAGTTGCCTAAGTTGGATACTGTTAAGTTGAGTGAAAAGACATATGTGTAATCACCAATTTTGTCCGGACCTTGAACCCTCTTTAATTTATATTTATCTTGGGCTTATCGGGCTATTAGTTTAAAAATAAAAAAAAGAAGAGAAAAAGGAAAGAGAAATATATATATATATGTGTGTGTGTGTGTCATGTCTTATCACTAATTTTGTCTGGACCTTGAACCCCTTTAATTTGTGTTTATCTTGGGCTTATTAGGGCTATTAGGTAATTAAATAAAAAATAAAAAAAGGAAAAATATATATACACATGTATGTATGTATAAATAATACAACACTTATTGTCTTATATTATTATTTATCATATTATCATCTATTTGGAAAAAAGAAAAACCTAAACATTACTAATATATTATATTAAATATTATCTTATTATAGTTAATAATAATTATATCAGATCATTATTATTTATCATTTATATACATCCATTACATATTTGTTTTATTATTGTGTGTGCTAATATTATCTAGCATTAGTAATTATTATTGATATATTTACTATTATTATTTTTGTTCATTATTATTATCGTTATTATTATTATTATTATTATTATTATTATTATTATTATACTTATTATGATTATTGGATATTAGTATTATTATTGTAAAAATAAAACACAATATATAAAAACCCAAGTCAATTAAATAAGTAACAGTCCATTACATAAAATAAGAGCCCAAAATAATATAAAGAAATATATTTATACATTAGGCCCAAATGCCCGGCAAGCCCTAATTACACAAAAAGAAACCCTAATGAAACCCTAACACCCCTCATCCTTTGTGCAGCCCTCGCGCATCAAGAGTCGTCAGATCTGGTTTAGATCTGACGGTCCAGATCAACTCCGCAAAAAACCCTAGAGAGGGTCTCTCCTTGCCCTAGCGCCGCACCCCTCGTAGCCGTTAGATCGGAGTCCATCCAACGGCCTCGGATGAAGGACGATGAAGCTTCCAGATACTCACGCGCCCACGCGCGACGGCACGTGTCCTCACGCGCGCGCGTCGCCCATGCGCGCGGAACAGTTGACCCCTCGTCTGCCCGTCTTCGTACGCCTGCAACCACGCCGTGTCCCTCCCGTTTGGGCTCGTCCAGCAAACCACAGAAGAAAGAAAAGTGTCAGAATACCAAAACAGGCAACCAAATAAACGCGAAGCCAAATCAGCCAAAACATTAAGAGACCAGAATGGCAGAGGGCAAAAACAAAAAGACAACAAACCAACCAAAGTCAACGATTTTTATTTTTCCATTTCGAATGTAAATGCATCGGATATAAATCCGAGCAAAAAAAAAAACAGTGTAAGCATTACAGAGGAATCAATAAAAAAGGGAAAGCCTTCTGAGGTAGGATCTCTAGTTTTTTTTCTTTTCGATTACATGCAAACCCAAAAAACCAAAAAAATAAAGAGTTAGGGTTTTGAAAGAATTATACCTTCGCCAACGGTTTGGTTTCTAAACGCTTCACCTCCCTCTTCGCTCTGAGCGCTGTCCGACAACAACCCCTTAAAGGGTGAGTCGTCACGTTTAGGTTTCGAATGAGGGATGGTTTTTCGAGAATAGCTTCTGGTTTTCGGAAAAAGGAAAGGAGGGGGGCAAGTTTTGTTTTTTTTTTGGTTTTTCTGAGGCCTCCGTTGTTGGTCTTTGGCGTCCGATAAACGGAGAAGCCATGGGAATGGCTACTGGTTTCTGAAGGAGAGTGATAAGGGAGACAGTGGCCGCCGCTCGTTATTTTTTTAGGGTTTTTGGGTCTCATTTTAGCATATAAAGGAAACGTCTTTGGGCTAATTACATTTCAACCGTTCCATCTTTTTAAAAATCTTCTCTGCCGTCCCCCTATAGCTTCTCCGCCTTTCATCTTCGTCCTGAGTTGAAAGAGTGGTGTTGATTTCTCGTGGGTTAATCGCATGTGAGGTCCTTCAAACTTTTCAAAAGTCTTCGAATGGGGAAAACTTCTTTTTAGCCTTCAAACATTTAATTTCTATTTGATTCAGCCCATTAAACAGTGGTATATTACCATAATTAATCTCATTAATTTATGCATGTTTTGTTTTCATTTTGCTTGTTGATGATGTTGTTTTTCTATGATCTTATCATTTTTACGTGGTTACATATGCATGCGTTATAAAGTATTTATATGGCATCTTATATGTTGCGTTGGGCCGTTTACATAAATTGTTTAATGTACATGCTTTTTGTGTTTAAATTGTTGCCTATCAAATATTTGTTTCTCGCTCGTTCATGTCTATACTCGTTGATGCGTTCAAATATCATGTACACTTATTATTTATGCTTTGCTTATTTCTTCTCGTGTATTCGTATGGTCTCATGTCTCATTTATTCTCATACGTCATGATAGGTTGCATCTCGAATTATAAAATGCAATGCGAGTGTCTTTTTATTCGGGAACGAACGAGGCTAGTACCAGTCGTAGTGGTGGTGGTTCGGACGTTCCTTCTCGAATATTAAGACCTTTAAAATTCACTCGCTCGTATAACCAAATTTCGATATGATTCATCACTTTAATTCGCAAAATTTAATATTAATTAGGCGGTAATATTTTTGGTACCGATTTTCGGGCACGACGGGGGTGCTCATCCTTCCTCGCGTGTAACCGACTCCCGAACCCTTTTAAATCTCTGGTTTTATTTCGGTGTCCGGTCTACCATTTTAAATGGCCGGTGGCGACTCCTCCATTTTTTATAAATTCGATTAAAATTTTCAAAAACAAATTAAAACTCGGTTCTTCTAAGTGACCCCGGTATTTTTAGTCGCAACAGATGGCGACTTCGCTGGGGAAAAATTTTTGTTTTCAAAAACAAAAAGAGAGTCAAGCCAAAAAAAAACTTTACCGCTCAATTAATATTGGAAGTTGCGAATTAAAGTGACCGAGTCGATCGATGTTTGTTTATAAGTGCGAGTTTATTTTAAACGCATTTAAAATTGGCATTTAAACCCGTTTGTTTAAGTGGGGGGAAAACGCTAGTGCTTTCGTGGGGATATTGTTCCTCCGTCTGGGCCTAGCAAGTACCTTCGGGGCTCGAGTACCCTATATCTTCGTGGGAATATCGTTTCTCCGTCTGGATATAGCGAAAGGGTCCCCTCGAATTGAACTCGGTTGAGAGGAGCCTATAATGGGTGATGACCGGGGGCCTTGCTACCCTTAGAAGGGGACAGCGAGGACAGTTCGAGTACCTCCTAGAACCAAAACTCCATGTAGAGAACTAGATTACCCACCCCTTTTAGAGCTATGCGGACAGCCTAGGTTCATTAGACGGGATAAATAGGGTTGCTTGCTTTCATCATGTTTATCCGACACTAACGATTATTCTTATAATCTTTTTGCATTTACTCTCGCATGCATATCATGACATAAAGGTGTTGAGTCAAGGTGGTTTTACCCAATTCTAGGGCTATCATTATAGACGGGAGGTTGCTAAAAGAAGATGTTGTCAATTAGCAAGTCCGACATCGGTCAGAGTTGAATCAGAGGGGATAAAGGGGCAGTTTACCGAGCGAACGCACAGTGTCGGGTCATTTAATACCCACCATCGAAGAAGGCACAACTTTACTCCACCATGAGGAAGTCAAGCAAGATCGGATCTACTCCGAACATCTAAAGGCACGAAACTACCCGGCCGAGTGCAAAGAGGCGGCCGAAAAGAGTGTGATGACCAGAAAGAACATTGATTAGGTCAAGGGGTTGATTCAGCTTCGAGGAGATAATTTGTTTTTATGATGCATCTGGGACTAGATACCAGTAGTTTTAGAGGTTATTGAATTGCTAGAAAAGAAGCAAATTCGGCCCTAGCATTTTTGGCGAAGTTTTCATTTCTTTGAACATGATTAGGGGGCAAGAAGAGTACCCGTAGGACTTTTGCTATGACTATCTTGTAACATGGAGCCTCTTTTACGTTCAAATGAAAGTTGACCTAAGGGGAATCACCTATATGACCAACACCTTTGACTGGCATACATTTGTAGCATTTGTTTCATCTATCATTTTAAAGCAACAGCAAAATTGTCATCCATGCACCCATCTCATGAGCATGCATCTGTTGATTCGAGTCCATAATACATCCATCATTGGACATTAAAATTTGCTTAAGGCATTTCATCGCACCATTACTAATTGGGGAAAATCACTCACTTCAGAGAAAGAGAGAAAAGAGAGAGAAAATGGACAAAGGAACAGTTTCCAGCCAATACCGCTTCGGGAATGTGAACAACCTGGTGAGGAGAATGGATGAGCTCGAAAAGTTCCACCAGCAGTTAGTGTGGAACCAAAAGGAAACGATCGCATGCGTGAAGAAGTTCCAAGATGAAACCAAGGAACAATTTGATGAGTTGAAGGCTATGATCGCCACCCTGACCAAGAAAGGCAAAACCCCCAAGCCCAAAGAGAGTATGGACGGGGATTCCGATATTGTGATGGAGGAGGTCTTATCTGAAGAAGACCAGGCCGTCATCGGCCAATACGAGGTGCACTGCCCCCATTCTGAATGCCCTATCGAGCTGGCTCTAGACAAGATCGAGGATTCACTGCGAAAAATCCTAGATGAAGAATGGGACCGGGAGCAACAAAGACGAGTGGAGACCCCCAGGAGTGCCACAGTTTCGAAGCCTCGGGGTACGACTAAAGACCCTCGGAGCTCAAGGAAGGCCAAGAGTTCCGAGAAAGGGAAGGAAAAACTCACCCCTCTACTGACATACTCCCGAGTCTACCGCGCGGATTAGGTCTGAAGACGGCCTAAGATGGGGCAATCTTTTGAAAGGGCAACTTTTGGAAGACGCTGGTCTTCAACGTAGTTTAGGATGTTATGTCTCCATGCATCGTGTCTGTTTTACCTTTTTTTGTCGGATCTTTCCCTCATTGAGGTGCATGTGTAAGTTTGTATTGTTGGCCCGTGATAGCTAGCATCTTTTGTAAGGGCTTTTGTGATGTCCGTTTGTTTTATTTTCAATGAAGGAGACTTTTGCAAGCATTTTATATTCCTTAATTTCTTTTAGACATTTCATTTATTCTTTATGGTCACAACCTTATTGTTTTTCTATTAAAAAACATACATGTGTATATTTTTACAAAAAATGACCTTAATACTTTGAAAAGAAAAGAAAAAAACCAAATGTTGTGGGAATGATACGAATGGAAACACCATCTGTTCTACTCAGGCCAAGAGAGGGGTGACAATGAGTGTTTAGGAATAATGGGCCACTCCCATTGAGTGAATTTTCCTCTCGGGCATTGTTGTCTAAGGTTCTTGAATGAAGTGATAACCCTAAAACTTCTACCACCTGAAGGCCAATTTTGATATCAGTGTATGAGAGGACATTTGGCATTCCTTCAATTCCATTCACACAGAAAGAAAATAAAAAATACCCATTGTTGTCCCCGTTTGAGCCTATCAAAAACTTTTTCTTCTGATTGAACCCAAACCAAGGATCACCCCTACACCGGGGGCAGAAAAGGATAGAAGTCTATGGACAAGTAAATGACATTGGATTCTGATTATGCTATGAAGATGATGCCTTTTGAATTAAGGGGCAATAAAAGAGAACGGATGCATTGAATACATTTTCAGTTTGAGCAGCGAAAACATCAAAAGGAAACAGCAAAAGAAAAGTTGGTGCTCAAAGAGCTACCCAAATCAAGTCGAAAGTTACCAACATAAAAGTCGAAGAAATCAAAAGTGAAAGCACTAAAGTGAAAAAAGTGCAATTTTAAAAGGAGAAAGAGTGAGAAGCGAACAAAGAAAAGGGACAAGAAGGATTCCCTATCCAAATGAATATCTGCTTAGATGAGCCTCGAAAAGATTGTTCACCTTTGAGCAAGAGCTTGCACCAGTACAATGCAAAGGCGCAACTTGATCCGAAACTACGCTTGAAAAAAAAGGAAATGAACTCTAGGGTGAAAACCCCAACAAAAGGGGCAGTCTAGAGCGATCCAAAGAAGCAAGAAAATAAATAGCATTTCATCAGAGCCTAATCGAGACTTCCCGTTGGAAAAATTGATCCTTGGTTTCACCACCCTTAAACACTTGTTTGGGCCTATTTACCCTTTCTTTCATAGCCGTGAGCCTTAGCCTACATTACAAGCCATAAAGACCATTTGGACCATACGTGGACGGATAAATTTGTCTTCAGATCACATCCCGCCTATCGGGGTTAACCTTTCTTCAAGGATTGCCACACTTCTAATGCCTGATTGAGATCAGAAGAGAGGGAAGGATGGGGCATGGTGAGTTAGTGAGTTAAAGAGAGCCACCTTTAAATTGGGTAGAAACTAAGTATGGGAGTCGCTCCTCTCGGAAGCCTAATAGCCCAAAAAAGATTTCATATGTGCATCCCTGCAACATTCGGAAAATTTCACTCGGGTCAACCTTTTTTCAAAGACCCCAAACTTGATTTTCACTTGACATGATTCTTTAAAATGTATATCTACATAATAAAATTATTTTTACCCAATCACTTGCATAAGTCTTCTACATGGGAATGAACAAGCGGACTGACCGTGGCTCGAGGTAAAGCCATCAGTACTCGGAGGGGCACCCTCGGAGGTTCAAACATTGCTACTAATACCTCCAGTTGAAATATCAAGACCGTCTTCGGTGAAATGTTGAGCTACAAAGTCGACCTTCGCTAAGAAGTGTTGGAATAGAACATGAGGATAGAAATTTTGACATTGAGAATCGGGGAACAGAAGTTACCCTCGGAGCCTAAGCATCTTGCCGAAAGGATTGTCTTGAGAAGGACCATGCGCGCCAAATGAGACAGTAATTATCGTCTGAAATCAACCCGATGAAAGGCGGCGAAGATATGCCTAAGAAGAAGAAAGATAGAGGAGAAAGAGAAGAGGAGCCGAGGCGAAAACACAAAAGACACTTTGGGGAGAAGAAGCAAAATTTAGAAGAGGCGCTTTTGACCACAAATTTAGAGGAACAAGGACCAAAAAGTTGTGGCATCGTCGGATAGAAGACACTATTTAAAGCAGTCGACATTAACCGGAGGTCATTCAGAAGGTACATAAGCCTAAAAGCAAGTGGGGGCAATGGGATTCTAATCAGTGTAAGTCCTTCCTTCGAGAAGAAGCGAAAAAGAGAGGTTCAATCAAGGAAAATAGAGACATGGCGGTATTAAAGATGTGAAAAGATTTTTTATGATAAGAGTCAAAGGTAGAAGTTGACTTTAAGAAGAAAACTCAAAGGAGTACCCAAAAAGAGAAAAAGAAGAAGAAAGAGGACAAAGAAAAGAGAAGACGCAGTGAAAACCCAAAAGACACTTTGGGGTTTGAGGCGAAATTCAAGAGAAACACTTCAGATCAGAAACTCAGGGCAAAGGAGACAGAAACTCAAAGCCCGAGAACTTTAGAGCAAAGGAGGCAGATACTCAAAGCTCGAGACAAAGATATACGATATCTGCTCATCTATTCGGGCATTTGGAGAATAGAACCCGCCTATCCGTTCAGGCACTTGGAGAATGGAAATCCGCCTATCTATTCAGGCAATCAAAAGTCAGTAAAAATGAAAGAAAGAAAAGAAAAAAAGAGAGAGAGAAAGAAGGGTTCAAAGTGAAAACTCGATTGGGCACTTTGTGGCAGACAATTCCAGAAGTGAGTCAAGATGAGAAGAAGAGGAACAATGGTCCGGGAGAACCGAGAAGAGAGGCAATCAAAGCAAGAAGCAGCACCAAAAGACATGATGTCAATAAAATTAATATGATTAAATAACTTGGGAACCCCAGTCATGCATCATGAGTAGTTAGGCATCCCTAGGATAGGAGCATGCTAACTCATACCATCATAGCATTTTATCTCTTTTCACAGATTTTTGAAAGACAAATTGAATAACTCTCGGGATGAGGAGAAAACGATAAAGCGAGAACTAAAAAAGATTTCAGGCGAAGCCTTTCAAGCCGCCGCTCCAGAATGTCAGGTGAAGCTTTCATGTTCGCCACTCAAGGATTTCAAATGAAAGCTTTCAAGCTTGCCGACAGATTTCAAGATAAAGAATCCTACAGAGAAAAGGTCCAAATAAGCTCTATATAGGAGGAACTTGCAACTTCAGGATCTCGAAAGTGGAGGGTCCTACAGAGAGGGGACTTATAGATCCTTGATTTAGAGAGGAGTTCAATAGAGAAGGAACTACTACTCGAAGAGTATGCTAAGGAAGAGGAGTTCTGTGGAGAAAGAACTCAGAATCCTAAGGCTTCAGGATCTCGAAAGTGGAGGGTCCTATGGAGAAGGGACTAGTAGATCCTTGATTTTGGAGGGGAGTTCGATAGAGAAGGAACTACTACTCGAAGAGTACGTTGAGGAAGAAGAGTTTAGTGGAGAAAAAACTCAGAATCCCAAGGCTTCAAGATCTCGAAAGCGGAGGGTCCTGCAGAGAGAGGACTTAGAGATCTTTAATTTCAGAAATACGAGGACGAGAGTTCTATATAGAAAGAACTGCCACTCGAAGAATACGCCGAGGAAATGAGTTCTATAGAGAGAGAACTCACCTTCTTAAAGCTTCAGAGAGAAAATTACTCGGTCTAGCGCGTCGCCGCTCCAGGAGGGTAAATCGTCCAACCGGGAAGTTAGACGGATTTAGTTGACCAGTTTGCTTTACGACCGTGAAGGGAAAGCAAATCCACTTGGACGCCCAAGTTCGCCTTTTGACCGCGAAGGGGAGGCAAAAATGTTAGGAGTTTCAGCTTACTTTTTGACCGCGAAATAGACAACTTGTTTTTAGACCGCGAAGGGAAGGCGAAGTTGTTTGGGTGACTAGCTTGTTCTTACGAAAAAAAAGACAAAGATATTCGGAATTTGCTCATCTATTCGGGCACTTGGAGAATAGAACTCGCCTATCTGTTCGGGCACTTGAAAAATGGAAATCTGCAAAAAAAAAACTCTCTAACTATCTGTTCGGGACATCTGAGGGGAGAACTCATGATCGAAAGGCTTTGGGAAGAGTTGCTTGGAATCGCGTGGTTGTTTCAGGAAACGAATCGTCCAACAGGGAAGTAGGACAAAATTAGTGCTTATGGTCTTTGCTTTATGCTTGTTCCACAAGTATAAGCAAAGAGGGGCAGCTGTAATCACCAATTTTGTCCGGACCTTGAACCCTCTTTAATTTATATTTATCTTGGGCTTATCGGGCTATTAGTTTAAAAATAAAAAAAAAAGAGAAAAAGGAAAGAGAAATATATATATGTGTGTGTGTGTGTGTGTGTCATGTCTTATCACTAATTTTGTCTAGACCTTGAACCCCTTTAATTTGTGTTTATCTTGGGCTTATTAGGGCTATTAGGTAATTAAATAAAAAATAAAATAAGGAAAAATATATATACACATGTATGCATGTATAAATAATACTACACTTATTGTCTTATGTTATTATTTATCATATTATCATCTATTTGGAAAAAAGAAAAACCTAAACATTACTAATATATTATATTAAATATTATCTTATTATAGTTAATAATAATTATATCAGATCATTATTATTTATCATTTATATACATCCATTACATATTTGTTTTATTATTGTGTGTGCTAATATTATCTAGCATTAGTAATTATTATTGATATATTTACTATTATTATTTTTGTTCATTATTATTATCGTTTTTATTATTATTATTATACTTATTATGATTATCGGATATTAGTATTATTATTGTAAAAATAAAACACAATATATAAAAACCCAAGTCAATTAAATAAGTAACAGTCCATTACATAAAATAAGAGCCCAAAATGATATAAAGAAATATATTTATACATTAGGCCCAAATGCCCGGCAAGCCCTAATTACACAAAAAGAAACCCAAATGAAACCCTAACACCCCTCATCCTTTGTGCAGCCGCCGCGCATCAAGAGCCGTCAGATCTGGTTTAGATCTGACGGTCCAGATCAACTCCGCAAAAAACCCTACAGAGGGTCTCTCCTTGCCCTAGCGCCGCACCCCTCGTAGCCGTTAGATCGGAGTCCATCCAACGGCCCCGGATGAAGGACGATGAAGCTTCCAGATACTCACGCGCCCACGCGCGACAGCTCGTGTCCTCACGCGCGCTTCGCCCATGCGCGCAGAACAGTTGACCCCTCGTCTGCCCGTCTTCGTACGCCTGCATCCACGCCGTGTCCCTCCCGTTTGGGCTCGTCCGGCAAACCACAGAAGAAAGAAAAGTGTCAGAATACCAAAACAGGCAACCAAATAAACGCGAAGCCAAATCAGCCAAAACATTAAGAGATCAGAATGGCAGAGGGCAAAAACAAAAAGACAACAAACCAACCAAAGTCAACGATTTTTATTTTTCCATTTCGAATGTAAATGCATCCGATATAAATCCGAGCAAAAAAAACAGTGTAAGCATTACAGAGGAATCAATAAAAAAAGGGAAAGCCTTCTGAGATAGGATCTCTAGTTTTTTTTTCTTTTCGATTACATGCAAACCCAAAAAACCAAAAAAATAAAGAGTTAGGGTTTTGAAAGAATTATACCTTCACCGACGGTTTGGTTTCTAAACGCTTCACCTCCTTCTTCGCTCTGAGCGCTGTCCGACAACAACCCCTTAAAGGGTGAGTCGTCACGTTTAGGTTTCGAATGAGGGATGGTTTTTCGAGAATAGCTTTTGGTTTTCGGAAAAAGGAAAGGAGGGGGCAAGTTTTGTTTTTTTTTTGGTTTTTCTTAGGCCTCCGTTGTTGGTCTTTGGCGTCCGATGAACGGAGAAGCCATGGGAATGGCTACTGGTTTCTGAAGGAGAGTGATAAGGGAGACAGTGGCCGCCGCTCGTTATTTTTTTAGGGTTTTTGGGTCTCATTTTAGCATATAAAGGAAACGTCTTTGGGCTAATTACATTTCAACCGTTCCATCTTTTTAAAAATCTTCTCTGCCGTCCCCCTATAGCTTCTCCGCCTTTCATCTTCGTCCTGAGTTGAAAGAGTGGTGTTGATTTCTCGTGGGTTAATCGCATGTGAGGTCCTTCAAACTTTTTCCAAAGTCTTCGATTGTGTCTCCAATTCAGTTTTTAAAATCAAAAGTGCGGCGGTCAAATCTCGTTTTAGGCCCCTGCCGTTTATTGCCTTTTAATTTCCCCCAAGTTTGTTCTTATAATTTCGAATGGGGAAAACTTCTTTTTAGCCTTCAAACATTTAATTTCTATTTGATTTAGCCCATGAAACAGTGGTATATTACCATAATTAATCTCATTAATTTATGCATGTTTTGTTTTCATTTTGCTTGTTGATGATGTTGTTTTTCTATGATCTTATCATTTTTACGTGGTTACATATGCATGCGTTATAAAGTATTTATATGGCATCTTATATGTTGCGTTGGGCCGTTTACATAAATTGTTTAATGTACATGCTTTTTGTGTTTAAATTGTTGCCTATCAAATATTTGTTTCTCGCTCGTTCATGTCTATACTCGTTGATGCGTTCAAATATCATGTACACTTATTATTTATGCTTTGCTTATTTCTTCTCGTGTATTCGTATGGTCTCATGTCTCATTTATTCTCATACGTCATGATAGGTTGCATCTCGAATTATAAAATGCAATGCGAGTGTCTTTTTATTCGGGAACAAACGAGGCTAGTACCAGTCGTAGTGGTGGTGGTTCGGACGTTCCTTCTCGAATATTAAGACCTTTAAAATTTACTCGCTCGTATAACCAAATTTCGATACGATTCATCACTTTAATTCGCAAAATTTAATATTAATTAGGCGGTAATGTTTTTGGTACCGATTTTCGGGCACGACGGGGGTGCTCATCCTTCCTCGCGTGTAACCGACTCCCGAACCCTTTTAAATCTCTGGTTTCATTTCGGTGTCCGGTCTACCATTTTAAATGGCCGGTGGCGACTCCTCCATTTTTTATAAATTCGATTAAAATTTTCAAAAACAAATTAAAACCCGGTTCGTCCGAGCGACATCTGAGGCACTATGTATTTTTTAAAATTTTAGTCGCAACAATATGTACTGTGGAAACATCAGGTTACTCTAGTCTTTGAAGGCTATGGTCTTATGTCATTTCTTTCTGATCATAAGGTCCTAGAACAGAAAGTTACAGGGGAGCCGGGACAGTTAGAGGTGAATCCTATGTTTCTTGCTTATTTGAAGCAAGATAGGCTTCTTGCTTCGTGGTTGTTGTCCACAATTGGGCATGATGTGCTGCCACACCTTACTGGTTTAACCTCAGCTCGTTCTATTTGGGAGGCTTTAGCCAGAAGGTTTGGTGTCAAGTCCACTACTAAGGTGTCCTCTTTGCGACATATCTTACACTCTCAGAGGAAACAAGGGTTGCCGGTTAGTGATTACTTAGCCAAAGTTAAGATGTTGTGTGATATGCTAAGTGCTTCGGGTAATCCTGTATCTGATCAAGAGCAAGTCAGTGTGGTTTTGGCAGGTTTGACTGCTGAGTTTGAGAGTGTTATTACAGTGGCCTCAAGAGAATCCTTGTCTTTGGAAAGTTTCTTGGAGATGCTGTTTGATTGTGAGGCTAGGCAGCAAGATTTCTTGTCTGATGGACTTACCATACAAGCCAATGTGGCTACTCGATCTGTTCCCAAGCATGATGCTTCTAAGGATGACAGTATGCGTAATAAGGAAGGCTTTAGTGAGGATCAACTTCACACTTAAAACCTGGGAGGTTTTTCCAGGTCTGCTCGTGGTTCAACTACCTTTCGAGGTCGAGGTAAGCGGTGTTTTGGCTCGAATCGTCCGCAATGCCAACTCTGTAGAAAGTTTGGCCATTTTGTTCACAAATGTTGGTATATGTTTGATCGAGATTTTGCAGGTGTCACTGCTGGTGATGAGGGTTCGCGGATTTTTTCAGCTGCTCCTGCAGAGCATTCTCAATCCAGCTTTGCTAATTGCGTTGACAATCCTGGTGCTAATGTGTCTCGCTCTTTGCAACAGGCACATACACATGTTTTCTCGAGTGGTTCTACTGGCAATAGACCTGGCTCTCCCTTACCACTGGTGCAACAATATTCATTTTCTTCTGCGTCTGCTCCTTTTGTAGGAAATGTTTATTCCTCTGCAGGTGGCAGTCCTGGTACGTCCGGCACTAGGGAGGTGGTGTGGTACCCTGATTCGGGTGCTACACATCATATCACGAATGACAAGATGAATCTTCAGTCTGATGTTGCATATACAGGTATGGACTCGTTACTTATGGGTAATGGAACAGAGATTCCAATTACCAGAATTGGTTTTGGTAGTTTATTTGCATCGGATAGGTCCTTGTACCTTTGTAATTTACTTTGTGTTCCTGATATTAAGCGTAATTTGCTGTCTGTTTCGAAATTTGCTAAAGATAATGGAGTCTTTTTCGAGTTTCATCCTCACAAATGTTTCGTTAAGGATGTTCAGACCAGGGACATTTTACTGGAAGGGAGCCTCACTCCTGATGGCTTGTATGAGTTGACCGGGTGTTCGTCACGAGATGTGGGATTGCCTGTTGTTGATGGTTCTTCAGGTGTTGGTGATTGTTCTTCGAATAAGGTGGCTTCTGCTGCTACGTCCTATGGCTCTTGCTTACCTTTGAAAGTGTGGCATCAGCGCTTGGGTCACCCCTCGACTAATGTTTTGAAGACTGCTCTACGGTCGTTAGCAATAAAGACTAGTGATGATGACCTTTCTTCTGTTTGTTCCTCGTGTATTCAAGGCAAAGCACATAAACTGCCTTTTGTGTTGTCATCTACTCAGTATAATTCTCCTTTTGATCTTGTAGTCTCCGATGTGTGGGGGCCTGCCCATGTGGCATCTGATGGGTTCGTTTACTATGTTTTCATTCATAGATGTGTGTAGTCGTTTTACGTGGTTGTATCTTCTTAAGCGTAAATCTGATGTATTTCAATGTTTTTTTGATTTTCACAAAATGGTTCAAGTACAATTTGGTTGCAATATTAAGTCTTTTCAAACCGATGGTGGAGGTGAATATGTTGTTTTGTCCTCGTGGTTGCGTGCTCAAGGCATTCTTCATCGGGTTTCATGTCCGAGTACATCGGAACAAAATGGGAAAGCCGAAAGAAAGCATCGTCATATTACTGAAATGGGATTGACGTTGCTTGCTCAAGCTAGTTTGTCATTCAAATTTTGGAGTCATGCCTTTGTAACGTCTGTATTTCTAATTAATCGACTTCCTACGACTGTTTTAAATGGTCGTTCTCTGTATGAAGTCTTGCATAATCAGAGGCCCAATTATGAGATTTTGCGGTCGTTTGGGTGTGCTTGTTTTCCCCTTATTCGACCATTTAACAAACATAAGCTAGAGTTTCGGTCGAAGCAGTGTGTGTTTATTGGATACAGTACTATTCACAAAGGCTATAAATGTTTGGATGATGATGGTAAAATATTCATTTCCCGGCATGTAATCTTTGATGAGAGCGTTTTTCCTAGACTATTAACTAAAGGAGAGTCGTTTGATCGAGAAGGAGGTTGTACTATCACAAGGGACTCTAACTCGATGCCTTTAGTTGTTGTAGCTCCTCGATGTGGGACGTCTACACCGGGTCAGACTTCACATTTGTATGGGCCTGCTGTCACACGATCCAGTGAAGGCCCGTCTTCTAGCCCTGTTCGTGTTGTGCCTTTGGCTGATCCATCTGTCCGTCCTAGCCCATTTGGGTCTTCTGATGGTCCAAACTCACCTAATGTGGTGTCTTCAAGTTCCCCGGCTCAGCCTATATCCTCAAGTCCGTTGGACCAGCCCGTATATTCTAATGAGGTTAGTCCTCGTCCGGGTTGTGCGATTGCTCCAGATTCTTCTAATGTTGGTGGTCCGTTTACTGGTCCCGTTATCACCCAGAGTCCAGTTGTTGGTTCCGGCCCAATTGTTGGGAATATGTCTGACTTACAGGAGTCCGGTGTTGGGAATTTGGATCTGGGTCCCTCTGCAGCCCATAGTTTGTTAGATGAAACATACCCGGCTCCAGAAGGTACTTCACTTTTCCCTTCCTCTCATATTAGTTCTAATTTTGAGACGACGGCGTCTGTCGATTTTTCTGCTGATCCGTTATCTCCGTTTGTGGTGGCTGAGCGCGTGTCTCCGTTTGTGGATCCGCTCTCTTCCTTGTCGTCGTCTTCCGAGGATTGCTCTGTTGGTGCTGTTTCTCCTTCTGTCGATTTACCTGCTGGTTCGTTGTCTCCGTCTGTGGCAGCGGAGCGAGTGTCTCTGAGATTTTCTGGTTGTCCTGTTGCTGGTTTCGTCCCTCAGTCTGGTGAGGGTGTTTCCCCTTGTCTTGGTGATGTTGCTCCTAGTCCGTCTGTACCGGTGTCCTGTGGTGGCTCTTCTAGTGTTGTGAATCGTCATCCGATGGTTACTAGGGAAAAACGGTATTCAAAAACCCAAATCTTTTACTACTTGTTTGGATTCTGGTTTGCCGGGTGATTTTGAACCTCAGAATATCCGAGAAGCCTTGCAGCATGACCATTGGCGATGTGCTGCTCAGGATGAGTATGATGCACTTATCCGCAATCATACCTGGTCAATTGTCGAGTTGCCTTCGAATCGTACTGCTGTTAGCTGCAAGTGGATATTTAAGGTCAAACGGAATGTGGATGGGTTTGTGTCCAGATATAAAGCTCGACTGGTGGCGAAAGGGTTTCTGCAAAAAGCTGGTTATGATTTTCACGGGACTTTTAGTCCCGTTGTGAAGCCCACTACAGTGCGTACTATTCTCTCTGTTGTTGTCTCGAAAGGCTGGGTGCTTCGTTAGATTGACGTTAACAACGCGTTTCTGAACGGCGAACTTGCTGAAGAGGTGTATATGACCCAGCCCCTGGTTACGAACAAGGTAATTCGAAAAAGTTAGTTTGTAAATTGCATAAAGCAATTTATGGTTTGAAACAAGCCCCAAGGGCGTGGTTTGATAAGTTGCGCACATATTTGCAGTCTGTTGGGTTTGTTTTGTCCAAGTAGGATTCGTCCTTGTTTGTTCGTATTGTAGGAGACAATGTGATTTATTTGCTGGTTTATGTAGATGATATTATCGTAACTGGTAGCTGTGAACATACAATTCAGGGTGTTATTGATGATTTAAATAAGAGTTTTTCTTTAAAGGATTTAGGAGTCCTAGACTATTTTTTGGGAATTGAGGTTCGACATGTGAACGGTGGTCTAGTTTTGAGTCAGCAGAAATATATTGGGGAGTTGTTAGCTAAGAGTGGCTTAGCTACTTCCAAAGGGTTACCAACACCCATGTTTCTAAATGTGTGCTGTCTTCTACTGTTGGCAGTCCAATAGAGTATGTTAGTGAATATAGGAGTATTGTTGGCGCTCTGCAGTATATTATTATCACACGGCCTGATATTGCGTTCGCCGTTAATAGGGTCTGTCAGTTTATACAGTCCCCTCATGATACTCACTTTCAAGCTGTAAAACGCATACTTCGGTATCTACAGGGCACTATTGAGTATGGTTTGTGTTTTACTTCTTCTTCTCGGCTTGATATTGTTGCTTTTGCTGATGCAAATTGGGGGTCTAATGTGGATGACAGACGCTCCACTACAGGGTTTTGTCTTGTCTTTGGTGGTAATCCTGTTGCCTGGGGGTGTAAGAAACAATCTGTTGTTTCTCGGTCTACTGTTGAGGCTGAGTATCGTGCGGTGGCATGTGCCACTACTGAAGTTCTTTGGTTGCAGTCCCTTCTTCAGGAATTACATCTTCAGTGGGATGGTACACCTATACTTTGGTGTGATAATTCTAGTGTTGTTGCCGTATTATCAAATCTTGTTCTCCATTCTAAGTTCAAACATGTTGAACTTGACTTATACTTTGTTCGTGAAAAAGTAAGTGCTGGAACATTGTTGGTGAATGAGGTTTCTGCATTTGAACAAGTGGCAGATATCATGACTAAGCCTCTTTCAGTTGCCTTGTTTTCTAAGTTTCGTCACAAGTTGGTTGTGTTGTCTTGTGTGGCTGATTTTGGTTCTTAATTGTTTTTCTGTTTATCTTGCTGCTGTCTGTTGTTGTCTGTTTCATATGTGTGTTGCAGGTTGCTTCAGAGTTCGGCTGCTGTTAAAGGATTGGAACAAGTTGTATAAGTTTGGTAATGCATAGGGAATGTTATAGTTCTAGTATAGGTGGGTTGTTATTGTAAATGGATGAGGTTAAGTGAGTCAGCAGATGGCAGTTAGGAAGTTAGGAATGTTAGTTCCTTTTGTTATCAAGTCTGTTCTCTCACCTCAATGTATAAATACTCACCCAGTCTCAGTTGAGATATTATGGGCTTATGAATAAAACTAATGAGAGTGTCGTTCTCTCTTTCCTTAATTCTCTAAGGTCTAAGAACCTTAACATAGCTGATTTTTGAGTTGGGTAACCGATGAATCTTCGTGTCAATTTATTTTGAGTATGAGTCTAATCAAGTATATACATTTAATTATTAATTTATTCTTATAAAAATTGCATTTTTGTCAATTTTATCATTTAAACTAAATTTCAGCCCATAAATGTAAAGTTGGTCCTTATGCTCAACGGGTTAAAAAAACAGGAGTCGCCACCAATCATTTTCAAGGTGAGTTGAACTACTTAAAGAAAATGAGATCGGGAGTTCGTTGTGTGTGGAGAAGGATTAAATTATTACATAGTTTATTACAATTTATCTTAATTTTGGAAATGGCGAGATGGAAATTTACTTAATTTATTATCCATTGATGCATGCAAATTTATTTTGGAAATGATGTCTTATTTCAAGAAATCAAAAATGGTCGTCATCTAGCCTACACAAACTAGAGTTTCTTAGATAACTTATCTTAAGGCATCCCCAAATTTACAAGAAGTCATCACATCACATAGCCTCGGAAACGTACACTCTCTCTAGGTGAGGTATGGTGTCATACAACCTCGGGAACATACACTCTCTCTAGGTTAGGCTCGATGTCACACCCTCTACAGCGTACACCCATACTCGGCATCTCTCCTCGAGTATCTTAGAATAAGGTCCGGTGTCACACAACCTCGAGAACGTACATTCCACATCTCTAACAATTGTGCTACAACACATTCTCTAGGTTTTCGTATCCAAACAACCAAGAAGACTCAACCAACCAACCCTCGTGCCCTACACTTTGTCGTTCCTTTCGACAACACTCCGTCGTTCCTTTAGACACCTAATTTAATGTTTAATTTATATTATCCACTACCTTAGCTTCACTAAGGATTTGCAACAATTCCACTAATTGCTCTTCCCCTTTTCTAGGACAAGGAGGCAACCCTTTACAATTTCGGTTGATTTTTCTACCCAAAAATCAACTCAATCCTCACACAAGTGAACAAAGGAATTTGTTGGCTAATAAGATATCTCTCAATACAAATGATAGCCCAATTACAAGCACTCAACCCAATTGAACAAGATATGAATGAAAATTACAATTGGGGTTTCTAGACAAAATGGGATTTTTGCACAATTGCTTGGATTTGATGTTTTGATGTTTGCTTTTGGATCAATAGTTGTTGCTGGAGCTTTTAGAGGTCTATTTTATACCTTCTCAATGATTTCTAGCCGTTGTGGTTGTTGCACTCATCAATAAAGCCGTTGGGGATGTTATCTCACCACCATAAATGCAGTTTGCAACAACCTGTTTCGAAACGCGGGGTACCTGTTTCGGAAGGGACTAAAATAGAAAGAGCTGTTGGGGTGCATTTAAGAGCCCGTTTCGAAACGCCTTAGGGCCGTTTCGAAACACTTTTGCCACTGTCAAGGGTCGTTTCGAAACAGTCTTAGCCCGTTTCGAAACACCTTAACGGTTTTCAGAAAATCAGTTAAAAACAACTTCAACGGTCATATTTTTCAATTTAGACTTAAGAGCTGTTTCGAAACGCTTGGCTTCGTTTCGAAACGGTTTTGCTACTGTCAAGGGTCGTTTCGAAACAGACGTAGCCCGTTTCGAAACACCCTATTTATCTTTAAATATTCAGTTAAATATTGCAACTGTTCAGCCTTTTCAAATCAAATATGAAGAACAGTTTCGAAACATGTGAGACCGTTTCGAAACGGGTTCAAGTGTTCTTAAGCCGTTTCGATACACGTTTCGGAACAGGGGTTGGCAGTGATGAAAACGTTTCGAAACGCCTTAGGCTGTTTCGAAACAGGGACTTGAAAATCATTGTTTTGGCTTTAAACACTTAGAAAAATATTTGAAAAAAAAACTTTGTTTTTAACTTAGGCATAATCTTAAAATTGTATGGGGATATTTTGAGGACTTAAAATTCGTTTTGACATTTTCAATTTAGTCCTTAGGTTTTTAGTTATATCAAAATTAAAATATTTGTTTCACAATCTCCCCCTTTTTGATATAACAAAACCAAAGTTAGAATTTTTAGGAATTTTGAAAGTTTTGAAAATATTCTAACTCCCCCTTAATTTAAGATAGGTTTTGAAAGTTAAAAAAATGTTTGACTTGGAATCCAAGTTGTAAAGCTTTAAAAAACCTTTTAAAATTTAAAACGAATTTTAGTTTGTTGCTCTTAGAGAATACAAAGGATTAGTACCAATAAGCATTAATAAGCAACCATTAGATTAATTCATAATCGCAAAATATCCAAAACATAAACCACATTAAGTTCATAATAAAATCCCAAACAAAAGATCAAAAGCATAGGTTCCTAAAACATAATAAGACAGAAAGATGCAATCTGAATCCTAAAATGCATAGATAATATGATATGATATGATATGAAGATCCTAGGCCTCGTCATCACCATCCGAAGTATCATCATCGCTCTTGACTTGAGAACGGTGAAACTTCGTCCATTGCCCATAGAGAGTAGAGAAGGACAAATCCAAGTTTGAATGGGAAGTCTCAAGAGTATGAAGACGATCCTCGACATTTTTCAAACGATTGTCCATGGCAGTAAAACCCGAAGCAATGCTAGTATCCAAAGCATTGAACCGCTCGGTAATGAGAGCTGTGAGGGCTTCATTGTTTCCAACCTAAACTTGCGGTGGAGGAGCAACGGGAGGAGGAACAACTTCTCTATCAACTCTTTCCCAAACATCATTCACATATGTAAACCCGGACTTGCGAGGTTCCGGAGAGTCGTAGGTACAATTGATACCAAGATCATTAAAGATGTAGCTCAAGATTGTTCCATAGGTAAAAGACTTCAACTCGTTTGTGTCAATAAGCTTAACATTATTGCCTATCTCGGCAAAAATAATTTTAGGCACATTAGGGCGCTCACCTCTACGGAAACATTCAAGACAAAAATGATCAGTATGACGGATATGAGAGTATTTACCTCAGGAAGGTCGAATGAACCATGAAACCATCAAGTGAAGAACGCGATCGTGCACATCCAAAGTAAGTGCCTGACCGGTGAAAGTGCCAAAGTGACGTTCATCCTCAAGACCCTCATCTTTATGTTTAAAAATTGACTCCAGGAGAGCAATATTAACAACAAACTTTTTGCCCAATATGAAAGATTCAATTCCTATAATCTCGGTTTTGGTCTCATCATAAATAAAACGAGCATTAGAGTAAAAAAGGAGTACCATGTGTTTGTAGCGAATATCCAGAATGCTCAAGAAAAAGATAAGATCCCACTCACTCAAACGCTCGAGATAACAGAATAGGAATCGCTCGGAATTGAGGAAATCAAGATCAATGACATGTTCTCTACGAACTTCGAAATCCTTGACATAAGATAAGCGAGCTCGCATCTCCAGAGTTTTAAGGGATTTCTGAAAAAGCAGAGCAAGATTCGGACGAATGCTCGAATCACCGGTTTGAACGGCCTTACGCTTTTTGTTAGCTTGTTCCGCCATCTAAAAACATTAAGCAAGTATATTTTAAAATTAAGTGTATGCATTGATATTTAGAATCAATCCAATAATAAATCCCACTTAGGTTTTTGAAACAAAATTAAAAACAACAAAAAAACAGTAAAAAAATTTTAAAAAAAATACGATTGAAAAATTTTATATTCGAATCAAAAAATCTGAGATTTTGAATTTTTTTTACAAGATATTGAAAACCCACACATGAAAACATATAATTTAGACAAAAATAAAATTTTCTATCCTAAGATTCGAACAGAAATTGAAAGAAAAAGAAAAAATAAAAAGATACCTTAGTTTGGGATTTTGGATGATTTGATGAAAATCCTTGCACAATGTTGATGAAACTTGCTTAGACTTGAGTTTTAGAGTAAAACCCCTCACAATTTTGTGAAAATCAATGAGTTTGAGAGGGTATATATAGAGAGGGAGTCGGTTTAGGGTTTTTAAGAGTTTAATAAAAAGTAGAATTTTAACATTAAAAGCCCTAAATAAAGCAATCCGCGATGCCATTTCGGAACGCTCAGGACCGTTCCGAAACGAGACGACTAAGGTTTTGACCGTTTTGAGACCGTCAGCTGACCGTTTCGATACGGTGTTGACCGTATCGAAGCCCTGTTGACCCGTATCGAAACACGTTTCGATACACCCCTTGGCAGTAGCCAAAACGTTTCGAAACACATTGTAGGCGTTTCGAAACGCCCTTCTCTCAGAACTGGATTTAAGGTATCCGTATCGAAACAGGGTCACCCGTTTCGATACACCTGGGCCTAGAAGTGCAGATGAGGCTCTAAAAGTGCAGAAAAATGAAGTTTTAATAGGCCTAACATGCATATGTGTTATGAATGAGCATGCAAAACATATTCAAGCATAAACATACTCCCCCTAACTATAGGCATGAATGAAATTAGGAGTTTAAACACATAAACATGACATTTCACAAAATCAAGCATATTTAAGCACAAAAGAGGTCCTAAAAGGTCAAGATAGGCTAGCTAGACCCAACTCTCTCCTAAGGGACCAAAACCGCTCTTTGTCTAAGGGTTTTGTAAATATGTCCGCTAATTGATTCAAGGTGTCTACATACTCTATAACAACATCTTCCTTAAGGACATGATCTCTAATGAAATGATGCCTTATTTCAATGTGTTTGGTTCTAGAGTGTTGGATGGGATTTTTTGTTAAACATATTACACTAGTGTTGTCACATTTTAGGGGTATGTGTTTGCTTCACCTTGCATTAACTTAGCAAACTCTTGACAATGACATTCATTAGTAGAACCAAAAATAATATCATCAACATAAATTTGAACTACCAAGATGTCATTTTTATACATTTTTATAAAGAGTGTAGTATCCACCTTACCTTTTTCAAATCCTTTTTCAATCAAAAAATTTGAAAGTCTTTCATACCAAGCTCTTGGAGCTCGTTTTAAACCATAAAGAGCTTTGGTAAGTTTGAAAACATGATTTGGAAATTTTGAATCTTCAAAACCCGGTGGTTGTTCCACATACACTTCTTCATTTATAAAACCATTTAAAAATGCGCTTTTAACATCCATTTGAAAAAGATTGAAATTATGATAACATGCATATGCAAGTAACATCCTAATAGCTTCCATTCTAGCTACGGGTGCATAGGTTTCATCAAAATCTATTCCCTCTTCTTTAGTGTAACCTTGTGCTACAAGTCTAGCTTTATTTCTCACAATGTTACCACTCTCATCTAGTTTGTTCCTAAAGACCCATTTAGTTCCTATTGTAGATTGATTACTAGGTCTATCAACTAATGTCCAAACATTACTTCTCTCAAATTGATTTAATTCTTCTTGCATAGCCATAATCCAAAAGTCATCTTTCAATGCTTCTTTTATATTTTTAGGCTACATGCATGAGATAAATGCAACATGGTTCATTAATCTAAGAGAAGAACGAGTGGTTACCCCCTTGGATGGATCACCCAAGATTTCACCATCTTTGACATAGTTCAACTCCCTTGGGTAGCTCACTTCCTTTTCCTCAATAGCCAAGTCCTTCAAGGCTTCAAGAGGTGGATCTTGTGAGTCCTATTCCTTTGTTGGAATCTCATCCTCCTTTGAAGTTTGACCTCCATCAAAGGCATTTATGATCCCTACATCATCATCATCACAAGAATCCTTCCTAGGAAGGAGGTTATCATCGAATACAACATGAATAGATTCTTCTACTACTAAAGTTCTTTTGTTAAATACTCGATAGGCGTTAGAGGTTAAAGAGTAACCTATAAAAATGGCTTCATCACTTTTTGCATCAAATTTACCTAAGTTATCTTTTCCATTATTTAAAACAAAACACTTGCACCCAAAAGGGTGGAAATAGCTAATGTTAGGCTTTTTAGATTTTAAAATCTCATAAGGTGTTTTCTTTAAAATTGGCCTAATCATTACTCGATATACAATATAACAAGCGGTGTTTGTGGCTTCCGCCCAAAAATATTTAGGTAAATTGTTTTCACAAAGCATAGTTCTAGCCATTTCTTGTAAAGTTCTATTTTTCCTCTCAACTACCCTATTTTGTTGAGGAGTTCGAGGAGCCGAAAAATTATGGCTAATAGCATTTTCATTTAAAAAATCTTCAAACCCTAAGTTTTGAAACTCGGTTCCATGATCACTTCTAATATGTGAAATTCTAAGTTCAAGATCATTTTGGGTTAACTTTGAAAATGTGATGAATTTTTCCAAAGCCTCATCTTTAGTACTTAAAAGAGAACCCAAGTAAATCTAGAAAAATCATCAACAAGCACAAAAGCATAAGACTTACCACCCAAGCTCATAGTCCTAATTGGCCCAAATAAATCCATGTGAATTAGTTGTAAACATCTACTGGTAGAAACATCATTAATGGATTTAAAGGAAGACCTATGTTGTTTACCCTTTGAGCATGCATCACAAATTTTATCATTTGAAAATTTTATCTTGGGTAAACCTCTAACTAGATTTAGAGAGACTAGTTTTTCCAAAACACTTATGCTAGCATGTCCTAGCTTCCTATGCCACAACCATGCATCATTTTCATTTTGAGCAACTAAGCATGCATGAGATGTATGAATGTCATCTAGATGCACCATGTATATATTCCCTATGCGATGACCTATGAGCATAATATTATTAGATTTAATGTCTACAATTTTGCATCCATTTTTGTCAAACAAAACATTAAATCCTTTATCACACAATTGACTTATGCTCAATAAATTGTGTTTAAGACCATCAACATATAAAACATTTTCAATGAGAATAGTAGAGTGATTACCTATGGAGCCAATACCTTTAATGTGGCCTTTGGAGTTGTCACCAAATGTTACTCCTCCTCCACTTTTTGGCTTTAGATCCATCAATCTACTCTTGTCTCCGGTCATGTGCCTCGAGCATCCACTATCAAGGTACCATGAGTTTTGACTTTGTGCTTTGGCCTTGTAGCAATGCTCCCCCTACAAACAAAGATATTAAACTTTGGTTTTTGGTACCCAAATCATTTTGGGTCCATGAGTGTTAGCTCCCAAAACCTTGGTTCCCTTAGGAATCCGAGATGACATAGCAATAATATTATTAGATTTAACAAGTTCCTTAGGAACCCATACACTTCTAATTCTTTTAGCTCTACTATGTCTAGGATAGCTACCTTGTTTGTCGTAGTTAGTCTTTTTCTTAGGTTGGTGTGTTCTAGATGATTCTCCTACTTCATGCTTGACACTACCAACATTTTTAAAGACTTTTTGAGCTCATTTAGCTCACCCAACACCTTTTGGTGTTCACAATTACATTGAGATAAAAGATTATTAAGATCAACATTTTCATCTTGAAAAAATTTAAGTTCATCTTTTAATCCTAATATCTTTTTCTCAAATTTAGAATTAGCTTGAGTAAGTGAGTCATTTTTCTCATTTAGTTCTAGAATAATCTTTTTATTCCTAATGACCGACTCCTTATATTTCTCAACTAATTCATCATATACCTCTTGTAACTCATCATATGCATCATTTAATTCTTCATATGAAAAATCTAAAGTAGATGAGTTAGAGGTTACCAAGGAGGAATCTTCCTCAAGTGTCATGAGGCAAAGATTAGCCACTTCTTGTTCGTCATCCTTCGATGACTCCTCATCACTCCAAGTAGCAAGCTTGGCTTTGAGTCTCTTATTCTTCTCAAAGCCCTTCTTCTTGAGTTAAGGGCACTCCGAACGTATGTGGCCGGGTTGTTTGCACTCAAAGAAAATGATAGGATCCTTTCCTTCTTCTTTGTTCTTGCCTTTGAAGTCCATCTCCCTTTGGATTTTTCTTCCCCGGTTGGACCTCATGAAGCGTGAGAACCGTTTGGCTATCATAGCCAATTCTTCAAGTTCATCCTCCTCACAAGATGAGCTCTCATCATGTTGTGAAGCTTTAGCCTTGAGAGTTATTCCCATCTTCTTCTTCTTCTCAACCTCAAGCTTCTCTACCCTTTTCTCTTCTTTCTTCTTCTCATCTTCCCTTCCTTGCTTCATGATCTCATAAGTAAGGAGAGAACCCACAAGCTCATCAAGCTTCAACGTTTTCAAGTTCTTTGCTTCGATGATAGCGGTTCTCTTCCCATCCCAAGACTCGAGAAGTGAATAGAGTAGCTTCCGGACAAGCTTGTCTTCCGGTATGATCTCTCCAAAGCCCTTTAGACCATTGACAATCGTGGAGAAACGATCAAACATCTTTGACACCGTCTCATCGGGCTCCATCTTGAAATTTTCATAACTAAGATTGAGAATTCCAATCTTAGTTTCTTTAACATCATTGGTGCCTTCATAAGTAGTCTCAAGAGTGTCCCACACTTCCTTGGCACTTTCAATTGATGAGACCTTTGAATAGATGTCCGGACCGAAAGCACAAAATAGCATGTGGAGAGCTTTATCATTGACTTGAATCTTTTTCCTCTCCTCTTCACTCATCTCCATCTTCTTTTTCAAAACCATCTTGCCTTCACCATCTTGCTTCAATGGAATATATGGCCCATCTTCAATGACATCCCACACAAGATAGTCATTTGACTTGATGAATAGACGCATTCTATTCTTCCAAAAAGAATAGTTATCACCGTTGAAGAAGGGAGGCTTTCTAGTGGATTGTGACTCGTACATGCCGGAACCAGACGTTGAAGTCATCTCTTGATATTTTGTTGATCACACTTTTCAAAGGAACTCCTCTTGTGGTTGTTAATCCTCAAAGAGTTAGGCTCTGATACCAATTGTTGAGTGGATCGCAAGATCGATATAGACCAAGAGGGGTGAATTGGAAATTTAAAGTTTTATGGTGGAAATTGATAATTAAAAATGATAGACAAGGGATTTAGAGTGGTTCAAGTTCCAAATGAACTCTACATCCACTACCTTAGCTTCACTAAGGATTTGCAACAATTCCACTAATTGCTCTTCCCCTTTTCTAGGACAAGGAGGCAACCCTTTACAATTTCGGTTGATTTTTCTACCCAAAAATCAACCCAATCCTCACACAAGTGAACAAAGGAATTTGTTGGCTAATAAGATATCTCACAATACAAATGATAGCCCAATTACAAGCACTCAACCCAATTGAACAAGATATGAATGAAAATTACAATTGGGGTTTCTAGACAAAATGGGATTTTTGCACAATTGCTTGGATTTGATGTTTTGATGTTTGCTTTTGGATCAATAGTTGTTGCTGGAGCTTTTAGAGGTCTCTTTTATATCTTCTCATTGATTTCTAGCCGTTGTGGTTGTTGCACTCATCAATAGAGCCGTTGGGGATGTTATCTCACCACCATAAATGCAGTCTGCAACAACCCGTTTCGAAACGCGAGGTACCTGTTTCGGAACGAACTAAAATAGAAAGGGCTGTTGGGGTGCATTTAAGAGCCCGTTTCGAAACGCCTTAGGGCCGTTTCGAAACACTTTTGCCACTGTCAAGGGTCGTTTCGAAACAGTCTTAGCCCGTTTCGAAACACCTTAACGGGTTTCAGAAAATCAGTTAAAAACAACTTCAACGGTCATATTTTTCAATTTAGACTTAAGAGCTGTTTCGAAACGCTTGGCTTCGTTTCGAAACAGTTTTGCTACTGTCAAGGGTCATTTCGAAACAGCCGTAGCCCGTTTCGAAACACCTTATTTATCTTTAAATATTCAGTTAAATATTGCAACCGTTCAGCTTTTTCAAATCAAATATGAAGAACAGTTTCGAAACGCGTGAGACCGTTTCGAAACGGGTTCAAGTGTTCTTAAGCCGTTTCGATACACGTTTCGGAACAGGGGTTGGCAGTGATGAAAGCGTTTCGAAACGCCTTAGGCTGTTTCGAAACAAGGACTTGAAATTCACTGTTTTAGCTTTAAACACTTAGAAAAATATTTGAAAAAAACTTTGTTTTTAACTTGGGCATAATCTTAAAATTGTACGGGGATATTTTGAGGACTTAAAATTCATTTTGACATTTTCAATTTAGTCCTTAGGTTTTTAGTTATATCAAAATTAAAATATTTGTTTCACAAATTAAAATTAGGACCAAATGTGTAACTATACAGATTTTTACTAATTGTCACGTCACTATCTCTGTTAGATTTTAACGGCAGGTGGTCACATTGAGACCAACCCCATAGTTGAGTGGTCATATTGCCACAATTAAAAGTATAGTGATCAAACCGAGACCAACCCCTTAGTTGAGTGGTCATTTGAGTAGTTTAACCTTAAATTTACCGAGTTTTTACACATTATGCTTGTATAAAGGGGTAAAATCTCGATTCTCAGTTTTATAGTTCATATTATCTTATTAGAAGCCCATTGGACCATATTCCATATTTTTTCAACTCTCTTGGCTCAATTTTACCATTTTGGGGCAAAATGCCAAGTTGGTATTGATACTGGTCCTCGCGTACTGGTACTCACACGCGTACAAATACCAAATTAACTTACTGGAAATTTCCAAGCCTTAGTGTACCGGTACGCATCATCTCGTACTAATACAACCCCAAATAGCATATTGGTACATGTTGAACATCGTACTAGTACCCCTCTCTTAGTTCATCATTGTTCATTCGTGTTCTTTAACTCAGAACATTAGGGTACCAGTACGGGCTCCCTATGTACCGGTAATGAAGCCCAAAAAGGCTTCATAGGCTTGGGAAATCATCCCCAAAGCCCCTAAGTCATAACCTACAACCCTTTAACTCGATTCTACATTTTATAGAAGTTATTAGGGTAATTTACTACCATTTTTACACATGTTTAACATTAAATCCAAGTTTTAATCATCAAAATCATCTCTTTGATTTCCTAAGGCAAGCGTCCCCAATACAACACCTAGGGGTGATAACAAGCAGACGCTCGTCGAGCTCGGAATTTTAGGCTCGAGCTCTGCTCAGAAATAAAACTATGAGGATCGGCTCGGCTCGAAATGAAAAATTTTGCTATAATTTTTTTTATATAAAATATTCATTAAAAGTCCCTTTCATAACCAACACTGAAACGAAATTCAATGACCGAAAAGGGGAAAAAGTGTCAAAAATTAGATTTATCCAAATAACCAATAAATATTCTTATAATACAAACCCATAATTAAAGAAAATATAAAATCAAACAACAACAAACTAAAGAAAATGTCCAATTTATTTTAGTTAATTTACTTTTAGTAGATTTTTTTCTAATTAATTTTATTGCTATTCTTTTGCTAAACATATTACTTTTAGTGCATATGTAGATTCTGAGCCTTCTCATGAGCTTTTCGAGCTGAGCCTACTCGGCTTGTTAAGGTTTCGAGTCGATCCTGAGCCTGAGTAGAGCTCACTCGAGCCTACCCCGCTATTATCTCCCCTGCTTGGTTAATGTTGTAAGGAAAGCTTTGTTCTTGCAACTAAGCGCCACCAATACATAAAACGGCCCTGATTTTGAAAGCATTTTGAGACACATAAAATATAAAATTTTGAAATGCATGTTTTAAGTAATCGAACATCATGTTAACATTTATTAATAGTTGGCATTTGAACATAAACTCACTTTGCATGTAAGCCGAGTTACACCCGTCTTGTTTGAGTGGAAGATTGGTGACATGAAAAGCGGAACTCGCCGTCTAGGCACGGCGAGTTTGGCTTATCAAGTCACCAATCTGCTGCTCAAAATTGAAATTATGCTACAAGTTTACATTTCCAACACGAACGTAATTAACGAGGATTATGTTAAGGGAATTCACCATATATACATGGAGAGTTCGAAAAATCGTTAAGTTCTTTAACCCAGCTAATCTATTTGTCATTTTCCATAGCACTCAAACAAACCTCCTAATCACTCTTTCAATTCATTTTTTTTCCAAAACTCATACAAACATCATTTTACAATGGCACCAGTTCCAATCTCAGCAATCATATACTACGATGGAACCTATATGAGAGATAATAGCGGGGAAAACTTTCAGTCTAAATTTTTTTCCTATCCAATTCATCTGCATTGTTCTTATTGAGGATCTAGTCAAGAAGATCAAACAGCTATTACCTATGGGGCGTAACAGACCACTAAAAGCTCTCTATTACAAGTTCCATACATCATTGTTTCTAGTGACGTGCGCTACGATGAGAATTGAGAATCAATTCGATTTCGAAGTAATGGTCGACATGCGTATTGGGTATGGAGAGGAATTTGCTATTTGTATGTAGATTTTAGTGGAGAAGTAGCCGTTGACAATGAAAATTGAGTCGCAACTAAGGCAACAACATATGATTTCAGCTCTTTGATGGGGAATTATAATATTGGCGTTCTTGCTTATACCCCTGTGTTTCATGATGAATTAGCATTTTCAATAGCACGACACTCGTCCTCCAACTTCTTCGACCTAAACGTCGAACAACCATCAACTCAGCATTCCACCTTTAACCCATACGTTGATGGGCATCAACCAAGAATTGGTGGATCAAGTTTTCAGGGGTGACACTCTTGCGCATCATCCTTCGATCTAAATGGGCCAACCTATGCTCATCCTAATTTTCCCCAGGTCTACAGATATGACTTCTACACCTGCTCATCCAAAGACGGATGATGATGAAGGTTACACCTCCCCTGAAGAACCGATTCAAGAGCGCGACCCCGATGGTTCTAAGGTTGGGTTATTCGTGGAGCCTGAAGATGATGTTGCTAATTTTGCCTCTAAAACTGAAAGTGACACTGATAATGATGATGACGCCTCTGAAAAATTTAATGAATATCAAATGGAACATGTTGCAAGCAGTAGTGTCCTCACACCGTACGACCCTTCGTCGCACATATACGATATCGACTTGGCAGAAATGGACGCATAAAAGTCCCCTGATGGGTCCTACATGGGTTTTGACGGTTCTTACTTTGCAATAAAAAATGACTTATGGCAAGGTATTCAATTCAAAACAAGCGACAAAACGAAATCTTTTGTTAAAAACTATAACATACGTTATTGTGTGCACTCCAAGGTGAGGTACTTGACATCAAAGAAATACGTATGTGAATGTAGACAGAAATCGGCACAAGGACGCAACTAGAAGGTGTAGGTCCAAAAAATGAAAAAAAAGGCAACATCTGGGAGATCACGGTCTACAACGACCGTCATACTTATTGTTTTGTCGGTTACATGCATGATCATCCAAGCTTGGACTCAAAAATCATCGTCGGGAGCGTCCAAAAAATTAACCAAGTAAGCCCCAAAGTCATCGTACAAAAAGACTTTGAGGGGGAAGAAACAAGGCAATTTTGAATTTGCATGGGGAATAGGACGCTTCTTAGAACGAGTTCCCGACTTTGATAAACATCATGAAGAAATACAACTACGGAACAATCGTAGATTTGGAAACTGAACCATACTACAAGAATGATCGTGTGGTTCCTGATGTTTGCCAATTCAAATGACTTTTCTGGACATTTTTGCGGTGTATTAATGCGTACATGAATTGCAAGCCTTTTGTGCAGATCGATGGCACATTCTTGTATGGAAGATACATGCAAATTTTGCTAATAGCCATTGTTTAAGACGACAATCGCAAAACAATACCCATAGCATTCGCACTCATGCCCAGAGCAAATACTGAATCATACAGGTTTTTCCTCAAGAAGCTATGCCATTACATTATAAAAAAGGATCGAGTTTGCTTGATCTCAGATCGAGGAGGTGGATAAAGTCAGCGATCGAATCTTTAGGCCGTCAGTTTCAATCTCCAAACATTGAACATCGTTACTGCATACACCACATTGCTGCAAACTACCATGGCTGGTATAAGAAGGACGATGAACGCAGGTTCGTTAAACGAATGAGTACGTATTAAAATTTGTTGTATTTCTCACTACTTTCCCTATATCTCATTTGTACACTCTGTCGTGTCTTAGGATACGAACTAGTTCAACACAAATTTTAACAAATGCTTCATAACTTGCGGGGGAAGATTTTTTCAGGCTGCAAGTACGTTGTAAAAATTCCCAAGGAAAAATGGACCAATGCATAAGATAGTGATTTTAGATATGTCCACATGACAACGAGCATGGCTGAGGTAATCAATTCTTCCTTGAAGAAGATTCGAAATTTGCTAGTGATCGCCATCGTGAAAGCTACATACTTCTGTTTGACAAACTGTTCACAACCTTGGGGAAAGAAGTTGTCGTTATGATGCAAAAGGGCCGCACATTCCACCCAAAGATATGAGAAGAAATTCAAAAGGTCGTTGTTAAATCCAACGGTTTGCATGTGTTTCCAATGTCGCGTATCAACAACTATTTCCATAAGTCGGAGATACCACGACCAATGTAGGGTTTTGACCAAACATCATACAAAGTGGATCTCGAAAATAGGTTGTGCGATTGTGGCAAATTCCAAGCACTGAAGACTCCAGGCGAGCATGTCATTGTTGCATGCTCCGTTGCCAGGGTTGATTATAAGGAATGCGTGGATCCTGTATACTAACTTCATTCAGTAGTTAAGGTCTATGAAATGGAATTCCCACCAATAGACAACAAAACTGAGTGGAAAGCTGAGCAGACATGGACCACAATTTTACGTGACCCAACTCTACGTAGGGAAAAAGGAGGACGTCCAAGATCCACAAGGATTCAGAATGCGATGGACGACAAGCGTAACCGTGACTGCGAGCCTACTGGACAACCTAGACTCTGCAGGAATTGTAGACTTCCTGGTGCCAAACTGTCCATCTCGAACATAAATTTTTTGAGTTATTTTTAGACTAAGTAGCCATATGTTAACATAAATATTAGAATGAAACTTCACTTCACTTCATTTCGATCTAAATTTTCACCACTTCATAATTCACCTAAATGGTTATACTTTTGAAATTAAATAATTCATTTCAACTTTTACATTTTCTTTAAAACATTATACAACTTACACAAATTTAAATTTTAATAAAAACACATTTTCAAAACCTTTATTATAATTTTATTAAAAATAAATATAACAAACATAATTTATATCTCAAACTTTACAACACTTTCGGCTTAAATCTTAATACTTAATCCTAAATCGAACTCGCCGTGTACACAAACGATCAGTCCACCGACTCCAAATATCTTTGTGCCAAACGTCTCTTTCGATCTAATAAGAAGGACCGGTCCACCGTTTCCAAATTCGACCTTCATCTTATAGTTTCGATGCTGCTACATCTTTGTCCCCTTCTTCATCGGAGCCAGTCTCTTTGGTTCACAAAGGAAAGCGTCACCCTTCATCGGCCACCGCTGGTACTGGAACACCCACCAGTGTGTTCCTATCAGTGCATAAAGTTGAATCTTTTCTATTCAGAAACCAACAGTATTGGCACGAAAATGGACATGATGGGTATCCATAGTTAGGCACCAGTACATTGGGTTTCAGTCCGAAAGCAGCACTGCAAATGGAATGCCACATTTTTAACTCTTTCAAACAATCCACTCTTTACAGAGAATCTGAAATTAATAAAGTTTCAAAACAGCTCTTTCAGGCACCACATAAGATCTTCAAGTAAAATAGCAGAGTTTAACCTTTGTTCCGGTTCAATTCTTTGTTTTCTCCATGGCAACTGCATCTAGAATCATAATCATTTTTTAGAAAAAAAAAATCATGGTGTTATAATGGCATCCACAACCACAACCACAATTTAATACAATTCAAATCCATTTCAAGCCACAATAAAAAAACGAGCATTCCCTTTCAATTCCTTTTCTTTTATTACAAAAAACCCACTTTAAAAAAGATAATTACTCTCCTAGATTTTTTTTCTGAATTTTTTTCATTTTTTTCTTGTACAAATAATGCTGAAGGTGTAGCCAAAGCAACGACATCAAATGCAATGGAAAAGGCCTTGGGGTCTATAGGAAGCTTTAGCAACAATAAAGAGATGTTTCTGAGAGCAGATAAGATAGATTTCAAGAGCTGAGATTTGCAACTGGAAAAGCACTTGAGTAGGGTTTGATCTAGAAAGAAGAGTGGTGGTTATGATAGGTGTATACTTTAATGTTTGACCATAGACTGCTATTTTGGCCCAAGATGTTACTTTATTTTTCCGTCTTCTCTTTCCACCCTCCTATGAATTTTCAAGCTTCTACCTTATTTATGCTTTTAGGTGTGCGGGTGTGCCATGTGTGTGTCTGCTTTCTTTTATTTTAGGGCAAACTACCTTGTAGTCGTTTTATTTATGAGAAATGTTTTATTCTTGCCATCGATATTTTAATTTTTTGAGTTGAGTTTTTTTCGCACCGAATAAAAAATTAATTATTTTTAGTCGAGCCGAATTTTACTCTCCCATACGAGAGAGAGAGAGAGAACCCGCTACACACAATAAATAGGCCAAATAGTGTGCTGAATGTCTTTCTTGTCTCGGTCAAATTTGAAACTTAATACTCAACTGCTCTGCCTATAGTGATAGTTGGGGGCTACTGGTAGTGGGGGTGTTAAGAATATGGGGCATATTTTCAGAAGTATAAGCATTTCATTAAGGGGGAAATGTAGAAAATAATAATGAAGGCCACGTACTTGTATATTTGAGGTTTCCTTCTTTCAAAAGAATTAGCTACATACAAATAACACATTCACTCTCTATTACACTGTACAAGTGTTTTGTACTGTATAGGTGTATATGCTGATAAAAAGATGTCATGTTCAACCTTGGATTTATTGAAGTTTGTTCATGTTTTTATTCTGTGGCTTACAACATAAGGATTACAATTTTTTGAGTTTTTATTTGAAATAAGATTAAATTAATTGAATTTATAGATATAGAGAACTAAATATATTATTATTTAAATTTTCATAATTTAACGGCCGAATTACCGTTTTGTAACAAAGCATAAAGTTTAATTGCTATTCCCAAACTTTTGAAAGTTTGGTTAACATTTTACCAAATAGATCACGGGATTTTAAAAAGAAGAACAATTTTATAACTTTCCAAGAGATCCCCTGTAACACCCGTGTCTTAGGCCTAGGAGTTAACCGGGTTTTAGTCGGGTTAAATAAATAGTTAATTAAGACAACTCAACTTCAAATAGTGACCTAATTAAGTTTAATTTAAAAAGAGGAGGACTCATAATGTAATTTACCCAAGCTATTTGAAAAAGGATGACAACTTTTCCATATTGTCATCTTTTTCCCCTTTCTTCCTCAAAAAAAAAACCCATGTAAAACCTCCCTCCTCTCTTTCAAAACCTCTCAAATAGCAAATCACTATTCAATTCATTTTCAACTTCAATCCAAGGGCTTTTTGAAAGGTAAAGTCATTTTCTTAATCCCCTCTTTACCCTCTATTTAACCATTGTCTTAGATTTCAAAAATAAGGAGATTTGGAAATTAGGGTTTATGTTGAAAATTTGGGTTTTAATGGGGATTTTCAAATTGTTTTGAGAAATTGTGTTGGGGGTTTTGTTAATCATGCTAAAGTACACAACATATATGAATTTGATCAATTTTGGGTTAAATTTTCGTAGTGGGTCTTTAGGGCAAATTTTGGGGTATTAAAATTTCGGTTTTTGGTAAGTTTAATGTTGGATTTGAAGGGCTGATGGTCTACCTAAGTTAGGAGGGTGTTTTGGGACGTTTTGGAAGCCATTTGGGTGCTTGGAATTGGGTATTTCAGCCCTTGGTTGTAGGAGTCCGAAAATTGGGATTTTGGAGATGTTATGTGGTTTGGAAAATTGTGGAAATGGGTTGTGAGTTGCAAAGTAGATTGATGATTGAATTAGCATTGGGTTGAGAAGTAATGTATGTGTTTTGTGTGATTAGAATCAAGTTTGGGCATCGGTGAAGCATCGGAAGTGAACCCGGAAGGTTGAAGGTTGTGGCTTGCTTGGTCTTGTGCTTGGAAGCTTAGGTGAGTGGTTGTTTGCTTTTAAAGGTTTTAAATTAGTTGGTTCGAGTATATGAACTAGGTTGGGCTTGGTAGACCCACCTAGAGTTAGGATTAGGGTGGTAGCCTAATCCTAATCTTGATCTAAGCCTTTGGATGAACTCAAATGTATGAATGTATATGCCTTGTATGTCTTGTGTTATGAATGCTTATGTATATTGTTTTATACATGTGAAATGAGGCATGGGTTGTATTGCTTAAAGCATGCATGGTGATGGTTCATGATTGTGTCCATGGTGAGTACGTGCTAAGCACGGAAATGATTGAAATGGGTAATGTGGATTGAGTAAAATATTGGCACTAGTATACTTAAATACAAATGATCGATCATTAGGATGTTAGTGTGTACACATGAGTCTAAAGTCGCGCGTGGCCTTGGTGGCGTTGAGTCACCAAGGAGGAGTACGGGTTCGCCCGGAATTGTAATTGAATATAGTCGGTGATGAGTGGAATCCCATCGACGGGGCGTGAGGATGAGTGGAATCCCCTCCGCGAGACCGGTGATGAGTGGAATCCCACCGAGGTAATGTGGTTGTTGGATATGAGTTTCCAACGTGTCTATCCGCGTATTTGAGTCATAACTAGGTGCCAATGTGGATTGATATGTGTATCATTGTGTTGGGATTTATGAGCTGTTTGGATGTTTAAATGTGATTACATGTATGGTAGTGTTGAGCTCATGATTATGGCATATATGTGATATATTGCTCATGCATCTATATCTTGTGGACTCTTGGTAAATGTAAGTTGCTTTGGCTAGATCGTGCTCGGACCCTGCAATGTTGAGGTTTGTTTTTAGAGCTTACCCTCACTAAGCATCATTGCTTACACTCTCTTTGTTCAACGTTGCAGATCCTTAGTTCGTGGGTTGCTCGGGCAAGTGGAGGGCCTCCAAGTGTGGTTTTGACTTGAGTTCATCAAGTATGGGTTTTAGTATTTAAACATGTAATGGTTTGAGCAATGGGACATGTATGATTTTGTTGGATTGTTGTTGGTTGATAGGAGCATGTGTAGACTCCTATATATATATGTTGCTTTTGCATAGTTGTGTTGCCATGATGAATGTTAACTCATGCCTATTTGCTTATTTGAATGTTAGCATATGCCTTAAGAGTTTTTACATAAGTTTGAGTGTTGTTTGAATGAATGCATGTTGTGGATTGTTGTTTTAGTATTAGACATGTCCAAACCTTGTTAAAGCATGTTAGTAATGTTGTTGTATCTTGGGTTTAAATGCTTGGCTGTTGTATGGTGTTTTGGTGATGTTTTGGGGCATCCTTGTGCCTCAAAACAGCCCAGAAAAGTCTGCAGACAGGGGGTGTTTCGGAACGGGTCCCCGTGTTCCGAAACGGCCCCTGTGTATATGGCCTGCCGTTTCGAAACGGATGAGGGTCGTTCCGGAACGTTTTCGCTACTGGAATTTTGAGAAATTGGCGAGATGAAGCCGTTCCGAAACGGGCCTTTGAAGTTCCGAAACGGTCAAATCTCGTTGACCACGAGATATTGACCGTCAAGGTCGTTCCGATACGGGTCACCCCTGTTTCGGAACGGTCACCTTGTGGTTGACCCAGGCCCGTTGACTAGGTCAGGGCGTTTCGGAACACCCTATAGGTGTTTCGAAACGGCCTGCTGAAATGAAGTAAAATGGACTGTTTATGGTTGTTTGGTCGGTGAATGTTTCGTTGATGGTATCTTCCGCTGTTGTGCCACACTTAGGTCTAAAATTATGCATGTAGACAAGATAAGATAAAAAGAAATTTTTGGGTCGTTAACCGAGGGGAAGCCTTAACGGGTTTCGCTTCGGTTTTCCCCGTGTGGCCCACTCGGACCGGTCATCCGACCAGACCGGGACGAGGGGGTTACACTTGTTGGTATCAGAGCCTAAGGTTACCGAGACCTTGGGCAGGTAAGTGAGGTAAGTTTAAGTTTTTAAGTTGAATTGCACGGTGTTTGCTTGTTCTGCAAGAATGGTTGCTTATGTGACAAGTATGCTGATTGTTTTACTTTTAAGCATGTGTGTGTGGGTTCCATTGCTACTATTACATTGGAAAAATGATTTTTAAGTGAGGAAACATACTTGGACACTTGGAAGCCTTGCCTTGCTAACCCAACTTGTATGTTTGTTTGTTGTGGTTGTAGTTAATATCTGTGAGAGCAATGTCTAGACCGAGAGGTAGGCCGAGGTTGGTTCGTCAGGAACCACGAGTTGTGGCTCATGTTGAGCCGGTAGTGGGTGCGGGAGCTCACATAGAGGGACCGGGGGCAGCGGGAGTTGGCGCTCCTCCACCACCTCCACCACCACCACCTCCTCCACCGGGAGTTGGGGCGAGGATGGAGCCGGAGGAGAGGGACCTCAAGGTGGCCAAGGTGGCCAAGGTCCAGCTGGAATTGATATGACTCCGCTTGTGCAAGCAATAGCGGGAGCGTTCCAGGCCGCAGTGGCGGGAGCCCAGGCTGCAGCTCAGCCTAGGTGTGATGATGCTAGCTTACCTTTGGAGAGGCTCCGTAGCTTAGGGGTCGAGGAGTTTAGAGGATCTACTCCGGAGAGGTCGGAGTTATGGTTGGAGAAGACAGTTCGTATCTTGGCTCAGATGGGTTGTGCAGGCGCACGTAGATTGGGTTGTGTGATCTCACTGCTTCAGGGTGATGCCTACACCTGGTGGGTCACCATCACTACTGGGGTTCCAGAGGCCGAGATAGATTGGGATTTCTTTGAGTTTGCTTTCAGGAAGAGGTATTTGGGACCGAGGTACCTAGATGAGAAGAAGAGAGAATTCATGGCTCTCACTCAGGGAGATGCTTCAGTGACTGATTATGAGATCCGCTTTGTTCGCTTGAGTCAGTATGCCCCAGAGTTGGTTCCTACTGAAGTGGAACGCTGCAACCGTTTCCGATACGGACTGAATGAAGAGGTTAAGAGGTACACGTTGGCTTCTGACTACTCAGACTTTGATGTGTTGGTCGCGAGGGCCAAGGATTTGGAGCATAGTTTGGGTTCAGCCAAACGAGCTGGTGGTTCTAGTTCTGGAAAGAGGCATAACCACTTTGATGGTAGAGATGCTAAGAGGCACAGAGGTGGCGGGCATCAGTTTGATCAGAGACGTGGCGGTGGCCACCATGGTAGGGGCCATCAGGGCCATAGAGGAGGAGGGCGCTTGCCCGAGTGTGCACAGTGTGGGAGACAGCACACTGGAGAGTGCTGGGGTAACTTTCATGCTTGTTGGAACTGTGGTTCGAGGGACCACTTTAGGAGGGACTGTCCACGTCAGGCAGCTCAGGCACCGAATATTACTCAGGCTCCTGCGAGAGGTACTGATTTTCAGAGAGGCCGTGGGCGCGGTCGTGGCTACTTCCAGCCGAGGGCTGATGCACCTAGGGTAGATGCTCAGAGGAACCTTGCACATGTTATGGCTGTGCAGCCAGAGGCGGGAGGACCAGCGAGGGTCTATGCTCAGAGAGAGGCCGGGAATGACACCGATGTGATAGCAGGTAATTTCGAGTTACAGTCTATGTCCTTGCTTTCTTTGGTTGATTTGGGTTCTACGCATTCCTACATTTTGAGTAAGCATGCACAGAAGTTAGATATTCATGTTGAGATCTTAGATGTAGGTATGCATGTTACTAGTTCTTTTGGTGAGACAGTTGTGGTTAGACGTATGTATAGGAGGTGTCCACTGAAGATTCAGGGTCATGTGTTCTCAGTTGATATGATGGAACTTCCTTTCTACGGTTTTGATATTATATTGGGCATGAATTGGTTGGTTGAGCATCGGGCTAGTGTGGATTTTGAGACAATGAGAATTTCCTTGAAGCTTTCGGATGATTATGAGGTAGTGGTAGTGGGCGAGAACATTAAGTTCTTGTCCAATGTGGTGTCAGCTTTAGAGGCTCATAGGTTGATGGACTCTGGATGTGGGGCCTATTTAGCTTATGTTATGAATCCGGATATGAGTGAAGCTAGACCGAAAGATATCAGAACAGTGTGTGATTTTCCAGATGTGTTTCCTGAAGAGTTGCCGGGTTTGCCTCCTGACAGAGATGTTGAGTTTGTGATTGAAACAGTTTCAGGGTCTAGTCCAGTTTCGATAGCTCCGTATCGTATGGCTCCGAAAGAGTTGAAAGAATTGAAGAGTCAGTTGCAAGAATTATTAGACCGTGGTTTCATTAGGCCTAGTAGTTCTCCGTGGGGTGCTCCAGTGTTGTTTGTGAAAAAGAAAGATGGTAGCATGCGCATGTGTATTGACTATAGACAGCTGAATCAGTTGACTGTGAAGAACAAGTATCCGTTGCCTCGTATAGATGATTTGTTTGATCAGCTGAGAGGTGCTTCAGTATTCTCGAAGATAGATTTGAGATCCGGGTACTATCAGTTGAAGGTGAAAGAGTGTGATGTTCCGAAGACAGCTTTTAAGACTAGATATGGTCACTATGAGTTTCTTGTGATGCCATTTGGGCTCACGAATGCACCAGCAGCATTCATGGACATGATGAACAGAATTTTTAGAGACTATCTAGACCGGTTTGTGGTTGTCTTCATTGATGATATACTTGTATACTCGAAGACAGAAGAAGAGCATGATGAACACTTGAGATTTGTTTTACAGAGGTTGTTGAGCAATCAGTTGTATGCGAAGCTTAGCAAATGTGAATTCTGGATTCGAGAGGTTGTATTTCTTGGCCACGTTGTTTCGGCCGAAGGCATTCGAGTTGATCCATCGAAGATTGAGGCTATTGTTGAGTGGAAACAACCTAAGTCCGTGACCGAGATTAGGAGTTTCCTAGGATTGGCTGGTTACTATAGGAGATTTGTGGATGGCTTCTCTAGAGTAGCTGCTCCCTTGACTAAGTTGTTGCAAAAGGGAGTCAAGTTTGAATGGTCAGATGCAAGACAAAAGGCCTTTGAAAAATTGAAAGAAGCTTTGACCAATGCTCCAGTGTTAGTACAACCTGTTTCAGGTAAGGAGTTTGTGATTTACAGCGATGCTTCCTACGTAGGCTTAGGATGTGTTTTGATGCAAGATAGGAGAGTTGTTGCCTATGCTTCTAGACAGTTGAAGATCCATGAGAAGAACTATCCCACCCATGACATAGAGCTAGCCGCAGTTGTATTTGCATTGAAGATTTGGCGTCACTATTTGTATGGTGAGAAGTGTATAGTCTACACCGATCACAAGAGCTTGAAGTACTTGATGACACAGAAAGAGTTGAACTTGAGACAGAGGAGATGGCTAGAGTTGTTAAAAGATTATGATTTGACTATTGAGTACCATCCGGGTAAAGCAAACGTAGTAGCTGATGCTTTGAGTAGAAAAGTGGCCGTTGAGCTGAGAGCTATGTTTGCTAGATTGAGTGTGTCCGATGATGGTGGCTTGATCACCGAGTTGCAAGTGAAGCCTTCTTTGATTCAGTTGATTAGAGAGAAGCAGTTGCAAGATGTGAGCCTAGTTCCTCATGTTCAAGACATAGCCGAAGGGAGACCGACTGAGTATAGTTTCAGTGGTGAGAGCTTGTTGTGCTTTAGGGATAGAATTGTGGTACCGGAAGATGTTGAGCTGAGACGTCAGATTTTGAGCGAAGCGCATTCGAGTCCCTTTTCTATGCATCCGGGTAGTACCAAGATGTACCGAGATTTGAAGAATGATTACTTCTGGGTTGGTTTGAAAAGAGATGTAGCCGAGTATGTGAGTCGTTGTATGGTTTGTCAGAGAGTGAAGGCAGAACATCAGGTTCCTTCAGGTTTGCTACAGCCTTTGAAGATTTCGGAATGGAAATGGGAGAGAATCACCATGGATTTTGTATCGGGGTTGCCTTTGTCTCCTTCGAAGAAGAATTCAGTTTGGGTGATTGTTGATAGGTTCACTAAGTGTGCTCACTTCTTAGCAGTGAACACTACGGATTCCTTAGATAAGTTGGCAAACTTGTACATTCGTGAGATTGTGAGACTTCATGGAGTTCCAAAGTCTATAGTTTCAGATAGGGATCCTAGATTTACTTCGAGGTTCTGGAGTTGTTTGCATGGTGCTTTGGGTAGTCGTTTGCATTTCAGCACATCTTATCATCCGCAGTCCGATGGGCAGTCAGAGCGAGTGATACAGATTCTAGAGGATATGCTTCGTTGTTGTGTGATTGATTTCCAGGGTTCTTGGGAGAAGCACTTACCGTTGGTTGAGTTTGCTTACAACAACAATTATCAGTCTAGTATTCAGATGGCACCTTATGAGGCTTTGTATGGTAGACGGTGTATAACTCCGATTTGTTGGGCTGAGATAGGTCAGAGGTTGTTACCTATGCCAGACTTGCTTAAAGGAACCACAGAAAAAGTGAAGTTGATTTGTGACCATTTGAAAGCAGCTTCGGATCGTCAGAAGTCTTATGCAGATTTGAAGAGAAAAGAGATTGAGTACGCAGTGGGTGAGAAAGTGTTCCTGAAAGTATCTCCGTGGAAGAAGGTAATGAGGTTTGGCCGGAAAGGCAAGTTGAGTCCGAGGTTCATTGGTCCGTATGAGATAGTTGAGCGGATTGGGCCCGTAGCTTATCGTTTGAGGTTACCTTCTGAGTTAGAAAAGATGCATGATGTCTTTCATGTATCTATGCTTAGGAGATATAGATCAGATCCTTCGCATGTGATGCCCGTTGAGGAGATAGAGTTGAATCCGGATTTGTCCTATAATGAAGATCCCGTTGAGATACTTGCTTCGGATAGCAAGGTGTTGCGTGGCAAGACCATAGAGTTAGTCAAAGTGTTGTGGAGACATAGAGGTGTGGAAGAGGCCACGTGGGAGAGGAAAGCGGATATGGTTGAGCAGTTTCCATATTTGTTTCCACCAGGTAATTTCGGGGACGAAATTTCCTTAAGTGGGGAGAGTTGTAACACCCGTGTCTTAGGCCTAGGAGTTAACCGGGTTTTAGTCAGGTTAAATAAATAGTTAATTAAGACAACTCAACTTCAAATAGTGACCTAATTAAGTTTAATTTAAAAAGAGGAGGACTCATAATGTAATTTACCCAAGCTATTTGAAAAAGGATGACAACTTTTCCATATTGTCATCTTTTTCCCCTTTCTTCCTCAAAAAAAAACCCATGTAAAACCTCTCTCCTCTCTTTCAAAACCTCTCAAATAGCAAATCACTATTCCATTCATTTTCAACTTCAATCCAAGGGCTTTTTGAAAGGTAAAGTCATTTTCTTAATCCCCTCTTTACCCTCTATTTAACCATTGTCTTAGATTTCAAAAATAAGGAGATTCGGAAATTAGGGTTTATGTTGAAAATTTGGGTTTTAATGGGGATTTTCAAATTGTTTTGAGAAATTGTGTTGGGGGTTTTGTTAATCATGCTAAAGTACACAACATATATGAATTTGATCAATTTTGGGTGAAATTTTCGTAGTGGGTCTTTAGGGCAAATTTTGGGGTATTAAAATTTCGGTTTTTGGTAAGTTTAATGTTGGATTTGAAGGGCTGATGGTCTACCTAAGTTAGGAGGGTGTTTTGGGACGTTTTGGAAGCCATTTGGGTGCTTGGAATTGGGTATTTCAGCCCTTGGTTGTAGGAGTCCGAAAATTGGGATTTTGGAGATGTTATGTGGTTTGGAAAATTGTGGAAATGGGTTGTGAGTTGCAAAGTAGATTGATGATTGAATTAGCATTGGGTTGAGAAGTAATGTATGTGTTTTGTGTGATTAGAATCAAGTTTGGGCATCGGTGAAGCATCGGAAGTGAACCCGGAAGGTTGAAGGTTGTGGCTTGCTTGGTCTTGTGCTTGGAAGCTTAGGTGAGTGGTTGTTTGCTTTTAAAGGTTTTAAATTAGTTGGTTCGAGTATATGAACTAGGTTGGGCTTGGTAGACCCACCTAGAGTTAGGATTAGGGTGGTAGCCTAATCCTAATCTTGATCTAAGCCTTTGGATGAACTCAAATGTATGAATGTATATGCCTCGTATGTCTTGTGTTATGAATGCTTATGTATATTGTTTTATACATGTGAAATGAGGCATGGGTTGTATTGCTTAAAGCATGCATGGTGATGGTTCATGATTGTGTCCATGGTGAGTACGTGCTAAGCACGGAAATGATTGAAATGGGTAATGTGGATTGAGTAAAATATTGGCACTAGTATACTTAAATACAAATGATCGATCATTAGGATGTTAGTGTGTACACATGAGTCTAAAGTCGCGCGTGGCCTTGGTGGCGTTGAGTCACCAAGGAGGAGTACGGGTTCGCCCGGAATTGTAATTGAATATAGTCGGTGATGAGTGGAATCCCATCGACGGGGCGTGAGGATGAGTGGAATCCCCTCTGCGAGACCGGTGATGAGTGGAATCCCACCGAGGTAATGTGGTTGTTGGATATGAGTTTCCAACGTGTCTATCCGCGTATTTGAGTCATAACTAGGTGCCAATGTGGATTGATATGTGTATCATTGTGTTGGGATTTATGAGTTGTTTGGATGTTTAAATGTGATTACATGTATGATAGTGTTGAGCTCATGATTATGGCATATATGTGATATATTGCTCATGCATCTATATCTTGTGGACTCTTGGTAAATGTAAGTTGCTTTGGCTAGATCGTGCTCGGACCCTGCAATGTTGAGGTTTGTTTTTAGAGCTTACCCTCACTAAGGATCATTGCTTACGCTCTCTTTGTTCAACGTTGCAGATCCTTAGTTCGTGGGTTGCTCGGGCAAGTGGAGGGCCTCCAAGTGTGGTTTTGACTTGAGTTCATCAAGTATGGGTTTTAGTATTTAAACATGTAATGGTTTGAGCAATGGGACATGTATGATTTTGTTGGATTGTTGTTGGTTGATAGGAGCATGTGTAGACTCCTATATATATGTTGCTTTTGCATAGTTGTGTTGCCATGATGAATGTTAACTCATGCCTATTTGCTTACTTGAATGTTAGCCTATGCCTTAAGAGTTTTTACATGAGTTTGAGTGTTGTTTGAATGAATGCATGTTGTGGATTGTTGTTTTAGTATTAGACATGTCCAAACCTTGTTAAAGCATGTTAGTAATGTTGTTGTATCTTGGGTTTAAATGCTTGGCTGTTGTATGGTGTTTTGGTGATGTTTTGGGGCATCCTTGTGCCTCAAAACAACCCAGAAAAGTCTGCAGACAGGGGGTGTTTCGGAACGGGTCCCCGTGTTCCGAAACGGCCCCTGTGTATATGGCCTGCCGTTTCGAAACGGATGAGGGTCGTTCTGGAACGTTTTCGCTACTGGAATTTTGAGAAATTGGCGAGATGAAGCCGTTCCGAAACGGGCCTTTGAAGTTCCGAAATGGTCAAATCTCGTTGACCACGAGATATTGACCGTCAAGGTCGTTCCGATACGGGTCACCCCTGTTTCGGAACGGTCACCTTGTGGTTGACCCAGGCCCGTTGACTAGGTCAGGGCGTTTCGGAACACCCTATAGGTGTTTCGAAACGGCCTGCTGAAATGAAGTAAAATGGACTGTTTATGGTTGTTTGGCCGGTGAATGTTTCGTTGATGGTATCTTCCGCTGTTGTGCCACACTTAGGTCTAAAATTATGCATGTAGACAAGATAAGATAAAAAGAAATTTTTGGGTCGTTAACCGTGGGGAAGCCTTAACGGGTTTCGCTTCGGTTTTCCCCGTGTGGCCCACTCGGACCGGTCATCCGACCAGACCGGGACGAGGGGGTTACATCCCCAGATTTTAAACTTTTTAGTTTCTTTGTTTTTTATCGTTTGTATGAATTTTTTATTTATCTTATTTATAAAGATTTTCGTCTCAATTATGTGAGAAATAAATTTAACAAATGAAAAAAAAGATCTAATTTTTGTTCTTCTGATTTATCAATTTTCTTGAATATCCATTTATTAACATTTGATGATGGGAAATATCTAAATATATTTTAAAAACATATAGCGAGTGATATGAAAAAATATATATATATATATAATTTATAATATTAAAAAATATAATGTAATGTTGATTATTTTTAAAAATTAATAATTTGTATACAAATTCAATAGAAATCGATGAAATTTTAACCTTCAACTAAAAAACGGTGTTAATGTTTCATTTTTCTCCTAACAATTTACAAACATAAAAAATAAACATTTTGAGATATAAAAAACTTCAAAAACATGTATACATTTTATTAAATAAAACGACATAAAAACAATTTATTACGTAGTTTAAGGGTGACATACCAAACCCATGATATCTATAAAACTAAGACTAAGAAACAAATCAAATATAATGCCTAAAATAAATGAAAACCCTAACAATAAGGATTTTAATCCTAATAAAACTTAGAGCAGTGTTGTTTGAGTCGATAAAGAAAATATCTATAGCGTGGATCAATTATACCACAAGTTTTGTATGCTACCCCAAATGCATCGCAACAACTTTTATCAACCTCCATGAAATCATAATTTGTTGTTGCTGCCATCGAAATATTTTCAAAGCACCCTTTATAGTGACTCTTCATCGTACACCAACAATGTCTGCCTCTTTCCATGGGATATGGAGCTAAAATTGGTACTTCGCAATTACTTAGAAGATCCAAAGGATTCAGATGGTGGTGAAGCGCTGTTGATGGTTCTGGAGTCGATACAATTGGCATAACCACTGTCGTTTTTGGCGGTGCTTGTGGTGCTTTAGTGGAAGGATTCGGTATAGTCATTGTTGGTGGTTGTAGAGGTTGTGGGTTTGATTTAGTCGCTGGTGGTGGTGCCTGTAATGGGTTAGTTTGGAACGGTGAAGGCGGTGACAGACAATTGCAAGTGCAAATCTTAATACATTTTTCGTTCCGTGTTAAATATTGTATGGTAGCTTGACAAGGTCCACAAAAACATTCAGCATTATCACATTTTGGTTGCGCATTTCCTAAATATGACATGGATGACAATAACACCACAATAATAACAAAACCTGGCATCATCATTTTGTTTTCACTTTACACACTTTACTTTGGTTCTCACTATTAATTTAATTTAAGTTTTCTCCATAAACTTCATTTTTATAGAGGAAAACACAAGTTGTATAATCCCTTTAACCTATTATTTCTATTTGTAAAATTTGATATTTAATATTATAGATCGTGTTTAAGATAACAACCTTATTATCTCTATCTTATCACTAAATCTACTTAGTTGAATTTATGTTTTAATTTATATATTTTATGTTAATTATATTTAGTAGCTTATTTATAAATAATGATAATTTTATAGGATAATTATTTATCATATCCAGAATTCTTATAGGATGATTTAGGAAAATTTCATTTTTGTTTTATTATTTAAATAAAATATGATAGTAATTCTTAAAAAATATATATTAAGATAATTTGGAAAGTTATACTAAATTTCAATTGAATTTTACCAACAAGTGTTGGCTACATTGGTAAGGCACGTTGCATTCCCAAGGAGAGGACGTGAGTTCAAACCTTGGAGATGAACATGCATATTACAAAAAAAATACCACATATATCGTTGATTATTGACGATGGGTGGTTGGGAGAAATGGTCGTTGACATCCGATAAAGGTAGTGGTGAGGTCTGGCGATGCTATTGGCGACGAAAACGACAACAATTTTCAAGTTGAGACTAGATAAATTTTATCTTACAAGAATAAATTGCAGTATAAATGTAATCATAAGAATCATTTTATTACAAAATGACCATTTTACCCCTATGTTATAAAGTATGCTAAACTCAATTAGTTTGCACAAAGTGAGTTATAAAACTTAAAAGTTTCTTCTTACTCGTTTACATCATTTCAAGTTGAGAATACATAGATTAAATCTTATAAGAATAAATTTTATTGTAAGTATACTCGTAAGACACATTTAATTACAAAGTTACCATTTTACCCTACCTCACAAAGTTTGCTAAAATCAATTTTGAACTTTGTAAATCCACTTATAATCATTTGATAAGGCTTGAGGAGACTCATAAGATATTGAAACACTAAAATACCCCTAGATGAAATAAATTATTAAAATATCACTAAATGTGTAAAGTGACGAAAATGTTCTTGTTCAAAAACTGTCGTACGCTCCTTATAATACGACTAAACTTTGTAAATCAATAAATAAGACTTTGAGAGAATTATAAGATGTGAAGTGAATAATATTTCCCTATGCATGTTAAGGCTCAATGAATTTGTGAATAATAAACCTGGCACGACTCTGAAATCATATTAAGATGTGATAAGTTTAATATACTCTTCTATAAGATGTCTGGCCGTGAAGGCAACATTTGTATGTGTGTGACCTTATGGGTATTGTTTGTTTGTTTATATGATTTGTGAATAACAAACTAACCCCTAGACCCTAAACCCTAACTTAAATCCCTAAACCTAAAAATTAAAAGATTTGTGTAAACTTTAGTTTACACGAATTTATGTATGAAAGTATTTTCCTTAAATAATATGTAGTTATAAGATTAAATTGTATATTATATTTTGCTCTTAATATGAAATTATGATCGGTCAATTATATTAACAATGTGCACCTACAATAAATCCAAATTATAAAGAAACAAATATAACATAAAAACGACATGTGACTAAGTTAGGATTTTTTATATAGTGGGGTCAAAGTTAACTTTAGGGTATAATGATTCTCATACCATTACAATATAAATATTGTTGACCTCATACCCAAACAAATTAAGTGGGTCAATTCTAATATTTCCCTAAAAATTATATTAACAGCTTAAAAGCCCTATTTAACTCTTTAAAAATTTAATACTACAACCAATTAAGTGTGGTCATTGACCCCCTAAATTGTACGTGGCTCGGTCACTGAAAACAACATCGTTTCAGTTCCGAACAATCTCACTTTGTCCCTCTCCTCTTTGCAACCCCTCCTCCCATGTACCTAAAACCCTAGAGAGAAACAAAACCGCAGTATTATTGCTCCTTGTTAGGAGCCAAACACGAAACGGAACTCATAAGTTCAAAGGAAAGAAAACGAAGTTTGCCAATAATAATGAACGTAGTAATAGCATCATCTTCAATCGACGGCTGCATTGGTTTGGTTGTTGGGACCTACAAACAGGGGCAGAGCAACTCCGATACAAGACTTGCGCCTTTCCTCCCCACGGCCTCGCATCCATAGGTTCCCGTTTCCTGGCATGCTCTCAACTTCGTGATTCCATCCGCCACCTCCGGCCACGTCCTTTATTGGTCTTGGTAACATGTTTAGGGATGTCTTTAAAAAAGGTTTTTCATGTTTTCAAAGGCCAATTTTCACAAAACTGACCAAGTGTTTCGAAACACCTTAGGGCGTTTCGAAACAGGTGCCTCCAGTGGCTAAAACGTTTCGATACTCGTATCGAAACGGGCCTTACCGTTTCGAAACGGGCTAGGCCGTTCCGATACGCCCACATGGCACTGACCACAACGGTCATAAACCCCAACGACTCTTTCCCAACTAACTTTTGAATGCAGGTCGTTTCGATACGGGCTTATAGCGTTCCGATACGCGTTCCGAAACGGCAAGGGGGTGTTCCGGAATGGGTGCTCTAACAGACTGCAACGGCTCTTTCTATATTAAGAGCGTTTCGAAACGGCTTCGAGCGTTTCGAAACGGGGAGCTGCAGAACTGCATTTATGGAGGGAATTAAAGGCTCCAACGACTCTATTTCAACCCCAACGGTCTTAAACGGCTATAAACTCAATTGGGAGTATAAAAGGGACCTCCAAGCATCAAGAGAAGACTAATGCTTCAATTGTCAATCAACAAATGATCAAGAAATTGTCTTAGTGCTTAATTTGTCATTTCTTGTATAGACAAACACTAGTGAGCCAAAATTATCAAATTTGCTCAAGTGTTTTAGGTTTTGGGTGAGTGCTTCATTGTGCAAACAAATACCTATTAGAGGGTTTAAGTTTGCTTTTCTTTATCTCTTTGTAAAAGAGGGTTTTGATCAAGGCTTGGGTAGAAGCTTGATCGGTTGTAAGGGTTTCCTCCTAATCCTAGAAAAGGGGACGAATCAATTAGTGGATTGATTATGAAATCCTTAGTGGGGAGCTAAGGTAGTGGATGTAGGTGCTTGTTAGAAGGCCGAACCACTATAAATCTTTATGTCAATATTCTTTCTAGCTTCCACAACCCTTCCACCCAAATATCCACCTCTCCACCACTTGGTGAGCAAAATCGGTTGAACGAATCGAGCCCCACACAACCCAACACAAACTGTTGAACTCTTTTCCCAAACGTTCTTTTCTTCATTTTATTACTTTTTTGCAGCCTCAAGCGCTAGTTAAAAGTTTTCTCAACATGCTTAGTTTTCTCCGAGGATGATTCACTCCTCATTTCTGGGTCGGAGGATGGATGCGTTAGAGTTTGGTCGCTTTTCATGTACATGTTCCTTGTTCTGATCCTTACTCCTATGATCAATTATGTTTGCATATGTTATTTGATTATTATGGAAAGTGGGCTTGGGGTCTATAGGAATGTAACACTCGGGTTTAGGGGTCGGATGAAAATAATATTTTAATATTATATCGGGTTCGGTTTTATAATTAAAATAATGTTCCAGGTTTTTGTTTTCAAATTAATTAGTTGTGTTGGCCATATTTTGAAATTATACCCCAAATAACCATGGATTACATGCTCTTGTGAATATCTCATTTCATTAAGGGTAAAATGGTCTTTGGCCTTTTAAATTAAAACAAAACAATTAAAAACACCCAACTTCACTATTCACCCTCTTCTTCAAAATCAAAACCAACGTGAAAGGGAGAGAACTCATCCCCTCCACTATTCCAACACCTTATTCCTCTAGGAGTTGTCTAAAACAAATTTTGAGGCTTTACAAATAACTAGTGTTTCGAAACGGGCTGAGCTGTTTCGGAACGAGTTTGGCTTCAGGGACCCCGTATCAGAACTCGTTTCGATACGGTTTGGCCACTGTGAACCCCTGTTCCGAAACGGGTATCAGAACACTTTTGCTACTGGAAATTTGAGAATTTGCAGAGATGATGGGGTTTCGAAACGGGTCTTTGCATTTCGGAACGGTCAATATCTCATTGACCACGAGAAGTTGACCGTTGAGGGTATTTTAGAACGGTTGACCTCCATTCCGGTACGGCCTCCTTGTGTGGGCTTGGGGCCGTTGACCAAGTTAAGGCGTTTCGATACACCTTGAGGGTGTTTTGAAACGGCCTGTCTAATAATCTAAAATGGATTGTTTTGCGTATGATGTTCGAATGATCGTTTTATGAATGTTTGTGCTCCACTGACGTGTCTCACATAGGACAACAGTAATGCATATAGACAAGATATATAAAAGAAATTTTCTAGGGTCGTTAACCGAGGGGGAACCTTAACGAGTTTCGCTTCGGTTTTCCCCGTGTGGCCCACTCGGATCGGTCAAGCGTCCGGACCGGGACGAGGGGGTTACACTTGTTGGTATCAGAGTCTAAGGTTACCGAGACCTTGGGCAGGTAAGTGAGGTAAGTTTAAGATTTGTATTGGTATGCACGGTGTTTTCTTGCATTGTAAGCATGATTGCTTGTGTGACAAGTATGTTGATTGTTTTGTTTAAAAGCATGTTGTTTAAGAGTCTCATTGCTACTATTACATTGGAAAAGAATTTTTAAGTGAGGAAAACGTACTTGAGCACTTGGAAGCCTTGCCTTGCTAACCCAATCTTGTATATTTTGTTTGGTGTGGTTGTAGTTATCGTTTGTGAGCGATGTCTAGGCCGAGGGGTAGGCCAAGGGTGGTTCATCAGGAACCACGTGTTGCGGCTTCTGTTGAGCCGGTGGTTGGAGTGGAGGCTCATATAGAAGGGCCTGATGCTGCTGGAGTTGGAGCTCCTCCACCACCACCACCTCCTCTGCCTGGAGCTGGAGGCGAGGATGGAGCTGAAGGAGAGGGACCTCAGGGTGGCCAAGGTCCATCTGGAATTGATATGACTCCGCTAGTGCACGCTATAGTGGGAGCATTCCAGGCCGTAGTTGCGGGAGCTCAGGCTGTAGCTCAGCCTAGAGGGGATGATAACAGTTTACCATTGGAGAGGCTCCGTAGCTTAGGGGTCGAAGAGTTCAGAGGGTCTACTCCGGAGAGGTCTGAGTTATGGTTAGAGAATACCGTCCGCATCTTAGCTCAGATGGGTTGTGTGGGTGCTCGCAGATTGGGTTGTGTGATCTCTTTGCTTCAGGGTGATGCCTACACCTGGTGGGTCACCATTACTACCGGAGTTCCAGAGGCCGAGAGAGATTGGGATTTCTTTGATTCCGCTTTCCGAAAGAGATACTTGGGTCTGAGGTATCTTGATGAGAAGAAGCGAGAGTTTATGGCCCTTACTCAGGGGATGCTTCTATGACTGACTATGAGATTCGCTTTGTTCGTCTGAGTCAGTACGCTCCAGAGTTGGTTCCTACTGAAGTGGTACATTGTAACCATTTCCGCTATGGGTTGAATGAGGAGATCAAGAGGTACACTCTAGCTTCTGACTACTCAGATTTTTATGTCTTGGTCGCGAGGGCCAAGGACTTAGAGCACAGTTTGGGTTCGGCCAAACGATCTGGTGGTTCTAGTTCTAGTAAGAGGCATCACAACTTTGATAGTAGAGAACCGAGAGGCATAGAGGTGGCGGACAGCAGTTTGACCATAGACGTGGCAGTGGCCACCATTGTAGGGGCCATCAGGGCCATAGAGGAGGAGGGTGTTTGCCCGAGTGTCCACGTTGTGGGAGGTAGCACACTGTTGAGTGTTGGGGTAACTTCCATGCTTGTTGGAACTGTGGTTTGAGGGAGCACTTTAGGAGGGATTGAACACATCAGTCTGCACAGGCACCGAACGTTGCTCAGGCTCCTGCGAGAGCGAATGATTTTCAAAGAGGTCGTGGGCGCGGTCGTGGCTACTTCCAGCCAGAGGCAGGAGGACCAGCGAGAGTTTATGCTCAGAGAGAGGCCGGGAACGACACTGATGTGATAGCAGGTAATTTTGAGTTACAGTCTATGTCTTTGCTTTCTTTGGTTGATTCAGGTTCTACACATTCTTACATTTTGAGTGAGCATGCACGAAAGTTAGATATACATGTTGAGATCTTAGATGTAGGTATGCACGTGACTAGTTCTTTTGGTGAGACAGTTGTGGTTAGACATATGTATAGGAGATGTCCACTGAAGATTCAGGGTCATGTGTTCTTTGTTGATATGATGGAACTTCCTTTCTATGGTTTTGACATTATTTTGGGTATGGACTGGTTAGTTGAGCACCGAACTAGTGTGGACTTTGAGACAAAAAGGATTTCTTTGAAACTTTCTGATGACTACGAGGTAGTAGTAGTAGGCGAGAACATTAAGTTCTTGTCTAATGTTGTGTCAGCTTTAGAGGCTCATAGGTTGATGGATTTCGGATGTGGGGCTTACTTAGCTTATGTTATGAATCCAAATATGAGTGAAGCTAGACCGAAAGATATTAGAACAGTTTGTGACTTTCCGGATGTGTTTCCTGAAGAGTTGCCGGGTTTGCCTCCTGATAGAGATGTTGAGTTTGTGATTGAGACTGTTTCAGGGTCTAATCAAGTTTCGATAGCTCCGTATCGTATGGCTCCTAAAGAGTTGAAAGAATTTAAGAGCCAGTTGCAAGAATTATTAGACTGTGGTTTCATTAGGCCTAGTAGTTCTCCTTGGGGTGATCATGTGTTATTTGTGAAGAAGAAAGATGGTAGTATGCGCATGTGTATTGACTACAGGCAGTTGAATCAGTTGACTGTGAAGAACAAGTATCCGTTGCCTCGCATAGACGATTTGTTTGATCAGTTGAGAGGTGCTTCAGTGTTCTCAAAGATAGACTTGAGATCGGGGTACTATCAGTTGAAAGTGAAAGAGTGTGATGTTCCGAAGATAGCTTTTAGGACTAGATATGTCACTATGAGTTCCTTGTGATGTCGTTTGGGCTCATGAATGCATCTACAGCATTCATGGATATGATGAACAGGATTTTTAGAGACTATCTAGACCGTTTCGTAGTTGTTTTTATTGATGATATACTTGTGTACTCGAAGACGGAGGAAGAGCATGATGAGCACTTGAGATTTGTGTTACAGAGATTGTTGAGCAATCAGTTGTATGCGAAGCTTAGCAAATGAGAGTTCTGGATTCGAGAGGTTGTATTCCTTGGCCATGTTATTTCGGCCAAAGGTATTCGTGTTGATCCATCGAAGATTGAGGCTATTGTTGAGTGGAAACAACTTAAGTCTGTGACCGAGATTAGGAGTTTCCTAGGATTAGCCGGTTACTATAGGAGATTTGTTGATGGTTTCTCTAGGGTAGCTGCTCCTTTAACTAAATTGTTGCAAAAGGGAGTTAAGTTCGAGTGGTCAGATGCAAGATAGAAGGCCTTTGAGAAATTGAAAGAAGCATTGAGAAATGCTCCAGTGTTAGTGCAACATGTTTCAGGTAAATAGTTTGTGATTTATAGTGATGCTTCCTATATAGGTTTAGGATGTGTTTTGATGCAAGAAAGAAGAGTTGTTGCTTATGCTTCTAGACAGTTGAAGGTTCATGAGAAGAACTATCCTACTCATGATATAGAGTTAGCCGCAGTTGTGTTTGCATTGAAGATTTGGCGTCATTACTTGTATGGTGAGAAGTGTATAGTTTACACCGATCACAAGAGTTTGAAGTACTTTATGACACAGAGAGAGTTGAACTTGAGACAAAGAAGATGGCTTGAGTTGTTAAAAGATTATGATTTGACCATCGAGTACCATCCGGGTAAGGCAAATGTAGTAGCCGATGCTTTGAGTAGAAAAGTTGTCGTAGAGTTGAGAGCTATGTTTGCTAGATTGAGTGTATCTGATGATGGTGGTTTGATCACCGAGTTACAAGTGAAGCCTTCTTTGATTCAGTTGATTAGAGAGAAGCAGTTGCAAGATGTGACCCTAGTTCCTCATGTTCAGGACATAGCCGAAGGAAGACCGACCGAGTATAGTTTCAGTGGTGAGAACTTATTGTGCTTTAGAGATAGAATTGTTGTACCAAAAGATGTTGAGTTGAGACGTCAAATTTTGAGTGAAGCACATTCGAGTCCTTTTTATATGCATCCGGGTAGTACCAAGATGTACCGCAACTTGAAGAATGATTACTTCTGGGTTGGTTTGAAGAAGGATGTAGCCGAGTATGTGAGCCGTTGTATGGTTTGTCAGAGAGTGAAGGCAGAACATCAGGTTCCTTCAGGTTTGTTACAGCCTTTGAAGATTCCAGAATGGAAATGGGAGAGGATCACCATGGACTTTGTGTCGGGGTTACCTTTGTCTCCTTCAAAGAAGAATTTTGTATGGGTGATTGTTGATAGGTTAACTAAGTGCGCTCACTTCTTAGCAGTGAACACTACAGATTCCTTAGACAAGTTGGCAAACTTGTACATCCGTGAGATTGTGAGACTTTATGGAGTTCCGAAGTCTATTGTTTCAGATAGGGATCCTAGATTTACTTCGACGTTCTGGGGTTGCTTGCATAGTGCTCTAGGTAGCCGTTTGCATTTTAGTACATCTTATCATCCGCAGTCTGATTGGCAGTCAGAGCGAGTGATACATATCCTAAAGGATATGCTTCGTTGTTGTGTGATTGACTTCTAGGGTTCTTGGGAGAAGCACTTACCTTTAGTTGAGTTTGCTTACAACAACAGTTATCAGTCTAGTATTCAGATGGCTCCCTATGAGGCTTTGTATGGTAGACAATGTAGGACTCCAATTTGTTGGGCTGAGACGGGTCAGAGATTGCTACATATGCTGGACTTGCTTAAGGGGACCACCGACAAGGTGAAGTTGATTTGTGACCGTTTGAAAGAAGCTTCCGATTGTCAGAAGTCTTATGCAGATTTGAAGAGGAAAGAGATTGAGTTCTCCGTGGGTGAGAAAGTGTTTCTGAAAGTGTCTCCGTGGAAGAAGGTAATGAGATTTGGCCGGAAGGGCAAGTTGAGTCCGAGGTTCATTGGTCCGTATGAGATAGTTGAACGGATTGGGCCAGTAGCATACCGTTTGAGGTTACCTTCTATGTTAGAGAAGATCCATGATGTCTTTCATGTGTCGATGCTTAGGAGATGTAGGTCAGACCCTTCTCATGTTATGCTCGTTGAGGAGATAGAGTTGAATTCGGATTTGTCCTATAATGAAGAGCTTGTTGAGATACTTGCTTCTGATAGCAAGGTGTTGCGTGGTAAGACCATAGAGTTGGTCAAGGTGTTGTGGAGACATAGAGGTGTGGAAGAGGCCACGTGGGAGAGGAAAGTTGATATGCTTGAGCAGTTTCCGTATTTGTTTCCGTCAGGTAATTTCGGGGACGAAATTTCCTTGAGTGGGGGAGAGTTGTAACACCCAGGTTTAGAGGTCGGATGAAAATAATATTTTAATATTATTTCGGGTTCGGTTTTATAATTAAAATAATGTTCCGGGTTTTTTTTCAAATTAATTAGTTGTGTTGGCCATATTTTGAAATTAAACCCCAAATAGCCATGGGTTACATGCTCTTGTGAATATCTCATTTCATTAAGGATAAAATGGTCTTTGACCTTTTAAATTAAAACAAAACAATTAAAAACACCCAACTTCACTATTCACTCTCTTCTTCAAAATCAAAACCAACGTGAAAGGGAGATAGCTCATCCCGTCCACTATTCCATCACCTTATTCCTCCATTTTAGCTCAGATTTGCAAGGTAACTACATTTTCAACTTGTCCTCAACATCCTCTCTTCAAAAGTACAAACAGTTTTCATTTCTCTCAATGTTTTGAAAATGGAGTTTTTAGAGATTTTGATTAAAAATGATAACTTTATGTTGATAAACTTAATATTTCGATTTAATGTTGTTAGTTATGAAGTCTAGGAGCTAAATGGTTCAACATATATGAATTTTACTTGGTTTTGAGCGCATTCCCGAAATTGGGTTTAAATGGGGTTTTTGAAGGGTTTTGGGTGAGTTTTGGGGGTTGTTTTAGGTTGGAATTGGTGGACTAATGTTAGTACTATGGTTAGGGGTTGCTTTGGGATCATTTGTGTGTATAAAATGTGTTGGAAACTTGTGTTTTGATCAAGGTTTGAGGAATGCTCGAATTGGATAAAATTGGGGTTTGTTCATGGCTTGAAATGTTGAGTTTAATGTTTGAATTGTATTCCGGGTTAACTACTTTGATGCTTGGGCTGATTGGAAGTTGTTTGGTTTGTGTTGAGGTTGTTTAGAGGCGAGAACTTGAGTCGGTGAAGCATCGGGAGGAAATCCTGAAGCTTGAGGGTGGTTGCTTGCTTGGTAATTGAGCTTGGAAGTATAGGTGAGTGGTTAATGTTTTCAAAGTGGTTTTCTAAGTGTTTGGTTCGAGCATAATACTAGGTCGGGCTTGGTAGACCCACCTAGAGTTAGGATTAGGGTGGTAGCCTAATCCTAAACTTAAACTAGAGACATTGGTTGAACTTGTAATTGATGTTTATGCCTCGTAATATTTGTGATATGGTGATTAATGTATATTGTGCTATACTTGTGAGATGAGGCATGATTTGTGATGCATTATGACATTCATGTGAATGGTTCATGATTGTGATCATGGTGAGTACGTGCTAGGCACGGAATTGTTTGTACTTGATAGTGTGGAATGAGTTAAATGTTGGCACTAGTATGCTTGAGTACAAATGATCGATCATTAGGATGTTAGTGTGCACACATGAGTCAAATTCGCGCGTGGCCTTGGTGGCGTTGAGTCACCAAGGAGGAGTACGGGTTCGCCCGAAAATTGTTATTTATATATAGTCGATGATGAGTGGAATCCCATCGACGGGGCGTGAGGATGAGTGGAATCCCCTCCGCGAGACCGGTGATGAGTGTAATCCCACCGTGAGGTAAAGTGGTTGTTGGATGTGAGTTCCAACGTGTTTATCCGCGTATTCGAGTCATAGCTAGGTGCCAATATGGATTGATATGTGTATCAATGTGATGTGGAATGTGATTTCTACTTGGATGTTTATATGTGCTTACATATGTTGGAAATGAGCTTGTTGAGCATGACATATAATTGAATATTGTTCATGCATCATTAACATTTTGGCTCTTAAGGATCGAAGGTATAATCATGCATTTACCTTGGTTGAGTACGTGCTTGGACCCTACATTGTCGAGGTTTGTTTTTAAAGAGTTTACCCTCACTAAGCTTTATTGCTTACGCTCTCTCTCTTTGTTCGACAATGCAGATCCTTAGTTCGGGGGTTGCTAAGTGCAAGAAGGGGGCCTCCAAGTGTGCTTCGTGGTGCTTGTTTAGCTACCAAGTATGAACTTTTTAATTATGATGTAACGGTCAAGCAATGAGACATGTATTCGTGTTATGATGCTTTTGGAGTATGATGTTGTTGTTTAGGAGCATGTTAGACTCCTCGTATGTGTTTGTTAACTCGACTTTTGAGATGTATGCCCCTGCTTGTAAACCATGTTGGTATTTGTTTACCTTAAAATTTGCCTAAGTGTTGCCTTTGTTAAAGCATGCTTTATGAGATGACATGAATGGTCTTTGGATTAGATGTCTTCTTGTATATCTCGTGTATGTCGTGTATGGTTGCTAGGGAGCATGCCTCTAGAATATATTTGTATGTTTTGTATGCTTCGTGTAGTCGTTTCGGGCGTTTGGAACCTCTAGGAGTTGTCTGAAACAGATTTTGAGGCTTTACATACAGCTAGTGTTTCGAAACGGGCAGGGTTGTTTCGGAACGGGTTTGGCTTTAGGGACCCCGTATCGGAACTATGTTTCGATACGGTTTGGCCATTGTGAACCCCTATTTCGAAACGGGTATCGGAACACTTTGGCTACTGGAAATCTGAGAATTTGCCGAGATGGGGTTTCGAAACGGGTCTTTGCGTTTGGGAACGGTTAATATCTCGTTGACTACGAGAAGTTGACCGTTGAGGGTGTTTCGGAACGGTTGACCTCCGTTCCGATACGGCCTCCTTGTGTGGGCTTGGGGCCGTTGACCAAGTCAAGGCGTTTCGATACACCTTGAGGGTGTTTCGAAACGGCCTGCCTAATAATCTAAAATGGACCGTTTTGCGTATGTTGTTCGAATGATCGTTTTATGAATGTTTGTGCTCCGCTGACGTGTCTCACATAGGACAACAATAATGCATATAGACAAGATATATAAAAGAAATTTTCTAGTGTCGTTAACCTAGGGGAACCTTAACGGATTTCGCTTCGGTTTTCCCCGTGTGGCCCACTCGGACCGGTCAAGCGTCCGGACCGGGACAAGGGGGTTACAAGGAAGCTTTAGCAACAATAAGGAGATGTTTCTGAGAGCAGATAAGATAGATTTCAAGGGCTGAGATTTGCAACTGGAAAAGCACTTGAGTAGGGTTTAATCTAGAAAGAAGAGTGAGGGTTATGATAGGTGTGTCATGGGTGTGCCTGCTTTCTTTCATTTAGGGCAAACTACCCTGTAGTCATTTTATTTACGAGAAATGTTTTATTCTTGTCATCGATATTTTAATTTTTTGTGTTGAGTTTTTTTCGCACCGAGTCGAGCCAAATTTTACTCTCCCATACGAGAAAGAGAGAGAGAGAGAGAGAGAACCTTTTTAACCATTTGAATCTTTAACCTATTATCTCTATTTAGCTCTGGAAATAAATGAAGCTCTGGAAACGTTTCCATTATATATGTCTTTCCCCACAGTATTATTCATGTTTATGGCTTGCGATTTATGCCTAGGAAAATCTTTTAGCTGCTCCAAAATAGCTTGTCCCATAAATAGTCCCTCATCAAGATTGTATATGCCATACTTTACAAGTTTTCCTATTGAACTTGTTAAATCTTCATCCAGTGTCAAATATTTCGAACCAATTTCTGAACTATTAGCTTTTCCTAATCTAGGTGTCCCAAGCTCTGATGTATCATAAGCAGTATCACTACCGTAATCTGAAGGGATGAACTGCCAGCAAAATAAGATATACTTGAATTGGAAGGAACATTATTTGATGAAATTGTGCTATTTCCAGCAATATTCGGATGAGCATTCATTAAATTTTTGGAATGCTGGAAAAAAAACAGGAAATGTAAAAACTCCAAGTTAACAATAAAAGTAAAACTAATCTTAATTATGGAATATATATATATATATAGATATAGTGAATTAGATAAACTATAACTTTAGATTCCATTAGACATCCATTTTTACATGGCTGCATAGGAGGTATTCGAGGTATCTATGGTTGAATTAAGGGAGGAAGAAGATGGATAGATTAAATAAATATAAAACCTGAGAGACTCAACATGTCATTTACCCATTTTTATTAAACTCGATCAATTTTTTTTGGTCAAAAGAGCCACATGGCGCGATCTAATTGCCCCCCAAAAATTTTAAACGGACGTTAGATAAGAGGGACTAACGGAGGTCTTTAGTTCAAATGATATGCAATGATTTATTAATTATATGGATGCTTAACAGCATTGAGAAATGGTTCCTAAATGGAATGTGGTTGTTGCCATAGGCAATGTGATTTGCATATGGAAATGTTTTGTTAAATGCGTTAAGAAAACAATAAGTAATTGTGTTTAAAAGTGTATATTGGCTAGTGACAACGAAATAAAAGTTATCATATATAATTGGAATGCCATAGGATTTAAAGTGCACTATAATAAACGTCTCTTGGTCGTTGAGGGGTTGTGATTGTATCGTATTTCTCTGACCATTGAGAATGACAACCGATGAGGGGTTACTTTAGTTGGTCGATAAAAGGTGTGTTTAAAGGTACCACCAAGTATAAAGATGTGCTTAAAGGTACCACCGCGAGAAATCCGAGTATCTGATGTGTTTTCCTAAAAATGTTATGATATGGTTTTGGTCACTCTAATGCTAATTATATGAGATAATGTATCATGATGAGGTTGGAAGGTATAAATATTGCGATATGTGTTTATAATTCTCTTTATATTGTGATTTATGTTTATTATTCTCTTTAAGCTTTGCAAATGAAATGATCATGCATAAGGAAGCTTAAATTGAGGTTTTGCATATGAGATTATGCTCGCAATCCATGATACATGATTATGCATATGATGTAGTATGTTTTGTGGGTTATGTGTAAATGATTTGAAAAGTTTTAGCAAATGATCATCTAATTCCAAAGAATGGTTTTATACATTTCGTTTAATTGCTTTGGAAATTGTGAATTTGAAATGCTTTAATAAGAATTTCTAGTTTTGGTTTTGAAAATGCATTGACGTTTTACCCTTTTTGAGCGCACTCACTAGGAATTATATGCTTATGCTCTCTTTCTTTCCATCAATGCAGTGAATTAGGCAGGTGCGGGGTTGTGGTTTGAGGCAAGGATGAATCCCAAGACAAGCTTTAAAAGAGTGTTTTATGGTGTTATCCTTATTTGTAACAAGGCAATGTGGGTTAATCGTTGGGAGGTTGTTATGTTATAAGGCATAATTATATGACAAGAATTTATTTATATTAGACTTAATGGCTCGTTTGGCCCCTAAAGTATACACAAAATACCAAATTGCCCCTAAAGTATTTTTTGGGATGTTTTGCCCCATGAACTAAAAATTGTTACCTCCACTAGTCCCTTTTATCTAACGTTTGTTTAAAATTTTTTGGGCCAATTAGATCGCGCCACATGGCTCTCTTGACCAAAAAATGACTAACTTTAATAAAAATGGGTAAATGACATGTTGAGTCTATCAGGTTTTGTGTTTATTCAATCTAGCCCCTAAATTGTTCATTTCCTTCTTCCTCCAATACAATCTCCGATAAAACCAAAGACCCAACATCTTCAATCGCCATCTTATCAATTTTAATATTTCATCAGTTCCAGAAAGGTCACGAGAGCCATTAATGGATGAATTTGGAATCCCAGAAATGGACATGCCGCTGCCTCTCAAAGAACTTACATCACTTCCAACACTTTTAGTTCATAACTTCCGAGCATGGCAGGCCACCTTAGCTGGCTCTATCTCGGAAAAGAGTTCCAGACCATTACCGGTAATAAATGAAGCTCTGGACACGTTTCCATTATATATGTCTTTCCCCAAAGTATTATTCATGTTTATGGCTTGTGATTTATGCCTAGGAAAATCTTTTAGCTGCTCCAAAATAGTTTGTCCCATAAATAGTCTCTCATCAAGATTGTATATACCATACTTTACAAGTTTTCCTACTGAACTTGTTAAATCTTCATCCAGTGTCAAATATTTCGAACCAATTTTTGAACTATTAGCTTTTCCTAATCTAGGTGTCCCAAGCTCTGATGTATCATAAGCAGTATCACTACCGTAATCTGATGGGATGAACTGCCAGCAAAATAAGATATACTTGAATTGGGAGGAACATTATTTGATGAAATTGTGCTATTTCTGAGGATGATTCACTCCTCATTTCTGGGTCGGAGGATGGATGATTCACTCCCCATTGTTTGTGCTTTGATTTCGAAGCACCACGGTGGCCATCTTTGTAAATCTCTTACCTTGACCGGCATGTGATCATTATATTTTATTTTCCCTAAACTCAACAGCTTAGTCTAATAAACTCTTGTCACCCCATTGTTTGCAGCAACAAGGCTCTTCAGCTGCGACTGAAATGGAAGTGAAGAGACTGAAGCTTGATGGGCAACGATCTATAGAGATGTTTCAGGAATTGAAAAAGGTTTATGACAACTTTCAGGAATTTTGCGTCAATGAGCTCTTAGATGGACAAGCAATGGAAGGGTCCAAAGGGAACTAAGTCATTCACGATTTGAATGAACAAACCACTAAGTTTTCATTTCTGATTTTCATTGTTGAATTAGTTTTAATCTAGCTAGTTTCATAATGTTATGAGGTCATAGCAAACTTTAGTACCATGGATATTCTAGAAAAAACTATTTAGATTCATGACAGATGTTCAAATGTTCATATATTGAGTAATGTTACTTGAATGCAATCAAATTCAGTTAGTGGGAGTTTCCATGGCAGCAAAACTACAAAAAAATATATAATAAGTGCACGAACAATATTTGTTCGACTGTGCAAATTTATTCAAAAGCGGTTGGAATCATATAATTTGACACATATTGGGGTGTATATTAGAGGGGGCAGACGGACCGTTTGTGCCATATTCGTGTTAGGTCAATTTGGGTATGGTTTGTATTTGGTTTAAGTTTGATTTGGGTCAGATCTGATTGGAATTGATTTGGATTTATTTTAGGTCTATAGTAACTTGGTCCGAGTCTAGTGAGATTCTGTGTTTGGTTAAAATCAGATCGGTTGATTTTCATACCAGACTAATATTAGCTTAGCTGATTTTTGAGTTGGGTAACCGATGAATCTTCGTGTCAATTTATTTTGAGTATGAGTCCAATCAAGTATATACATTTAATTATTAATTTATTCTTATAAAAATTGCATTTCTGTCAATTTTATCATTTAAACTAAATTTCAGCCCATAAATGTAATGACAGTCCTTATGCTCAACGGGTTAAAAAAACAGGAGTCGTCACCAATCATTTTCAAGGTGAGTTGGACTACTTAAAAAAATGAGTTCGGGAGTTCGTTGTGTGTGGAGAAGGATTAAATTATTACATAGTTGATTATAATTTATCTTAATTTTGGAAATGGCGAGTTGGAAATTTACTTAATTTATTATCCATTGATGCATGCAAATTTATTTTGGAAATGATGTCTTATTTCAAGAAATCAAAAATGGTCGTCATCTAGCCACACAAGCTAGAGTTTCTTAGATAACTTATCTTAAGGCATCCCTAAATTTACAAGAAGTCATCACATCACATAGCCTCGGAAACGTACACTCTCTCTAGGTGAGGTATGGTGTCATACAAACTCGGGAACATACACTCTCTCTAGGTTAGGCTCGATGTCACACCCTCTACAGCGTACACCCATACTCGGCATCTCTCCTCGAGTATCTTAGAATAAGGTCCGGTGTCACACAACCTCGAGAACGTACATTCGACATCTCTAACAATGGTGCTACAACACATTCTCTAGGTTTTCGTATCCAAACAACCAAGAAGACTCAACCAACCAACAATCGTGCCCTACACTTTGTCGTTCCTTTCGACAACACTTCGTCGTTTCTTTCGACACCTAATTTAATGTTTAATTTATATTATCAAATTAAAATTAGGACCAAATGTGTAAATATACAGATTTTTACTAATTGTCATGTCACTATCTCTGTTAGAATTTAACGGCAGGTGGTCACATTGAGACCAACCCCATAGTTGAGTGGTCATATTACCACAATTGAAAGTATAGTGATCAAACCGAGACCAACCCCTTAGTTGAGTGGTCATTTGAGTAGTTTAACCTTAAATTTACCGAGTTTTTACACATTATGCTTGTATAAAGGGGTAAAATCTCGATTCTCAGTTTTATATGTTCATATTATCTTATTAGAAGCCCAATGGACCATATTCCATATTTTTTCAGCTCTCTTGGCTCAATTTTACCATTTTGGGGCAAAATGCCAAGTTGGTATTGATACTGGTCCTCGCGTACTGGTGCTCACACGCGTACAGATACCAAATTAACTTACTGGAAATTTCCAAGCCTTAGTGTATCGGTACGGATCATCCCGTACTAATACAGCCCCAAATAGCGTATTGGTACAAGTTGAACATCGTACTGGTACCCCTCTCTTAGTTTATCATTGTTCATTCGTGTTCTTTAACTCGGAACATTAGGGTATCAGTACGAGCTCCCTATGTACCGGTAATGAAGCCCAAAAAGGCTTCATAGGCTTGGGAAATCATCCCCAAAGCCCCTAAGTCATAACCTACAACCTTTTAACTCAATTCTACATTTTATAGAAGTTATTAGGGTAATTTACTACCGTTTTTACACATGTTTAACATTAAATCCAAGTTTTAATCATCAAAATCATCTCTTTGATTTCCTAAGACAAGCATCCCCAATACAACACCTAGGGGTGATAACAAGCAGACGCTCGCCGAGCTCGAAATTTTAGACTCGAGCTCTGCTCGGAAATAATACTATGAGGATCGGCTCGGCTCGAAATGAAAAATTTTGCTATAATTTTTTATATAAAAGATTCATTAAAAGTCCCTTTCATAACCAACACTGAAACGAAATTCAATGACCGAAAAGGGGGAAAAGTGTTAAAAATTAGATTTATCCAAATAACCAATAAATATTCTTATAATACAAACCCATAATTAAAGAAAATATAAAATCAAACAACAACAAACTAAAGAAAATGTCCAATTTATTTTAGTTAATTTACTTTTAGTAGATTTTTTTCTAATTCATTTTATTGATATTCTTTTGCTAAACATATTACTTTTAGTGCATATGTAGATTCTGAGCCTTCTCATGAGCTTTTCGAGCCGAGCCTACTCGGCTTGTTAAGGTTTCGAGCCGATCCTGAGCCCGAGTAGTGCTCACTTGTGCCTACCCCGCTATTATCTCCCCTGCTTGGTTAATGTTGTAAGGAAAGCTTTTTTCTTGCAACTAAGCGCCACCAATACATAAAACGACCATGATTTTGAAAGCATTTTGAGACACGTAAAATATAAAATTTTGAAATGCATGTTTTAAATAATCGAACATGATGTTAACATTTATTAATAGTTGGCATTTGAACATAAACTCACTTTGCATGTAAGCCGAGTTACACCCGTCTTGTTTGAGTGGAAGATTGGTGACATGACAAGCGGAACTCGCCGTCTAGGCACGACGAGTTTGGCTTATCAAGTCACCAATTTGCTGCTCAAAATTGAAATTATACTACAAGTTTACATTTCCAACACGAACGTAATTAACGAGGATTATGTTAAGGGAATTCACCATATATATATGGAGAGTTCGAAAAATCGTTAAGTTCTTTAACCCAGCTAATCTATTTGTCATTTTCCATAGCACTCAAACAAACCTCCTAATCACTCTTTCAATTCATTTTTTTCCAAAACTCATACAAACATCATTTTACAATGGCACCAGTTCCAATCTCAACAATCATATACTACGATGGAACCTATATGAGAGATAATAGCGGGGAAAACTTTCAGTCTAAATTTTTTTTCCTATCAAATTCATCTGCATTGTTCTTATTGAGGATCTAGTCAAGAAGATCAAACAGCTATTACCTATGGGGCGTAACAGACCACTAAAAGCTCTCTATTACAAGTTCCATACATCATTGTTTCTAGTGACATGCGCTACGATGAGAATTGAGAATCAATTCGATTTCGAAGTAATGGTCGACATGCGTATTGGGTATGGAGAGGAATTTGCTATCTGTATGTAGATTTTAGTGGAGAAGTAGCCGTTGACAATGAAAATTGAGTCGCAACTAAGGCAACAACATATGATTTCAGCTCTTTGATGGGGGATTATAATATTGGCGTTCTTGCTTATACCCCTGTGTTTCATGATGAATTAGCATTTTCAATAGCACGACGCTCGTCCTCCAACTTCTTCGACCTAAACGTCGAACAACCATCAACTCAGCATTCCACCTTTAACCCATACATTGATGGGCATCAACCAAGAATTGGTGGATCAAGTTTTCAGGGGTGACACTCTTGCGCATCATCCTTCGATCTAAATGGGCCAACCTATGCTCCTCCTAATTTTCCCCAGGTCTACAGATATGACTTCTACACCTGCTCATCCAAAGACGGATGATGATGAAGGTTACACCTCCCCTAAAGAACCGATTCAAGAGCGTGACCCCGATAGTTCTAAGGTTGGGTTATTCGTGGAGCCTGAAGATGATGTTGCTAATTTTGCCTCTGGAACTGAAAGTGACACTGATAATGATGATGACGCCTCTGAAAATTTTAATGAATATCAAATGGAACATGTTGCAAGCAGTAGTGTCCTCACACCGTACGACCCTTCGTCGCACATGTACGATATCGACTTGGCAGAAATGGACGCATAAAAGTCCCCTGATGGGTCCTACATGGGTTTTGACGGTTCTTACTTTGCAATAAAAAAATGACTTATGGCAAGGTATTCAATTCAAAACAAGCGACAAAATGAAATCTTTTGTTAAAAACTACAACATATGTTATTATGTGCACTCCAAGGTGATGTACTTGACATCAAAGAAATACGTATGTGAATGTAGACAGAAATCGGCACAAGGACGCAACTAGAAGGTGTAGGTCCAAAAAATGAAAAAAATGCAACGTTTGGGAGATCACGGTCTACAACGACCGTCATACTTATTGTTTTGTCGGTTACATGCATGATCATCCAAGCTTGGACTCAAAAATCATCGTCGGGAGCGTCCAAAAAATTAACCAAGTAAGCCCCAAAGTCATCGTACAAAAAGACTTTGAAGGGGAAGAAACAAGGCAATTTTGAATTTGCATGGGGAATAGGATGCTTCTTACAACGAGTTCCCGACTTTGATAAACATCATGAAGAAATACAACTACGGAACGGTCGTAGATTTGGAAACTGAACCATACTACAAGAATGATCGTGTGGTTCCTGATGTTTGCCAATTCAAATAACTTTTCTGGACATTTTTGCGGTGTATTAATGCGTACATGAATTGCAAGCCTTTTGTACAGATCGATGGCACATTCTTGTATGGAAGATACATGCAAATTTTGCTAATAGCCATTGTTTAAGACAACAATCGCAAAACAATACCCATAGCATTCGCACACATGCCCAGAGCAAATACTGAATCATGCAGGTTTTTCCTCAAGAAGCTATGCCATTACATTATAAAAAAGGATCGAGTTTGCTTGATCTCAGATCGAGGAGGTGGATAAAGTCAGCGATCGAATCTTTAGGCCGTCAGTTTCAATCTCCAAACATTGAACATCGTTACTGCATACACCACATTGCTGCAAACTACCATAGCTGGTATAAGAAGGACGATGAACGCAGGTTCGTTAAACGAATGTGTACGTATTAAAATTTGTTGTTTTCTCACTACTTTCCCTATATCTCATTTGTACACTCTGTCGTGTCTTAGGATACGAACTAGTTCAACACAAATTTTAACAAATGCTTCATAACTTGCGGGGGAAGAATTTTTCAGGCTGCAAGTACGTTGTAAAAATTCCCAAGGAAAATGGACCAATGCATAAGATAGTGATTTTAGATATGTCCACATGACAACCAGCATGGCTGAGGTAATCAATTATTCCTTGAAGAAGATTCGAAATTTGCTAGTGATCGCCATTGTGAAAGCTACGTACTTCTGTTTGACAAATTGTTCGCAACCTTGGGGAAAGAAGTTGTCGTTATGATGCAAAAGGGCCGCACATTCCACCCAAAGATATGAGAAGAAATTCAAAAAGTCGTTGTTAAATCCAACGGTTTGCATGTGTTTCCAATGTCGCGTATCAACAACTATTTCCAAAAGTCGAAGATACCACGACCAATGTAGGGTTTTGACCCAACATCATACAAAGTGGATCTCGAAAATAGGTTGTGCGATTGTGGCAAATTCCAAGCACTGAAGACTCCAGGCGAGCATGTCATTGTTGCATGCTCCGTTGCCAGGGTTGATTATAAGGAATGCGTGGATCCTGTATAATAACTTCATTCAGTAGTTAAGGTCTATGAAATGGAATTCCCACCAATCGACAACAAAACTGAGTGAAATATTGAGCAGGCATGGACCACAATTTTACGTGACCCAACTCTATGTAGGGAAAAAGGAGGACGTCCAAGATCTACAAGGATTCAGAATGTGATGGACGACAAGCGTCACCGTGACTGCGAGCCTACTGGACAACCTAGACTCTGCAGGAATTGTAGACTTCCTGGTGCCAAAATGTCCATCTCGAACATAAATTTTTTGAGTTATTTTTAGACTAAGTAGCCATATTTTAACATAAATATTAGAATGAAACTTCACTTCACTTCATTTCGATCTAAATTTTCACCACTCCATAATTCACCTAAATGGTTATACTTTTGAAATTAAATAATTCATTTCAACTTTTACATTTTCTTTAAAACATTATACAACTTACACAAATTTAAATTTTAATAAAAACACATTTTCAAAACCTTTATTATTATTTTATTAAAATAAATATAACTAACATAATTTATATCTTAAACTTTACAACACTTTCGGCTTAAATCTTAATACTTAATCCCAAACCGAACTCGCCATGTACACAAACGATCAGTCCACCGACTCCAAATATCTTTGTGCCAAACGTCTCCTTCGATCTAATAAGAAGGATCGGTCCACAGTTTCCAAATTCGACCTTCATCCTATAGTTTCGATGCTGCTACATCTTTGTCCCCTTCTTCATCGGAGCCAGTCTCTTTGGTTCACAAAGGAAAGCGTCACCCTTCATCGGCCACCGCTGGTACTGGAACACCCACCAGTGTGTTCCTATCAGTGCATAAAGTTGAATCTTTTCTATTCAGAAACCAACAGTATTGGCACGAAAATGGACATGATGGGTATCATAGTTAGGCACCAGAACATTGGGTTTCAGTCCGAAAGCAGCACTGCAAATGGAATGCCACATTTTTTAACTCTTTCAAACAACCCACTCTTTACAGAGAATCTGAAATTAATAAAGTTTCAAAGCAGCTCTTTCAGGCACCACATAAGATCTTCAAGTAAAATAGCAGAGTTTAACCTTTGTTCCGCTTCAATTTTTTGTTTTCTCCATGGCAACTGCATCTAGAATCATAATCATTTTTTAGAAAAAAAAATATGGTGTTATAATGGCATCCGCAACCACAACCACAATTTAATACAATTCAAATCCATTTCAAGCCACAATAAAAAAAAACGAGCACTCCCTTTCAATTCCTTTTCTTTTATTACAAAAAACCCCCACTTTAAAAAAGATAATAACTCTCCCAGATTTTTTTCTGGATTTTTTTTCATTTTTTTCTTGTACAAATAATGCTGAAGGTGTAGCCAAAGCAACGACATCGAATGCAATGGAAAAGGCCTTGGGGTCTATAGGAAGCTTTAACAACAATGAGGAGATGTTTCTGAGAGAAGATAAATAGATTTCAAGAGCTGAGATTTGCAACTGGAAAAGCACTTGAGTAAGGTTTGATCTAGAAAGAAGAGTGGTTGTTATGATAGGTGTATACTTTAATGTTTGACCATAGACTGCTATTTTGGCCCAAGATGCTTCTACCTTATTTATGCTTTTAGGTGTGCGGTTGAGTTTTTTTGGCACCGAATCAAAAATAACTATTTAGATTCATGAAAGATGTTCAAATGTTCATATATTGAGTAATGTTACTTGAATGCAATCAAATTCAGTTAGTGGGAGTTTCCATGGCAGCAAAACTACAAAAAAATATATAATAAGTGCACGAACAATATTTGTTCGACTGTGCAAATTTATTCAAAAGCGGTTGGATTCATATAATTTGACACATATTGGGGTGTATATTAGAGGGGGCAGACGGACCGTTTGTGCCATATTCGTGTTAGGTCAATTTGGGTATGGTTTGTATTTGGTTTAAGTTTGATTTGGGTCAGATCGGATTGGAACTGATTTGGATTTATTTTAGGTCTATAGTAACTTGGTCCGAGTCAAGTGAGATTTTGTGTTTGGTCAAAATCAGACCGGTTGATTTTCATACCAGACTAATATTAGCTTAGCTGATTTTTGAGTTGGGTAACCGATGAATCTTCATGTCAATTTAGGTTGAGTATGAGTCCAATCAAGTATATACATATAATTATTAATTTATTCTTATAAAAAATGCATTTTTGTCAATCTTATCATTTAAACAAAATTTCAGCCCATAAATGTAATGACGGTCCTTAAGCTCAACGGGTTAAAAAAACAGGAGTCGTCACCAATCATTTTCAAGGTGAATTGGACTGCTTAAAGAAAATGAGTTCGGGAGTTCGTTGTGTGTGGAGAAAGATTAAATTAGTACATTGTTGATTACAATTTATCTTAATTTTGGAAATGGCGAGTTGGAAATTTACTTAATTTATTATTTATTGATGCATGAAAATTTATTTTGGAAATGATGTCTTATTTCGAGAAATCAACAATGGTCGTCATCTAGCCTACACACGCTAGAGTTCTTAGATAACTTATCTTAAGGCATCCCCAAATTTACAAGAAGCCATCACATCACACAGCCTCGGAAACGTACACTCTCTCTAGGTGAGGTATGGTGTCACACAGCCTCGGGAACATACACTCTCTCTAGGTTAGGCTCGATGTCACGCCCTCTACAGCGTACACCCATACTCGGCATCTCTCCTCGAGTATCTTAAAATAAGGTCCAATGTCACACAACCTCGAGAACGTACATTCGGCAACTCTAACAATGGTGCTACAAAACATTCTCTAGGTATTCGGATCCAAACAACCAAGAAGACTCAACCAACCAACCATCGTGCCCTACACTCTTTCGTTCCTTTCGAATACATAGGATTGTTGGAGGTGTCATGCTCCCTAAATATCGATGAAACAAGTTTTCTCCGGGACAATTTTTATCAGTATCTGTAGGGTTTGAAGCCCAAATCACAAAAAGTGAATTTGGTGTAGTGGTAAAGCCACAACACTTACTCCTCCACCCTTGCCAGGTTTGAACCCAGGTAGAGCCAAGCTATTAATGCATTTTATTTTCCTCCTCCACGTGTCACCACCTAATTTAATGTTTAATTTATATTATCAAATTAAAATTAGGACCAAATGTGTAATTATACAGATTTTTACTAACTGTCATGTTACTACCTCTGTTAGATTTTAACGACAGGTGGTCACATTGAGACCAACCCCATAGTTGAGTGGTCATTTGAGTAGTTTAACCTTAAATTTACCGATATTTTACACATTATGCTTGTATAAAGGGGTAAAATCTCGATTCTCAGTTTTAAAGTTCATATTATCTTATTAGAAGCCCATTGGACCATATTCCATATTTTTTCAGCTCTCTTGGCTCAATTTCAACATTTTGGGGCAAAATGCCAAGTTGGTATTGATATTGGTCATCGCGTACTGGTACTCACATGCGTACAGATACCAAATTGACTCACTGGAAATTTCCAAGCCTTAGTGTACCAGTACGGATCATCCCGTACTAATATGGCCCCAAATAGCGTATTGGTACAAGTTGAACATCGTACCGGTACCCCTCTCTTAGTTCATCATTGTTCATTCGTGTCCTTTAACCCAGAACATTAGGGTACCAGTACGGGCTCCCTATGTACCGGTAATGAAGCCCGAAAAAGGCTTCCTAGGCTTGGGAAATCATCCCCAAAGCCCTTAAGTCATAACCAACAACCCCTTAACTCGATCCTACATTTTATAGAAGTTATTAGGGTAATTTACTACCGTTTTTACACATGTTTAACATTAAATCCAAGTTTTAATCATCAAAATCATCTCTTTGATTTCCTAAGGCAAGTGTCCCCAATACAACACCTACGGGTGATAACAAGCCGACGCTCGCCGAGCTCGGAATTTTAGGCTCGAGCTCTGCTCGAAAATAATACTATTGGGCTCGGCTCGGCTCGGCTCGGCTCGAGATGAAAAATTTTACTATAATTTTTTATATAAAAGATTCATTAAAAGGCCCTTTCATAATCAACACTTAAACGAAATTTAATGACCGAAAAGGGGAAAATGTCAAAAATTAGATTTATCCAAATAACCAATAAATATTCTTATAATACAAACACATAATTAAAGAAAATATAAAATCAAACAACAACAAACTAATGAAAATGCCCAATTTATTTTAGTTAATTTACTTTTAGTAGATTTTTTTCTAATTTATTTTATTGCTATTCTTTTGCTAAACATATTACTTTTAGTGCATATGTAGATTCTGAGCCTGCTCATGGGCTTTTCGAGTCGAGCCTACTCGACTTGTTAAGGTTTCGAGCCGATCCTGAGCCCGAGTAGAGCTCACTCGAGCCGAGTAACTCGCGAGCTGTTCAGGCTCATTATCACCCCTAACAATACCCACCATACAATACAATCAAACAAAGCAATTATTTTATGATCTTCAAAAAGAATAGGAGTCATAGATGTATTGACCTTAAGTAATAAATCAACCAAAACACATTTGCACTCACCAACTCGCCATGAATGTTCGGCGATTCCCCCCCCCCCCCCAGTCATTTCCACTTCCCTATCCTTTTAGAAGCATATTTGCAGAGGTTTCATGTAGGGTCTTCAACACAGGTTTCAGAGCTATTTTTGAATGTTGGATCGAAGGACAGACACGTTGTCGTATAGATAAACACTTTTACTTGACGATAACGTAAAAAAAATCGGCCCAAAAAATATACGAAGACGGTGTAAAACGCGTCAAACACCCCAATGAGAATTCTATTGGTAGGATTTTCAACGCATTTTTCATAGCGGTTTTTGAATGTTGGATCAAAGGGCGGACATATCGTCGTATAGATAAAAACTTGTATTTGATGGCCCTTAAAGAGGTGCCATCATATCACTTTATACTTTCTTTTAGTCCTTAAAGAGGTGCTATGGCTTGTGCTCTTAGCTGTTGAAATCAACTCATTGTTTGCTGGCCAAACTTCAGATCTGTGAAACCGATATTTTAATTTTGATATAACTAAAGAACCTAAGGACTAAATTGAAAATGTCAAAACGAATTTTTAAGTCCTCAAACATCCTCATATGATTTTAAGAATATGCCAAAGTTAAAAACTAAGATTTTCAAATATTTTCTAAGTGTTCTTAAAGCCGAAATAGTGTTTTTCAAGTCCCTGTTTCGAAATGGCCTAAGGCGTTTCGAAACGATTTCACCACTGCCAACCCCTGTTCTGAAACGGGTATCGAAACGGCTTTAGAACATAAGAACCCGTATCGAAACGACTTCAAGTGTTTCGAAACGGTTCTTCATTTTGATTTGAAAAATATGACAGTTGCAAAGTTTTTAACTGATTTTTCAAAAACTGTTAGGGTGTTTCGAAACGGGCTCAAGCTGTTTCGAAAAGACCCTTGACAGTGGCAAAAGTGTTTTGAAACGAGTTCAATCCGTTTCGAAACGGGCTCTTAAATGCACCCCCAACGGCTCTTTCTATTTTGGTCCGTTTCGAAATAGGTTCCCGCGTTCCGAAATGGGTGGTTGCATACTGCATTTATGGAGGTGAGATAACACCCCCAACGGCTCTATTGATGAATGCAACAACCACAACGGCTAGAAATCAATGAGAAGGTATAAAAGGGACCTCTAAAAGCTCCAGCAACAACTATTGATCCAAAAGAAAACATCCAAACATCAAATCCAAGCATTTGTGCCTAAATCCCAAAATTGTCTAGAAACCCCAATTGTAATTTCAATTCTTATCTTTTTCAATTGGGTTGCATGCTTGTAATTGGGCTACAATTTGTATTGAGAAATACTATCTTAGCCATCAAACTTTTTGTTATCTTTGTGTGAGGATTGGGTTAAATTTTAGGTAGAAAATTTAACCGAAAATTGTAAGGGTTGCCTCCTTAGCCTAGAAAAGGGGAAGAGCAATTAGTGGAATTGTTGCAAATCCTTAGTGAAGCTAAGGTAGTGGGTGTAGAGTTCATTTGGAACTTGAACCACTCTAAAATTCCTTGTCTATCTTTTTAATTTGCAAATTCCATCACCTAAACCTTTAAAAATCCAATTCACCCCCTCTTGGTTTATTTCGATCTTTCGATCCACTCAACAATTGGTGTCAGAGCCTACCTCTTTGAGGATTAACAACCACAAGGGGAGTTCCTAGGAAGAGTGTGATCATCAAATATCAAGAGATGACTTCAACCTCTGGTTCGGGCAAGTATGAGTCTCAATCCACTACAAAGCCTCCCTTCTTCAATGGTGATAACTATTCTTTTTGGAAGAATAGAATGCGTCTCTTCATCAAGTCCAATGACTACTTAGTTTGGGATGTCATTGAAGATGGCCCTTACATTCCATTGAAACAAGATAGTGAAGGCAAGATGGTCTTGAAGAAAAAGGTGGAGATGAGTGAAGAAGAAAGGAAAAAGATTCAAGTAAATGACAAAGCTCTCCACATGCTCTTTTGTTCATTCGGTCCGGACATCTATTCTAAAGTATCATCCATTTAGAGTGCCAAAGAAGTGTGGGGCACTCTTGAGACTACCTATGAGGGAACCAACAATGTCAAAGAAACTAAGATTGGAATTTCCAATCTTAGTTATGAGAATTTCAAGATGGAGCCCGATGAGACGGTGTCCAAGATGTTTGATCGGTTCTCCACTATAGTTAATGGGCTCAAAGGTTTTGGAGAGATCATACCGGAAGACAAGCTTGTTCGGAAGTTACTCTATTCACTTCCCGAATCTTGGGATGGGAAGAGAACCGTCATCATAGAAGCAAAAAATTTGAAGACTTTAAAGCTTGATGAGCTTGTGGGTTCTCTCCTTACACATGAGATTATGAAGCAAGGAAGGGAAGAAGAGAAGAAGAAAAAAGAGAAAAGAGTAGAAAAGCTAGAGGTTGAAAAGAAGAAGAAGATGGGAATAGCTCTCAAAGCTTCACTACATGAAGAGAGCTCTTCTAGTGAGGAGGATGAGCTAGAAGAATTGGCTATGATAGCCAAACGATTCTCACGCTTTATGAGGTCCAACCGGGGAAGAAAAATCTAAAGAAAAATGGACTTCAACGGCAAGAACAAAGAAGAAGCAAGGGATCAAATCATTTGCTTTAAGTGCAAACAACCCGACCACATACGTTCGGAGTGTCCTCAACTCAAGAAGAAGGGCTTTGAGAAGAAGAAGAAGAAGAAGCTCAAAGCCAAGCTTGCTACTTGGAGTGATGAGGAGTCATCGAAGGATGACGGACAAGAAGTGGCTAACCTTTGCCTCGTGGCACTTGAGGAAGATTCCTCCATGGTAACCTCTAACTCATCAACTTTAGATTTTACATATGATGAATTGAATGATGCATAGGATGAGTTACAAGAGGTCTATGATGAATTAGTTGAGAAATATAAGAGTCGGTCATTAGGAATAAGAAAATTATTTTGGAACTAAATGAGAAAAATGACTCACTCTCTCAAGCTAATTCAAAATTTGAGAAAAAGATATTAGGGTTGAAAGATGAACTAAAATTTTTTCAAGCTGAAAATGTTGACCTTAATAATCTTTTGTCTCAATGTAATAGTGAACACCAAAAGGTGTTGGATGAGCTAAATGAGCTCAAAAAGCCTTTTAAAAATGTTGGTAGTGTCAAGCATGAAATAGGTGAATCTTCAAGAACAAACCAACCTAAGAAAAAGACTAACTACTACAAACAAGGTAGCTTTCCTAGACATAGTAGGACTAAAAGAATTAGAAGTGTATGGGTTCCTAAGGAACTTGTAAAATCTAATAATATTGTTGCTATGTCATCTTGGATTCCTAAGGGAACCAAGGTTTTGGGAGCTAACACTCATGGACCCAAAATGATTTGGGTACCAAAAACAAAAGCTTAATATCTTTGTTTGTAGGGGGAGCATTGCTACAAGGCCAAAGCACAAAGTCAAAACTCATGGTACCTTGATAGTGGATGCTCAAGGCATATGACCGGAGACAAAAGTAGATTCATGGATCTAAAGCCAAAAAGTGGTGGAGTGGTGACATTTGGTGACAACTCCAAAGGCCACATTAAAGGTATTAGCTCCATAGGTAATCACTCTACTATTCTCATTGAAAATGTCTTGTATGTCGATGGTCTTAAACACAACTTATTGAGCATAAGTCAATTGTGTGATAAAGGATTTAATGTTTTATTTGATAAAAATGGATGCAAAATTGTAGACATTAAATCTAATAATATTATGCTCATAGGTCATCGCATAGGGAACATATACATGGTGCATCTAGATGACATTCATACATCTCATGCATGCTTAGTAGCACAAAATGAAAATGATGCATGGTTGTGGCATAGGAAACTAGGACATGCTAGCATAAGTGTTTTTGAAAAATTAGTTTCCCTTAATCTAGTTAGAGGTTTACCCAAGATAAAATTTTCAAATGATAAAATTTGTGATGCATGCTCTAAGGGTAAACAACATAAGTCTTCCTTTAAATCCATTAATGATGTTTCTACTATTAGATGTTTACAACTTATCCATATGGATTTATTTGGGCCAATTAGAACTATGAGCTTGGGTGGTAAGTCTTATGCTTTTGTACTTGTTGATGATTTTTCTAGATTTACTTGGGTTCTATTTTTAAGTACTAAAGATGAGGCTTTGGAAAAATTCATCACATTTTCAAAACTAACCCAAAATGATCTTGAACTTAAAATTTCACATATTAGAAGTGATCATGGAACTGAGTTTCAAAATTTAGGGTTTGAAGATTTTTTAAATGAAAATGGTATTAGCCACAATTTTTCGGCTCCTCGAACTCCTCAACAAAATGGGGTAGTTGAGAGGAAAATAGAACTTTGCAAGAAATGGCTAGAACTATGCTTTGTGAAAATAATTTACCTAAATATTTTTGGGCAGAAGCCACAAACACCGCTTGTTATATTGTAAATCGAGTAATGATTAGGCCAATTTTAAAGAAAACACCTTATGAGATTTTAAAATCTGAAAAGCCTAACATTAGCTATTTTCACCCTTTTGGTTGCAAGTGTTTTGTTTTAAATAATGGAAAAGACAACTTAGGTAAATTTGATGCAAAAAGTGATGAAGCTGTTTTGTTCTAAAGCCTATCGTGTATTTAACAAAAGAACTTTAGTAGTAGAAGAATCTATACATGTTGTATTCGATGATAACCTCCTTCCAAGGAAGGATTCTTGTGATGATGATGATGTAGGAATCATAAATGCCTTTGATGGAGGACAAACTTCAAATGAGGATGAGATTTCAACAAAAGAAGAGGACACACAAGATCCACCTCTTGAAGCCTTGAAGGACTTGGCTCTTGAGGAAAAGGAAGTGAGCTACCCAAGGGAGTTCAACTATGTCAAAGATGGTGAAATCTTGGGTGATCCATCCAAGGGGGTAACCACTCGATCTTATCGTAGATTAATGAATCATGTTGCATTTATCTCATGCATAGAGCCTAAGAATATTAAAGAAGCATTGAAAGATGATTTTTAGATTATGGCTATGCAAGAAGAGTTAAATCAATTTGAGAGAAGTAACGTTTGGACATTAGTTGATAGGCCTAGTAATCAATCTACCATAGGAACTAAATGAGTCTTTAGGAACAAGCTAGATGAGAGTGGTAACATTGTGAGAAATAAAACTAGACTAGTAGCACAAGGTTACACTCAAGAAGAGGGAATAGATTTTGATGAAACCTATGCACCCGTAGCTAGAATGGAAGCCATTAGGATGTTGCTTGCATATGCATGTTATCATAATTTCAAGCTTTTTAAAATGGATGTTAAAAGCGTGTTTTTAAATGGTTTTATAAATGAAGAAGTGTATGTGGAACAACCACCGGGTTTTGAAGACTCAAAATTTCCAAATCACATTTTCAAACTCACCAAAGCTCTTTATGGTTTAAAACAAGCTCCTAGAGCTTGGTATGAAAGACTTTCAAACTTTTTAATTGAAAAAGGTTTTGAAAAAGGTAAGGTGGACACTACACTTTTTATAAAAATGTATAAAAATGACATCTTAGTAGTTCAAATTTATGTTGATGATATTATTTTTGGTTCTACTAACGAATGTCATTGTCAAGAATTTGCTAAGTTAATGCAAGGTGAATTCGAGATGAGCATGATGGGGGAGCTCTCATTCTTTTTGGGACTCCAAATCAAGCAAAAGAAGGATGGCACCTTCATCAATCAAGAAAAGTACATAAAGGATATGCTCAAGAAGTTTGGCTTGGAGAATGCAAAGCCTCAAGCCACACCTATGAGCTCATCTACAAAGCTTGACAAAGATGAAGGAGGTAAGTGTGTTGACTCTAAGCTTTACCGTTCTATGATTGGATCATTGTTTTACCTTACCGCAAGTAGACCGGATATCTTGTTTAGTGTTTGCTTGTGTGCTAGGTTTCAAGCTAGTCCTAGAGAGTCTCACCTTATAGCCGTTAAGAGAATTTTTAGGTACCTTAGAGATACTCTTTGTTTAGGTCTTTGGTACCCTAGAGACTCTACCTTCAACCTTCATGCTTATTCAGATGCGGATTATGGGGGTTGCAAAATCGATAGGAAAAGTACTTCGGGAACTTGTCAATTCCTAGGTAGTATGCTCATATCTTGGTTCTCTAAGAAACAAAATAGTGTAGCCTTATCTACCACCGAAGCCGAGTACATATCCTTAGAGAGTTGTTGTGCTCAAGTCCTTTGGATGAAGCAACAACTCTTAGACTATGGAATTAAAGTTGAAACCATACCCCTAAAATGTGACAACACTAGTGTTATATGTCTAACAAAAAATCCCATCCAACACTCTAGAACCAAACACATAGAAATAATGCATCATTTCATTAGAGATCATGTCCTTAAAGAAGATGTGGTTATAGAGTATGTAGACACCTTAAATCAATTAGCGGACATATTTACAAAACCTTTAGACAAATAGCGTTTTTGGTCTCTTAGGAGATAGTTAGGTCTAGCTAGCCTATCTTTACCTTTTAGGACCTCTTTTGTGCTTAAAATTGCTTGATCTTGTGAAATGCCATGTTTATGTGTTTTGACTCCTAATTTCATTCATGCTTATATCTAGGGGGAGTATGTTTATGTTTGCATATGTTTTGTCTGCTCATTCATGTCATTCATGCAAGTTAGGCCTTAGAAAAACTCAATTCTCTGCACTTTTAGAGCCTCATCTGCACTTCCAGGCCCAGATGTATCGAAACGGGTCAACCTGTTTCGATACGAATGCCTTAAAATCATGTCTGAGAGAAGGGCGTTTCGAAACGCCTCAAAAGGGTTTCGAAACGTTTTTGCTACTACCAAGGGGTGTATCGAAACAAGTTTCGATACGAGTCAACGGGGCTTCGATACGGTCAACACCGTATCGGAACGGTCAGCTGAAATTCTAAAAACGGTCAAACTCTCGTGCTCGCGTTTCGAAACGGTCAGGACCCCGTTCCAAAACGGTTTCACAGACTGCTTTAAGTAGGGCTTTTAATGTTAAAATTCACTTTAAATTAAAACTCTTCAAAACCCTAAAAACCCTAACCCAACTTTTTCCCTATAAAACCCCTCTAAACCTCTTTGTTTTTCACCAAATCTTGAGGGGTTTTTATCTAAAACACTAGTCTAAGCAAGATTCATCAACATTGTGCAAGGATTTTCATCCATTCATCCAAAATCCCAAACTAAGGTATTTTTCCTCTTTTTCTTTTTCCTTCAATTTATGTTCGAATCTTAGGTTAGAAAATTTTATTTTTGTATATTTTATATGTTTTTATGCTTGAGTTTTTCATATCTTGTAAAAAAATTTCAAAATCTTAATTTTTCTGATTCGAATATAAAAATTTTAACTCGTATTTTCTTTTACTATTTTTTTAATTTTTCTTTATTTTAAAATTTTTTTAAAACCTAAGTGAGATTTATCATTGGATTGAATTTAGAAATCTATGCATACACTTATTTTTTTAAAAAAACTTGCTTGCTTAATGTTTTTATGATGTCGGAGAATGCTAGCAAAAAACGTAAGTCCGTTCAATCCGGTGACTCGAGCGTCCGTCCGAATCTCGCTCAGCTCTTTCAAAAATCCCTTCGCACTCCAGAGATGCGAGCTCGTTTCAAATATGTCCAGGATTTCGAAGTTCGTCGTGAGCGTGTCATTGATCTCGAATTCCTTAACTCCGAGCGATTCATTTTCCGTTACCTTGAGTGTTTGAGCGAATGGGATCTTCTTCCCTTGTTGAGCATCCCGGACATTCGCTACAAACACATGGTACTCATCTTTTACTACAATGCTCGTCTTATTAATGATGAAACAAATACCGAGGTTGTTGGGATTGAATCTTTTATGTTAGGGAAAAAGTTTGTTGTTAATGTTATCTCTTGGAGTCCTCTTTTTCCCTTAAGGATGAAGGAATTGAGAATGAACGTCACTTTGGTACTAACACCGGTCAAGTGCTTACCTTGGATGCGCACGATCGTTTTCTTCACTTGATGGTATCATGGTTCCTTCGCCCCTCCGGAGGTAAATATTCTCATATCCGTCAAGTTGATTACTTTTGGCTTGAATGTTTCCGTCGTGGTGAGCGCCCTAATGTTGCTAAGATCATATTTGCCGAGATGGTTAATAATGTTAAGCTTATTGACACCGATGCCTTGAAATCTTTTACTTATGGCACGATCTTAAGTCATATCTTTAGCAAGATTGGTCTCGATTGCACCTACGACTCTCCGGAACACCGCAAGTCCAAGATTGGTGAGTCATCTCTTCGCAAGTCCGGTTTTCACTATGTGAACAATTTTTGGGAACGTGTTGATAGAGCCACACCTCCTCCTCCTCCTCCTGTTGAACCTCAACCGCAAGCTCAAGTTGGAAACAATGAAGCTCTTACGGCTTTGATTACCGAGCGGTTCAATGCCATGGACACTAACATGGCTTCGGGTTTTGGTGCCATCAACACTCGCTTGCAAAATGTAGAGGATCGACTCCAATCCCTTGAGGCTTCCCACTCGAACTTGGATTTGTCCTTCTCTACCCTCTATGGCCAATGAACGAAGTTTCACCGTTCTCAAGTCAAGAGCGATAAGGAGACTTCGGATGATGATGATGGTGGTGACGAGGCCTGGGATATTCATATCATATCATATCATATTATCTATGCATTTTAGGTTTAAGTTTGCATTTTTTGTTTCATTATGTTTTAGGAACCTATGCTTTTGATCTTATTTAGGATTATATTTTGAACTTAATGTTGATTTATGTTTTGGATATTTTAATTTTATAATTAATATTATTGTTGCTTATTACTTAATCCTTATTGGTACTAACCCTTTCTCTTCTCTATGAGCCTTCCTTATTATTTTTGATCTAACAAAAAGGGGGAGAAGAAATTTAAGAGCCAAAAATTCGTTTTAAATGTTTAAAGTGTTTTTAAGTTTTAAAACTTGAATTTCAAAGTTAAAACATTTTTAAAACTTTAAAAACCTATCTTAAATTAAGGGGGAGTTAGAATGTGTTCAAAATTTTCAGAACTCTTAAAAATTCTAACTTTGGTTTTGTTATATCAAAAGGGGGAGATTGTGAAACCGATATTTTAATTTTGATACAACTAAAGAACCTAAGGACTAAATTGAAAATTTCAAAACGAATTTTTACGTCCTTAAACATCCCCATATGATTTTAAGAATATGCCAAAGTTAAAAACTAAGATTTTCAAATATTTTCTAAGTGTTCTTAAAGCCGAAACAGTGTTTTTCAAGTCCATGTTTCGAAACGGCCTAAGGCATTTCGAAACGATTTCACCACTGCCAACCCATGTTCCGAAACGGATATCGAAACGGCTTTAGAACATAATAACCCGTATTGAAACGACTTCAAGTGTTTCGAAACGGTTCTTCATTTTGTTTTGAAAAATATGATTGTTGCAAAGTTTTTAACTGATTTTTCAGAAACCGTTAGGGTGTTTCGAAACGGGCTTAAGCTGTTTCGAAACGACCCTTGACAGTGGCAAAAGTGTTTCGAAACGAGTTCAATCTGTTTCGAAACGGGCTCTTAAATACACCCCAACGACCCTTTCTATTTTGGTTCGTTTCGAAACAGATTCCCGCGTTCCGAAACGGGTGGTTGTAGACTGCATTTATGGAGGTGAGATAACACCCCCAACGGCTCTATTGATGAATGCAACAACCACAACGGCTAGAAATCAATGAGAAGGTATAAAAGGGACCTCTAAAAGCTCCAGTAACAACTATTGATCCAAAAGCAAACATTCAAACATCAAATCCAAGCATTTGTGCCTAAATCCCAAAATTGTCTAGAAACCCTAATTGTAATTTCAATTCTTATCTTTTTCAATTGGGTTGAGTGCTTGTAATTGGGCTACAATTTGTATTGAGAGATACTATCTTACCCATCAAACTCTTTGTTATCTTTGTGTGAGGATTGGGTTAAATTTTGGGTAGAAAATTTAACCAAAAATTGTAAGGGTTGCCTCCTTAGCCTAGAAAAGGGGAAGAGCAATTAGTGGAATTGTTGCAAATCCTAAGTGAAGCTAAGGTAGTGGATGTAGAGTTCATTTGAAACTTGAATCACTCTAAAATTCCTTGTCTATCTTTTTAATTTGCAAATTCCATCACCTAAACCTTTAAAAAACCCAATTAACCCCCCTCTTGGTTTATTTCGATCTTTCGATCCACTCAACAAGATCCTAGAACTAATCCCCTAGATTGAAGGTGGATTTTATAGCTGCTTGTTATTGTTATGCATCAAAAACAAAACTACTAAAGGAAAAGTTGCGGTGAATGATAGTTAATATTGCTTGTCCCTTTCTAAATTTTAAAAAGATTCTTGTTATCTCTTAAGTCTTACTCTTTTTTTAACAGTTTTACAATCTTATTTTTGAACAGTAAGCATGTTACTTGTTTGGTCAGAATTAGACCGATTCATTTTCATACCATACTAATATTAGCTTAGCTGATTTTTGAGTTGGGTAACCGATGAATCTTCATGTCAATTTAGGTTGAGTGTGAGTTCAATAAAGTATATACATATAATTATTAATTTATTCTTATAAAAAAATACATTTTTGTCAATCTATCATTTAAACTAAATTTCAGCCCATAAATGTAATGACGGTCCTTAAGCTCAACGGGTTAAAAAAACAGGAGTCGCCACCAATCATTTTCAAGGTGAGTTAGACTACTTAAAGAAAATGAGTTCGGGAGTTCGTTGTGTGTGGAGAAGGATTAAATTAGTACATAGTTGATTACAATTTATCTTAATTTTGGAAATGGCGAGTTGGAAATTTACTTAATTTATTATTCATTGATGCATGCAAATTTATTTTGGAGATGATGTCTTATTTCGAGAAATCAACAATGGTCGTCATCTAGCCTACACAAGCTAGAGTTCTTAGATAACTTATATTAAGGCATCCCCAAATTTACAAGAAGTCATCACATCACACAGCCTCGGAAACGTACAATCTCTCTAGGTGAGGTATGGTGTCACACAGCCTCAGGAACATACACTCTCTCTAGGTGAGGCTCGATGTCACAACCTCTACAGCGTACACCTATACTCGGCAACTCTCCTCGAGTATCTAAGAATAAGGTTCGGTGTCACACAACCTCGAGAACGTACATTCGGCATCTCTAACCATGGTGTTACAACATATTCTCTATGTACTCGGATCCAAACAACCAAGAAGAGTCAACCAACCATCGTGCCCTACACTCTGTCATTCCTTTCACAACATGGAATTTTTGGAGGTGTCATGCTCCCTAAATAACGATGAAACAAGTTTTCTTCGGGACATTTTTTATCAGTATTTGTAGGCAGGCGTAGTGGTCTCTTCCCTAGCCTTCAAAAGACGAAGAATTTTGAACCGTACTTGGAATTAACCAATTTATGATAGTGGAGGGAAAATAAACATATTAAGACATATTGTATTTTGAAGCCCAAATCACAATAGTGAATTTGGTGTAGTGGTAAAGCCACAACACTTACTCCTCCACCCTTGCCAGGTTTGAACCCAGGCAGAGCCAAGCTATTAATGCATTTTATTTTCCTCCTCCACGTGTCACCACATAATTTAATGTTTAATTTATATTATCAAATTAAAATTTGGACCAAATGTGTAATTATACAGATTTTTACTAATTGTCACGTCATTACCTCTGTTAGGTTTTAACTGCAGGTGGTCACATTGAGACCAACCCCATAGTTGAGTGGTCATATTGCCACAATTGAAAGTATAGTGATCAAATCGAGACCAACCCCATAGTTGAGTGGCCATTTGAGTAGTTTAACCTTAATTTTACAGAGTTTTTACACATTATGCTTGTATAAAGGGGTAAAATCTCAATTCTCGGTTTTATAGTTCATATTATCTTATTAGAAGCCCATTGGACCCTATTCCATATTTTTCAGCTCTCTTGGCTCAATTTCAACATTTTGGGGCAAAATGCCAAGTTGGTATTGATACTGGTCCTCACGTATTGGTACTCACACGTGTACAGATACCAAATTGACTCACTAGAAATTTCCAAGCCTTAGTGTACCGGTACGGGTCATCCCATACTAATACAACCCCAAATAGCGTATTGGTACAAGTTGAACATCGTACCGGTACCCCTCTCTTAGTTCATCATTGTTCATTCATGTTCTTTAACCCAGAACATTAGGGTACCAGTACGGGCTCCCTATGTACCGGTAATGAAGCCCAAAAAAGGCTTCCTAGGCTTGGGAAATCATCCTCAAAGCCCCTAAGTCATAACCAACAACCCCTTAACTCGATCCTACATTTTATAGAAGTTATTAGTGTAATTTACTACCATTTTCCACATGTTTAACATTAAATCCAAGTTTTAATCATCAAAATCATCTCTTTGATTTACTAAGGCAAGCGTCCCCAATACAACACCTAGGGATGATAAGAAGCCGAGGCTCGCCGAGCTCGAAATTTTAGGCTCGAGCTCCGCTCGAAAATAATACTATTTGGGCTCAGCTCGGCTCGAAATGAAAATTTTTGCTATAATTTTTTTATATAAAAGATTCATTCAAAGTCCCTTTCATAACCAACACTGAAACGAAATTCAATGACCGAAAAGGGGAAAAGTGTCAAAAATTAGATTTATCCAAATAACCAATAAATATTCTTATGATACAAAAACATAATTAAAGAAAATATAAAATCAAACAACAAAAAACTAAAGAAAATGCCCAATTTATTTTAGTTAATTTACTTTTAGTGGATTTTTTTAATTTATTTTATTGCTATTCTTTTGCTAAACATATTACTTTTAGTGCATATATAGAATTCTGAGCCTGTTCATGAGTTTTACGAGCTCACTCGAGCCGAGCTTTGACCGAGCCTAGTAGCTCACGAGCCGTTCAGGCTCATTATCACCCCCGACAACACCCACCATACCATACAATCAAGCAATGCAATTATTTTATGATCTTCAAAAAGAATAGGAGTCATAGATGTATTGACCTTAAGCAATAAATCAACCAAAACACATTTGCACTCACCAACTCGCCGTGCATGTTCAACGATTTTCCCCTCAGTCATTTCCACTTCCCCAACCTTTTAGAAGCATTTTTGCAAAGGTTTCATGTAGGGTTTTCAAAACAAGTTTCAAAACTATTTTTGAATGTTGGATCGAAGGGCGGACACGCCATTGTATAGATAAACACTTGTATTTGACGGTAACGTAAAAAAATCGGCCCAAAAAAATATACGTAGACGGTGTAAAACGCGCCTAAACACCCCTATCAGAGTTCTTTTGGTAGGATTTTCAACGCATTTTCATAGCGGTTTTTGAATGTTGGATCGAAGAGCGAACAAGGCGCCGTATAGATAAAAACTTGTACTTAATGTTAACGTAAAAAAATCGGCCCAAAAAATATCCGGAGACGGTGTAAAACACCCTTAAAAGAGTTCTCTTGGTAGGGTTTTCAACGCATTTTCAAAGCGGTTTTTGAATGTTGGATCGAAGGGCGGACACGCCGCCGTATAGATAAACGCGTGTACTTGATGTTAGCGTAAAAAAATAGGCCCCAAAATCAGGAGATGGCGTAAAACGCGCCTAAACACTGCTTTGAGAGTTAACATGGATGACTTGTTTTAAATTAAACTCAGCTAATAATCTAAAAAAATTATATACATTTCACATAACGGGCAACGATTAAAAAAATAATACAATTATAATACATACAGAATTTTAAAAATTTAATAAACTTGTATTATATGCAACTCTAGAAGACCTTTTAAAGGACATTCTCGTTCGTGCTAAAAAGTTTGGTAACGGGTGCTAGTTCGAACAGGGGGACTTATGGGGTAAGAGTGTAACACCCAAAAAATAGGCTAGGAGATTCAGGTGAATTATTGGAATCGGGTTGGAATTTTGGGTTAAGCTTTAGCTAATTAATTAATTCCGAAAAATAATTTGGGTTAAATAAATTGGTTTTCGATAAATTTATTGTGGCAAATATTTTTGGAAATATTTTAATGAGATTTTCAAAGGATGAAATTGAGTTTGGGTGATTTTAAATGGATCAATTTGATATTAAATTAGATATTGACTATTTTACAAAAAGTTAGTAAAATATTCATGATGGTAAAATTGTAAAAAAAAAGAATTATAGTGCTATTTTAATGGAATTATTAAATTAAATAAAGAAATATCTTTTCCTTCTTGTTTTTAACAAAAAGAAGTTGACGGGTATAATTTTCTAAAATATGAGATTGACATTTCTAAGTTTCTTTCATTTTCTTCCAAACAAAACTTAGAGATTTCTTGATACCTTAATTATTTCTACTCCAACTTCTTCTCCATTTTATTTTCTAAACAATTGTGGATTAAGGATTTTGATTTCTACATCATCTTCACTATTTTCTTGTTGGAAATCAAGAGGGGAGTTTATCTTTAAGTTGTTTTTCATCAAGCAAGGTGAGAAAATGTTTATTAATAATTCTCTACATGATTTTGATTCTTAATCTATGATTTTTTATGCTTTAGGATAATTAAAATGAATTTTGATAGAATTATTGGATTTTAATGGATTTTCTCATAAATCTTGATTAAATTATAGTAATCTAATGATTTCTATGGAGTTCTAATGTTTTGTGCATGGGTAATAATAATCTAAAGTTAATTTTGTAATTTAATTCTCAGAATTAATCTAATTAGTTGAATTTAGATTTACGTTCTTGAATAGGGTGATTGGTGGAGTGGTTGATTTAATTATTTGATCACATCTTAGTGTACATTGTGAGTGTTCGATGAATTTCTCGTAAGGTGTTGCGTTGTTGAAAAAAAATAGGGGAATTGATCGGCCACAACAGTGGTGTGGTAATGTAATAGCGTTGCTGCCATTTTAAAAGTGAGTTCGTGATTCTCAAAGGGTGGCTGCTGATTTTCGATAAAATGGTTATTTTGATGTGGTCTAATTTATATTGATCTTTGCATTTTTTGGTGGAAGATGACAAGTATTTAGGTGATTTTTGGATAGGCTATGAGGTGTTGGCATTGAGACGTTAATATCGAGACGGTAGCGAGTTGGTAAGTGCAAATGTGTTTTAGTACTATAAAGAGTTTTGAATTATGGATTTTGGAGTTTAGTTAAAGCCTAGCAAGCTTAGCTAAGCTCGGAAGTAAATTTTTTCTATTACGCCTTTTGAATATCGGTTTGACATGGTATTGATTTATGTAATTGGTTTAAAAGCATGGATTGGTTTACTTATTGTTTTATGCATCTTTTCAAATGATATGCAATGATTTATTAATTATAGGAATGCTTAACAACATTAAGAAATGGTTCCTAAATGGAATGTGGTTGTTGCCATAGGCAATGTGATTTTGCATATAGAAATATTTTGTTAAATGCGTTAAAAACCGTAAGTAATTGTGTTTAAAAGTGTATATTGACTAGTCTAATGTAGTCAATGAATTTGTGAATAACAAATCTGACACAACTCTGAAATCATATTAAGATGTGACAAGTCTAATGTACTCTTGTGTGGTCGTGAAGGCAACATTTCCATGTGTGTGACCCTATTGGTATAGTTTATGTGTTTACTCCCCCGTCCTATTAAAACTGTTACATGTTAATATTTTCTTGATCAATTTTTTTAACTTTGATTATAGTTTATTTAAATATTTTAATTAATTAAAAATATATTTAAAAACTAGTTGATCCAGAGTTTTTAAAATATATTATTTTTCATATTTTTATCAATAATAAATTTTAAATTATAAGAGGTCAAAGTTGAAAATGTTTAACCCAAAAAAGTCAACATGTGACAGTTTTAGTGGGACAGAAAGAATATATGATTTGTGAATAACAAACTAACCCCTAAACTCTAAACCCTAACTTAAATCTCTAAATTTAAAAGTTAAAAAATTATATAAACTTTAATCTACACGAATTTATATTTCAAAATATTTTCTAGTTACGGGATTACATTGTATATTATATTTTAATTCATATTACGATCTGTTAATTATATTAATAAAGTGCACCTACAATAAATCAAAATTATAAATAAACAAAGGGTAATCTACACTGGAGGTCCCTTTTGTTTAGGGTTTGTTCTGTTTTGATCACTCGGTTTGAAAAAAGATTAAAATGACCACTTATGTTTTCGACCGTTACTATTTTGTCACTCGACCGTTAACCTCCGTTAACCCTCGTTAATACGATGACGTGGCATGTTATTCAAAAAAGTTAATTTTAAATTTGACCCTCAATTTTTAATAATTTATTTTCTTTTCCCCTAATTTCCCTCAAACTTCCATGGAATCTCCCTTTACTTCTTTCAATCCTTGGTTTATTTTCTTTTCCCCTAATTTCCATTAGCTTTATATAAACTTTCTCCAGATCTCTTCTCTTTATCACTTTCCATTTCAATTTGTTGTTTTTGTTCCCTCTGTGAGTTGCTTTAGACAATAAGAAATGACAAACATACAGGAATTTTCAACTGAAAATTTGTCAGTATTATTGCAGATTTTAGATCAAAATTTTAGGATCTAAGTTTGTTCAAGAAAATGACAAACGTTGGTCAAGAAGACGACCGAATGAAATTGCCTTGTAAGTGTGTTTTTTCATTTTTCATTAAATCTTTGTTTTGTCAAACTCCATGAATTTTGCTGAATATTTTTTATTGTGGTTTGTTTGGTTGAAGGGAAAGTAAAAATAGGTGATAACAAATGGTATTTTTCTGTGTGAGGGATAGGAATACCCAATTAGTTTAGAGACAAACAAGACCACTAATTCTGGGTATTGGAAGGAAACAAGCAAAGACAAAAGGATTTACTAAAGGAAACGATTGGTTGGGTTGAAGAAAGCAGTGGGTTTTTTTTTTTTACAAAGGGGGAGCCCCGAATGGTGGAAAAGTGAAGGTGATGCATGAATATAGACTGCGAAGCAAATATTCAGTCCACAATCTGCCTAAAACTGCCAAGGTAACAACATGAATCTGCTTGTTTATTTCTCTGTTTTTAAAGATAAATCTATAGAATTTGTTTATGGGTCTTTTCGTTTGGTTTTTTGGCAGAATGAATGGGTTATTTGCAAGGTGTTTCAGAAGGCTTCTGGTGCGAAGAAAACCCATATTTCGGGTCTGCTCAACGTTGGTTCATTTGAAAATGAATTTTTTTTCCTACTATGCCGTCATTAATGAATTCTTCATCAGCTTTCGATACAAAAAAAGACTTTGTTTCTGAATTCGTTTATGTGCCCTACTTCTTCAAACGATTGATGCTTATCGCGTCTAATAGGACACCATCAACGATTTCCATGATAATCCTCACTTTCTTCTTGTTTCATCGAACTAAGTATTGAGAGAAGGAAAAGGAGAAGCCATGGAAATTTGAAGGAAGTTAGGAGAAAAGAAAATAAATTATTAAAACTTGAGGGTCAAATTTAAAATCAATTTTTTTTAATAACATGCGACGTCATCGTATTAACGAGGGTTAACGGAGGTTAACGGTCGAGTGACCAAAATAGTAACGGTCGAAAACGTAAGTGATCATTTTAATCTTTTTTCAAATCGAGTGACCAAAACAGAACAAACCCTAAACAAAAGGGACCTCCATTGTAGATTACCCATAATCAAATAAAAGACGGAAACGGTACCGTTTCAATTCCGAACAATCTCACTTTGTCAATTGTCACTCTCCTCTTTGCAATCCCCTCCTCCCCTGTACGTAAAACCCTAGAAAGAAACAAAACCGCAGCATTATTGCTCGTTGTCAGGAGCCAAACACGAAACGGAACTCATAAGTTCAAAGAGAAAAAAACGAAGTTTACCAATAACAATGAATGTAGTAATAGCATCATCTTCAATCGACGGCGGCATTGGTTGCTGGGACCTACAAACAGGGGCAGAGCAACTCCGTTACAAGACTTGCGCCTCTCCTCCCCACGGCCTCGCATCCATAGGTTCCCGTTTCCTGGCCTGCTCTCAACTTCGCGATCCCTCCGCCACCTCCGGCCACGTCCTTTATTGGTCTTGGTCCAAGGTTTGCTCTTTTTAACATCCAAACTCTTTAACTCTTTTCCCAAACATTCTCTTCTTCATTTTATTACTCTTTTGCAGCCTCAAGCGCTAGTTAAAAGTTTTCCCGCGGAACCTATTAAACCCCTTGCTGCTAATAGCGAAGGTAGTTATATTGTTGGTGGAGGTTCATCTGGCGATATTTACTTTTGGGAGGTAAAATTCAATTCCTTTATTTGCATTTTAGTCTTTTATTTGTTAATTGAAGCTAAGCATCTCGTGTGGTTTCTGTTTCACTCTTTAGGTTGCTACGGGTAGGCTATTAAAGAAATGGCACGCTCATTATAGGGCAGTTACATGCTTAGTTTTCTCCGAGGATGATTCACTCCTCATTTCTGGGTCGGAGGATGGATGCGTTAGAGTTTGGTCGCTTTTCATGTACATGTTCCTTGTTCTGATCCTTACTCCTATGATCAATTATGTTTGCATATGTTATTTGATTATTATGGTTACTAATTGTGAATAGTTTGTTCTTTTGGTGTTTATTGTAAATTAGGATATTTGATGATGTTAGGCAGCAGCAGGCAAGTCATCTGTATGAATATAGTTTTACAGAACATACTCTGCGGGTAACGGATATTGTTATGGGTTATGGTGGAGGGAATGCAATTATTGTGTCGGCTTCTGAGGACCGCACATGTAAGGTTTGTTCTGATTTTGGTTGAAATCCCAAATGCATGTTATATTTTTACAGATTGGTGATTAGAGTGTTATTCCGTTATAGTCTTTTTATTAGTAAATTGTGTTTTGTACTGCTAACTTTGAAACTAAGGAGTGCTCTTTTTGTCAAGTTGATACTTTCTGATTGCCAAATTGATAGCTTGAGGTATATGCATTGCTTAGTATGAAATATGAATTGAAGATAATTATGGTTGTAACTAGCATGGTTGCCTGAGCAACTAATGCATTGGGACCAAACTAAAGCATTATAGTACCTTGTTTTAGGGAGTTTATCGACTCATTTTTAAGTACCTGATGTATTTGTGCAGCAGTCCTTTGTGCTAATATATAGCATTAGCCATATGTTCTAGTAGGTACTCTGTAAAGAGGTCCTGATTTAATGTGTATTGCTAATAGGTATGGAGCTTATCCAGGGGAAGATTATTAAGAAATGTTGTGTTTCCTTCCATCATTGATGCAATTGCTATAGACCCCGGTGAACATGTCTTCTATGCTGGCAGCCGAGACGGTAAAATTTATATTGCTGCACTTAATGCTGAAAGTTCCCCAAGCAGCAATTATGGATTGCACATCGTCGGTTCGCTAACTGATCAAAGGTGTTATTCTGTTATGTTCAGACAATCTTCTTTTTGTTTTGTTTCTCCCATCTTTACAGTATTCTCAAGCAATTCTGGCAGGATAGTTTATGTCGGTTGCCATCATATCACTTTATACTTTCTTTATACTATGGCTTGTGCTCTTAGCTGTTGAAATCAACTCATTGTTTGCTGGCCCAACTTCAGATCCTAGAACTAATCCCCTAGATTGAAGGTGGAGCTGCTTGTTATTGTTATGCATCAAAAACAAAACTAGTAAAGGAAAAGTTGCGGTGAATGATAGTTAATATTGCTTGTCCCTTTCTAAATTTTAAAAAGATTCTTGCTATCTCTTAAATCTTACTCTTTTTTTAACAGTTTTACAATCTTATTTTTGAACAGTAAGCCTGTTACTTGTTTGGCATATAGTACAGAAGGAAATTTGCTGATATCCGGATCAGAGGATGGCATGATTCGAGTTTGGGATGTGAAAAACAAAAACATTATTCGCATGTTCCGACATTCCAAAGGTATCATTTATACAACTAGAAATGTTTATTGTTTTCTACTGATGGCACTGATTCAATTGCGTACTTTTAATTATGAGTTCAACTTCTTCGCACTCTTGGTTCACTTTTTCATCTTTGTTTAAAACATATCTCATAAAAAACAAAGATTCTGTTTCTTCACCTCTACTTCTAGTCCAGGCCGCAAGCATGAATATATTAACGCTATCTTAGAGGAGGAAAAAGAGGAAGAAGTATAAACTTCAGTCTATCGAGCAATTTGAGCTTTTGTTTTGTGGCTTTCTTTTTCATTTTTCTACAACACCTTCACATGATGTTCTTTAACATGTACATCCAAAGCATGCAACTGATGTTCATTTATATTCAGGTCCTGTGAACAATATTGTCATTGTTAGACTCCCATACTCCCCCAGTCTGGCAGAATCAAAAGTGCAAGCTTCCTCAAGAAGGCATGAAATTTCCCTCCACCCTCCACTAGAAAAATATGCAAATTCAAGTGATGAAGACATGGATAACAAGGCTATCATTACTCTCCCAGATACGATAGACCTCCCTTCATACCTCAGTTCTCAGCTAATCAACGATCACATAAAACAGCTTCAGGTTTTCTTTAGTACTTATTACATGCTTGTGCACCACGTTATTGTTTCTTCTTTTTTCCAATTTCACGTACTCGTTAGTGCTTTGATTTGAAGCACCACGGTGGCCATCTTTGTAATTCTCTTACCTTGACCAGCATGTGATCATTATATTTTATATTCCCTAAACTCAACAGCTTAGTCTAATAAACTCTTGTCACCCCATTGTTTGCAGCAACAAGGCTCTTCTGCTGCGGCTGAAATGGAAGTGAAGAGACTGAAGCTTGATGGGCAACGATCTGTAGAGATGTTTCAGCAATTGAAAAAGGTTTATGACAACTTGCAGGAATTTTGCGTCAATGAGCTCTTAGATGGACAAGCAATGGAAGGGTCCAAAGGGAACTAAGTCATTCATGGTTTGAATGAACAAACCACTAAGTTTTCATTTCTGATTTTTTTTCATTGTTGAATTAGTTTTAATCTAGCTAGTTTCATAATGTTATGATAATTTAGACAAGGTCATAGCAAAATTTTGTACCATGCATATTCTAGAAAAAAAACTATTTAGATTCATGAGAGATGTTCAAAGTTCATATATTGAGTAATGTTCCTTGAATGCAATCAAATTCAGTTAGTGGGAGTTTCCAGGGCAGCAAAACTACAAAAAAAAATTAATAAGAGCACGTACTGTATTAGTTCGACTGTGCAAATTTATTCAAAAGCAGTTGGATTCATATAATTTGACACATATTGGGGTGTATAATTTAGAGGTGGCAGACGGGCCGTTTGTGACAGATTCGAGTTGGGTCAATTCGGGTATGGTTTATATTTGGTTCAAGTTTGATTTGGGTCAGATTGAATTGGATCTGCTTTGGATTTATTTTAGGTCTATAGTAACTTGGGCCAAGTGAAGTTAGATTTTGTGTTTGGATCAATCGATGTATCTTCGTGTCAATTCAAGTTGAGTATGGGTTCAATCAAGTATATACATATGCCATCTTTGGGAAATAATTTTTTGAGCTAAAATTAGAGGTTTGACCAATTAAATTCGCTAATTTGGATGTGTGGTAAATAAAGGATTGTAATAGCGGATTGAGGTAAACTTTTCATTTTGAAAAAGCTCTTTTTAGGAGTTTTTGAGTTAGAGGTTTGGATAATTATCCTTGATAATTATAAAAGTTTCTCTAAATAACATAAATTTGATTAACTAATAAAATTAAAAATTAAATTCATAAATAAGGAATTCATATATAAATTAATAAATACATATGATTTTAATAATTAATAAATTATATTCAAAATATAATTTCAAAAATTAAAAGTTAGTATATACATCTAAATTTAAAAATTATTAAAATTATATTAAAAATATAATTTCACAAATAATAAACTAATATGTACCACCTCATATATGCTCTGTAATGATTTAAAAAAATTAATTTTCATAATCTAATTAAAGTAATAGGTGCTAATAACTAATAAACTATTCAAACAAGTCAAAATATAATCATGTCCTTATATGTCATTTTGCGTGTTCAAATAATCAAACAACTATGAGCATTAGTTAATTTTACCAAACAATTTTATACAATCAGATAATGTAATCCGCTAGTCAAATCAGTTGATGTTATCAACTATCCACTATTAGCTAATGTAATCCACTATCAGCTAACCCCTAATTGCCAAATAGGGCCATAGAATTATTGATTTATTCTTATCATTTAAATTAAATTTCAGCCCATAAATGTAATAACGATCCTTAAGCTTAACGGGTTAAAAAAACAGGAGCCGCCACCAATCATTTTCAAGGTGAGTTGGACTACTTAAAGAAAATGATTTCGGGAGTTCGTTATGTGTGAAGAAGGATTAACACCACCACAACGTCCAAAATTAGTACATAGTTGATTACAATGTATCTTAATTTTGGAAATGGCGAGTTCAAAATTTACTTAATTTATGATCCATTGATGTATGCAATTTTATTTTGAAAAGATGTCTTATTTCGAGAAACCAACAATGGTCCTCTCCGATTTTGAGTCGTCATCTAGCCTACACAAGGTAGAGTTCTTAGATCACTTATCTTAAGACATCCACAAATTTACAAAAAGTCGTACATGTTCCACAATGGTTCACAAAATTCTAGATCACTATCCCATCAAGTTAAAGCATCCCCTAGCTATCAATGCATGGCCCTCAAGGCCCAACCATACTTGAGATCTCATCACATCATCAAGTCAAAAGCATACAAAGGCATAACTGTAGAACTAAGGTTTTGATATAATATTTGAAAAATGTTTTGGACTAAATTAAAAAGAATTTAATATATGGTTTTAGTCAAAAGCAACTTGAAAATACGTCTAAGGGTTTTTAAAGGCTTTGAAATGATTTTAAAGTACATTAAAGTAGTCAAAACCAGCCTTTTTAAGTGCCCCTACCGATACGGTCTTGGACCGTACCGATACGCCTTAGGGTTTCAAACTACCAGATTTTTCCAGTGGCCAAAACCCATACCGATACGCTTAGCCATATCGATACGGCATGCTTTAAAATAGCCCAACGGCTAGTCGTGTACCGATACGGTTGTATCGCGTACCGATACACCTAACTACCCCAACGGTCATTTGAATTTGCAGGACCGTACCGATACGCTAGGCAAGCGTATCGATACGCATCAGCTGAATAACACAAAGGCTAATTCCTCTTCGAGACCGTATCGATACGGTGTGAGAGGGTATCGATACGCCAAGCTGAAGAACTGCATTTATGGTGGGAAATAAAGGCTCCAACGACTCCAATCCAATCTCAACGGATAGTAACGGCCACAAACTCATCAAGGAGTATAAAAGGGACCTCCAAGCATCAAGAACAAGTTAATGCTTCAATTGTTACAACATTATGATGTCAAAATTTGTCTAGAGCTTAAATTGTAAACTCCTTGCTTAGAGAACACTTGTGAGCTTACATTGTTATATTTGCTCAAGTGTTTAGGTTTTGGGTGAGTGCTTAGAATTGCAAACAAACACCTATTAGAGGGATTTCTAGTTTGCTAAGTCTTTCTTTGTACAAGAGAGTGTTTCCTCAAGCTTTGGGTAGAAAGCTTTGAGGGTTATAAAGGTTGCCTCCTTGGCCTAGAAAAGGGGACGAAATTCTTAGTGAATTTGGTTGGAAATCCTTAGTGGGGAGCTAAGGTAGTGGATGTAGACCTTGGTTAGAAGGTTGAACCACTATAAATCCTTGTGTCAAATTGTAAAATTTTCACCTCCCACTAAAACACCCAATTATCCAACTTCTCCACACTTGGCGAGCAAGAACGGTTGATCGAATTGAGGCCCTAAAATCTCAACAATAACGACAAACTTGGACGTGTCACACAGCTAGAGGTGGAAATCGGGTCGTTCGGTTCAGGTCGTTTCGGTTCGGGTCATTTCGAGTCTATCTAGATTCGGTTTGGTTCGGGTCGGTTCGGTTCGGGTTCGGGTCTAATTTGGGTATGTGATGAGTCGGATCTGGTTCGGGTATTGGATCGGGTCAAAATCGGATCGGTTGTTTTCGGGTCGGGTCAATATCGAATCGGTCGCTTTCGGTTCGCGTCAAAATCGGGTCGTTCGGGTCGATTTCGGTCCGGTCAACATTTGAATTTTCAGGTCAATTCGGTTTGAGTTGGGTTTAGGGTTTGAAGTTTAGTATTTATGGTTTAGTTCAGAGTTATTGTTGTATGAGATTAATTCTGATTCAACTTTTTAATCTATGCATTTGAATTTGATTAAATATTTAAATCAAAGCTTCATGTATCCATATCAAATTTTTGTGTATAATTATATTAAATCAAAGTTTATTATATGTAATAATAATAATAATAATAATAATAATAATAATAATAATAATAATAATAATAATAATAATAATAATAATAATAATAATAATAATAATAATAATAATAATAATAATAATAATAATAATAATAATAATAATAATGTCTGAAATGAATTAATTTATTAAACTTAGGATATAATTGAGCTAACTAAAATTTAGAAGCATAAATCACAGACATAATTAAAATAATTCTAAAACTAAATGTTAAATTTCAATTAAATTAATCTAAATTGAAACTCAATTAAATTAAGAAAAAGAAAAAAGAGAAAGACAATTAGTAAAAATAGAGAGAGAAAAGACAAAATTTTGGAGGGAAATAAGCCACCAATTTTTAAAGCTAGATTGAAAAAAGAAAGAGAAAAAGACAATTGGTAAAAATAGAGAGGGAAAAGACAAATTTTTGGATGGAAATAAGCCACCAATTATTTAAGCTAGAGATTAATTACTTTTTAGGTCATGTTGCATTTAAAATGTTACATTTTAGTACTAATATTCAACTTCAAGTTTTAGTTTAATTTAATTTAGTCACAAGTATCCCCACGGTTTAGAATTCGGATATAAAAATCCCCTCCCGTAGTGATATTTAGTCTCTAAAAATTTACTTTTAGTCAAAATTAACTAATCTTTGTAATTTTGTCTATTAATTTAATATAATGATATTTTTGTTCATTTTAATTTCTAAGATTTAATTCTTAGCCAAAATTAACCCCTATTTATTTGTATGGTACAATTATGAAATTGGTCATTGGACTATCAAATTTCTTCACTTCCAAATTGTCAATTTAGTCCACAATTTCAGTTTTATGCTATACTTTACGGTGAAATTATAAAATTGGTCACCAAACTCTCAAATTTCTCTACTTTCAAATTGTCAAGATGATCTCTAATTCCAGTTTTAACTATATTTTATGGTAAGATTGTAAAAATTGTCTCTAATTTCAGTTTATGGTTTATGGTTTATGCCTTAGTGTTAATTGTTTAGGGTTGTTGATTTTAGATTAATTTCTATGGCTTAAAGGTTAACAGTTTAGGTTTTTAGGGCTTAGTGTTAATGATTTAGGGTTCATGATTTAGTTTAAGGTTATTGGTTCATGAGATTAATTTTTATGGCTTAAGGTTTATTGTTTAGGATTTATGGCTTAAGATTAAATATTGGGGAGAGAAAATAGTACATTAAAATTCTAAATTTAAAAATTAGTAGGGACAAAAGTTTTATTTAATTAATATTTAAACGTAAAATGACATAAAATGTTATTATACAACAACTTTGACAAGAGCAACGGTCTCTTCTATGGTATAATACAAAAAGATAATAAAACATACTTCATTTTATTATTTATTATATTGTTAAAAATAGATAATATTAAAAATAAATTATTCATTTATTTTACCTTAATTTTCGGGTTAAAATCGGGTCGATATTCGGTTCAGCTTTCGGTTCGGGTAGCATTCGGTTCAGGTCCATTTTGGTTCAATAAAAAATTTTGGTTCGGTTTCAGTTTGGTTCGGTTTATTTCGGGTTTCGGGTCAACTTCGGATCATCATGTTTGGGTCAAAATCGGGTCTTGGTTCAGGTAATTCAGTTCGAGTTTCAGGTCTCGGGTCAAGTTTGCCAGGTCTACACACAGCCTCGGGAACGTACACTCTTTCTAGGTGAGGCATGGTGACACACAACCTCGAGAACATACACTCTCTCTAGGTGAGGCTCAATGTCACATAGCCTCTAGAGCGTACACCCATACTAGACATCTCTCCTCGAGTATCTTAGAATAAAGTCCAGTGTCACACAACCTCGGAAACGTACATTCGACATCTCTAACCATGGTGTTACAACACGTTCTCTAGGTATCCAGATCTAAACAACCAAGAAGGCTCAACCAACCAACCATCGTGCCATACACTCTGTCGTTCCTTTTGACAACATGAGATTGTTGGAGGTGTTATGCTCCCTAAAGAACGATGAAACAAGTTTTCTTCGGGACATTTTTTATCAGCTTTTGTAGGCAGGCGTAGTGGTTTCTTCCATAGCCTTCAAAAGACGAAGAATTCTAAACTGTACATGGAATTAACCAATTTATGATAGTGGGGGAAAAATAAACATATTAAGACATATTGTATTTTGAAGGCCATATCACAATAGTGAATTTGGTGTAGTGGTAAAGCGACAACACTTACTCCTCCATCCTTTCCAGGTTTGAACCCAGGCAGAGCCAAGCTATTAATGCATTTTATTTTCCTCCTTCACGTGTCAACACCTAATTTAATATTTAATTTATATTATTAAATTAAAATTAGGACCAAATGTGTAATTATACATATTTTTACTAACTGTCACGCCACTCTCTTTGTTAGGTTTTAACGGAATATGATCACATTGAGACCAACCCCATAGTTGAGTGGTCATATTGCCACAATTGAAAGTATAGTAATCAAATCAATACCAACCCCATAGTTGAGTGGTCATTTAAGTAGTTTAACCTTAAATTTACCGAGTTGTTACACATTATGCTTGTATAAAGGGGTAAAATCTCGATTCTCAGTTTTATATTTCATATTATATTATTAGAACCCCATTGGACCATATTCCATAATTTTTCAACCCTCTTGGCTCAATTTCAACATTTTGGGGGAAAATGCCAAGTTGGTACCGATACTGGTCCTCACGTACTGGTACTCATACACGTATCGATACCAAATTGACTCACTGGAAATTTCGAAGCCATAGTGTACCGGTATGGGTCGTCTCATATTGAAATGACCCCAAATTGCATTCTGGTACAAGTTGAACATCTTACCGGTACCCCTCTCTTAGTTCGTCATTGTTCATCCGTGTTCTTCAACCCAGAACATTAGGGTACTAGTACGGGCTCCCCGTGTACCAGTAATGAAGCCCAAAAAAAGCTTCTTAGGCTTGGGAAATCATCCCCAAATCCCCCAAGTCATAACCAACGACCCCTTAACTCGATCCTACATTTTATAGAAGTTATTAGGGTGATTTACTACCATTTTTACACATGTTTAACATTAAATCCAAGTTTTAATCATCAAAATCATCTCTTTGATTTCCTAAGGCAAGAGTCCCCAATACAACACCCACCATACCATACAATCAAGCAAAGCAATTATTTTATGATCTTCAAAAAGAATAGGAGTCATAGATGTACTGACCTTAAGCAATAAATCAACCAAAACACATTTGCAATCACCAACTCGCCGTGCATGATTGATGACCCCGCGGTCATTTCCACTTCCCTAGCCTTTTAGAAGTATTTTTGCAAAGGTTTCATGTAGGGTTTTCAACACAGATTTCAGAGTCTTTTTTAATGTTGGATCGAAGGTCGGACACGCCGTCGTATAGATAAACACTTGTACTTGATGGTAACGTGAAAAATCGGCCCCAAAACATCTAGAGATGGCGTAAAACGCGTCTAACCACCCTTATGAGAGTTCTCTTCGTAGGGTTTTCAATGCATTTTTCAGAGTGGTTTTTGAATGTTGGATCGAAGGGCGGACACACCATCATATAGATAAAAACTTGTACTTGATGTTAACGTAAAAAAAAATCAGCCCAAAAAACATCCGGAGACGGCGTAAAACATGCCTAAACACCCTTATAGCAGTTCTCTTGGTAGGGTTTTCAACTCATTTTCAGAGCGATTTTTGAATGTTGGATCGCAGGGCGGATACACCATCATACAGATAAACACTTGTACTTGATGTTAGCGTAAAAAATCGGCCCAAAAAATCAGGAGATGACGTAAAACGCGCCTAAACACCCTTTGGGAGTTAACATGGATGACCTATTTTAAATTAAACCCAGCTAATAATCTAATATATATATATATATATATATATATATATATTTCATATAATTGGCAACAAGTAAAAAAATAATACAATTATAATACATACAGAATTTTATAAATTTAATAAACTTGTATTATATTCAGCTCTTGAGGACCTTTTCAAGGACATTCTCGTTCGTGTAATCCCCTAGACCCGCCTATGCGTTACAACAGATCCTAGGAAGTCACATTAGGGTCACAAGAGCGACCCACAATAAAAATACACATAAAACATTTTTATTTCCTCAAAACACTTATTAAACTGTAAAATCAACTTCTGTTTAAAATATTATTTCAGAAAATCTTTTAAACACATAACAAGAATTTAAGAAAGTGCTTTACCCTATCCCGTTTTGGCGGTACTCTAGGTAATTCTTCCAGAAAAACATCTGGAAAGTCTTTCACAACTCGAATCTTATCTAATCCAGAATCTGACTGTCTCGGATCAAGGATATAGGCAAGATAAGCAATAGAGCCTTTCCTGATCATTTTCTCAGCTTTGAGAGCTGAGACGATATTACATAGGAACCCTCTGCGCTTACCAATCAGAATCACCTCACGATCATCGGGAGTTCTCGGTTTAGCCTTCTTCTTTTCACAGTCTAAGGTAACACGGTGTACAGACAACCAATTCATACCAAAAATAAGATCAAACTCCCCAAAGGGTAACTCCATCAAATCGGCTGGAAAGATCTCCCCTCGAATCTCAAGAGGACAATTCCAGTAAACTTTAGTAACCTCAACTGTATTACCCACTGGACTGTGTACAGTAACAGCACTAACAATATCCTAACAGAAATCTCAAGACCCCCAAACACAGAACTCGCAACATAAGAATGAGTTGAACCATTATCTAGCAGAGAAAAATACGGAATAGAATGGATAGAGAATGTACCGGCAATAACATCTGGCTCATCACGATCCTCGTGTCTCCTAGTAGAATAAACTAACCCCGGTTGTCTAGCCCCTGATCCTGCTGATCCTCTACTCGGAGCTAGTCTACCTCTACTAGTAGAGCCTGAAGTAACAGATCTGACCTGACCTCTTCCCCTGGCGGGAGTCTGTACTGGTGCCTAAGACTGAGTAGTAGTAAAAGCTGAGGGAGGTGGAACCAGACAATCTCTGAAACGATGCTCGAATGAACTACATCTGAAACTAGCTCCAGTCTGCCTCCTACACTCGCTCGAATGCCACTTCTTGCAAAAAGGACACTATGGCACCCCTCGAGTACCAGTCGAACCACCAGCACTGACAATCGGAACAGAAGGAGTCACTGGTCTAGCTCTCAAATAACTCTGATAGTCTGACTCATCTCTGGCTCTCTTTCTGGACTGATTTCCCTGACTATGCTGAACTGGCACTGACACTGGTCTCTTCCCTCTATCAATCCATGCAACTCAAGCTGTCTCAACTCTGCCTCATTACGTTCAGCTGTCCTAGCCCGTCGAGTTATATCTTTGTATTCATGATACATATGTAAGGCAACACCCGCCTTTATCGTAGGACGCAATCCCTTCAGAAACCAATCACACTTTTCTTTTTTCTGTGGTCACTAACCTTGGGACGTACTGCATCAATCTCATAAACTCGATCTCATAGTCGTTAACAGACATATCATTCTGTTTTAGATTCATAAAATCATCTCTGCACTTAGCAATATACTCAGCTCCGACATAACGATCACGGAAAGCCTGTCTGAAATGATCTCAAGTAACCCTATTAGCTGGAGTAACAAGCTCCTCAGCCTCCCACCAATTTTGGGCTTCACCCTGCAGTAGTGAAACGGACGCCCTGAGTTTCCGATCGGTAGGATAATCCATCTCAACAAATAATCGCTGAAGCTTCTTCAGCCAGTACTCTGCATCGGTTGGGTATGTACCCGTCTTTCCCTCGAACATAGTCATCCCGACAGCAAGAAACTCTGTGGATATGGGTCTTCGAACACCCTCGGACTGACGAAGGTATCTCAATTACTCTCTCTAAACAGTAACAATATCCATGCCCACTGTCTCACTATCCCCTGAATCACGATGACCACTACTCTGAACAGGCTGAACATGTGGATCTCCTCCACCGGTCTGCTGAGCTCTAGTCTGCTAAGCTCTAGTCTGCTGAGCTCCAGTCTGGTCCACATGTTGTTCCTCCACATTCGCACCCTAGACCTCATCCTGATTTTTTATCGAACCCTCAAGTGGTGGAACGTCATTATCTGCAGTCACGGTACGACCTCGGCCTCGACCAGTCGTTGTTCTAGAATTTCTCCGAGGTGGCATAGTAGTATATCTACAAAAGACAGAATCCTAAGATTAGAATCGGTACTTGGAGACCTTATTCAGAATATGTATAAATATTATTCATAAAAGATCATAACTTTTTCTGAAATTCTCGTTTTACCCGAAAACATTTGATAATGCATGCAAAAATTTGTTTTTAATTTAAAATTGATTTAAATCACCCAGACCGAGTGTTGAACCTGGCTTTGATACCACTAAATGTAACCCCCTAAACTTGACCCGGAAGAACTGGGTCGAATATAAGGAGTCAAACTCAAAGTTTGTCCCTCACACAAGTAACCTGATCCAAAACTTTAGTTCCAAAATAGATAATAATAATAATAATAATAATAATAATATCGCATATTTTATACTGATAAAATGTTCCTGAAAGTATTAAATATTCAAAATGTGCATGCATGATAAAACATAATAACCCCGAATAAAACATCTAGAATCTGAAATTATGTACAATATGATAAAATATATAATATAAGTAAGTCCAAGTCTCATACTGATAATAATAAATAAATAAATAAGCTGGAAAAACTAGGTCCTCCAAGTACCGTAGCCTAGACCTGAGTATCTGAAAATAGAAACTAAGGGGGAGTCAGCGATAACGCTCAGTGTGTCTCTACAGTGCAAACAGAACTACCAGTATCATCATATCAACAGAATCAATCAGATATTATCAAAATACAATTTTCTATCATGAATCAGTTCAAACATATAAACAAGTGTGAATGAAAATGCAACACAATATGACATGCACCCTACTACATCACCATCCGAAGAGTAAGGTTCCCCAGAACCACTCTCTACCTCGTCATCATCCGAAGTGTAATCCAGCCCAAAAGCAAAACCACTGATCCGAAGTAGACATCATCCCAAAGGATAAAGCTACTGAACTTCCCCGTACAGAATCCCACCCATAATGAGATGACACAAAACCCGAATTCTGAATCTGAATGCATTGTTTATCAACAGAAATGCATAATCGTATAATCTGATATACAGTAATCCGAATCTGAATGTATATACCAATATTTCATAACATAACAGATGTTGAACAAGTCAACATCACAGATCAACATCATATTACAATCATACATCATCAAACCACATCATATATACATTTCAGCAAATCAACACATTTATATACAGAGCACTGTAAATAGACAGCACAGAAGAGAACACACCTCAAGTAGCTAACACTCAACGTCGACGGTGACGTCTCCCACACTCAACTCTATCTCTAGGTCGGTCAGAGTCAACTCCTATATCAATTAAATACTCCATCAAGAAAACTACTACTATGCCAAGACACTAATAATATAAATATCGAATATATATAAGTAAACTCACGAGCGGATCCCGTTGTCTGAGCAACAGGAGGTCGTCCAGGTGGAGGAGGAGGAAGGATCTCAGTATCCGAGTCAATGTCGTCTGTAAATACCAATAATTCCAATTAATTTTCTGATATTCAACTCTTTAAAAACTAAGCATACTTGAACAAAAGCAGATCTCAGTATCCGAGTCAATGTCGTCTGCAAATACCAATAATTCCAATTAATTTTCTGATATTCAACTCTTTAAAAACTAAGCATACTTGAACAAAAGCAGTCAAAACAGTCTTTCGGGTTCGAATTTGGGAAAACGGGCAACGAAAACGGAATCAGGACGTCGAAAAAAATAAACTAGCTCTTTTCTGAAAAAGTCAACGGTCAATGGTCAACGGGTCAACGGTCAATAGGTGATGTCACCGATGACGTCATCCAACTCGGTTCCGATAGAGATCCGGTTCGGTCACTCTGGTTCGGTTCAGCTCACCCACTTGGACTCAACCCGGATCTTGGGCTTTCTCACAAATCCAACCCGGTTCAGCCCACTCTTCACTCACTTGTCTAACCCAAACCCAACACACCTCAAGCCCAAACCCCACACACACCTCAAGCCCAGACCACACACTCATCCATACTTATCAGAACTGAAACCCTAGGGACACCATGACGGTGCCGATCGCCGGTGACGCTTCGATGACCTTTTACGGTCATTTTTTCAACCAAAACACCCAAAACAACCCGCACATAAACCAAGCGCTCACCTACAAACCCAAACGGACGCAACAACGGTGATGCTTTGGATGAAGACAAACAATTTATGAACCGTTTCCTAACGACGGCGGACGGAAAACAAAACCAGTGACTAGGGTTTTGATCGGAACGGCGATGGGAGTCGAACGGTGGTGTCGGTTCGACGAACGGCCGACGATAGCTCCCTCGTCGGAGCTTGATCAGAAAAAAAAATGAAAAGGGTTTGATGGCTTTCTTCCCTTGCTTGCTGAAACACGATAATGGGATAGTGGGGAAGGGTAACCGAATCGACACAACCCCTTTGAAAAGGAATCAGATTTTTTTTAATTATTTTTGGGCAAATTACTCAATAAGGGATCCAAGACTAACCCGCCTTACAAAAAGGTCACAGGAGTTTCAAAATTTACAAATTAACCGCTGTATTAATTAGAGTTTCAAAATTAAATTCCCAATTATTATGGTTTAAAATTACGGCAAAAATTGGGGTGTTACAGTAAGTGATATTCGCTGGTTGAAATATTGGTAATAACTTAGCTAGGTTATTCTAATAGGATTAGAAACCTAGAGGTTAATTTTTTGGACAAGTCATGAGATGATTTGAACAAGAATTGTTCACCAAATGAAGGAGTTACATGAGATGTAATTAGTAAAGTGTTACTTACCTAAATAACATCTATCCTAAAAGAAAAGCCGAAGCTGATTTAGGAAAATGGTGTATTATGGATCCTTACTCACTAGAAAAATTTTCGATGAATTTTTCCAAAATTAAAACTAGATTTCTTTTTTAATTTTAAATAAAATAGTGGGAGCATTTTGTAAATAAAGACCTATTTATAAAATTTAAATGGGTTAACTACTGGAATAGTCACTTATGTTTCCCCCAGTAGAGAGTTGGTCACCGATTTTGAAAAATGATCATTAAGATCACTGACGTTTTCGAGGCGTAAACTTTTGGTCCCTCGGTCGTTTGTTGCCGTTAAACATTGACGGCTTGCTGACCTGGCAGTGAAAAAAATAAGGGTAAACTATTACAATGGCCACTAAAGTTTATCCCATGTACATTTCTGCTCCCCAATTTTAAAAAATAAACATTATGGTCACTATTAAAAGGGTTTCTTTATAATTTCACCCTTGAATTTTTAAAAATTCATTTTTCAACCCTAAAACTTTACAATCAATTAGTACATTAATATTATAAAGGCTTAAATGAAAAATAGGTACACAAAGTATACCCTTTTTAAATTTTAGGTGTCCAAATTGCTCCTATTTAATAACTAAACTTTCAAATTGCTTCTATTTTTTCACTCTGAAATATTTTATTATTGTTAAATCAAAAGGGTGCATTGACAAAATTTCGAAGTATAAAGGCTCAATTAGTTATAAAAAAATTTCAAAAACTTAATTAATTTTTTTAAAAGTTCAAGGATTTATAGTACCCTTAAACCTAAAAAAAATGGAAGTCCTCGTACCCACTGCTACCAGTTGCTAGTTTACAGTTCACAACACAATTATCAAATCCAATTTGAATTCCAAATAATAGTTTGATGTAATAAAAAAACACTTCAAGAAATTTTATGAGTTCTCAAGTACACAACTGGTTAATTAAATCCATTATTTACTAAGAAAGATTAGTAAATCATAAAAAAAGCTCACAAATCTGAGGCCTATAATTGAGTTCTCTCTTTCAACATTGTATCACAAAGTTTCACAGCATCCGCATTGTCTTTAACATTGTGCACCCTAACAATGTTCGCCCCTCCTAAAATCCCAGCAGTGACAAAAGAAATTATTACAACATCTCTTTCTGCTGCCACCGAGCAGGTTGCAGATTTCACCTAAAAATCGTTTTCTCGATGGTCCAATAAGTAAAGGAGCATGAGAAGCAGCCAAACTTTGCTTAGCAATTTCCGAGCGAATGACAGGTAAACATGTGAGGATGTCCAATTTTTTTAACACCCATTTAACAGTCGGGCACCTAAAATTGTAACTATAAAAAATTTGGGCACCTATTTTTACAAAAAATTACTTTAGACACCTAAATTATTTTAAGAAGTAATATTTTTAAAAATATTTTAAATTTAATAATAATAAAAATGGTTTTAATTTATTTTTAATTTAACAATAATAACAAATGACATGTCATGTTATAATAATAATAATAAAATAATCTAGAGTGAAAAAATAGGATCAGTTTGAAAGTTTAGTTATTAAATATGAGCAATTTGGGCACCTAAAATTTAAAAAGGGTATGCTTTAGGCACCTATTTTTCATTTAAGCCTTTATAATATTATTGTACTAATTGATTGTAAAGTTTTAGGGTTGAAAAATGAATTTTTAAACATTCAAGGGCGAAATTATAAAAAAACCTTTTTAATAGTGATCATAATGTTTATTTTTAAAAATTGGGGAGCATAAATGTACATGGGATAAACTTTAGTGGCCATTGCAGTAGTTTACCCTTATTTTTTTCACTGTCATGTCAGCAAGCCGTCAATGTTTAACGGCAACAAACGGCCGAGTGACTAAAAGTTTACTCCCCGAAAACGTAAGTGACCTTACTGGTCTTTTTTCAAAATCGGTGACCAACTTTATACTGGGAGGAAACATAAGTGACTATTCTAGTAGTTAACCCAATTTAAATTCGGTGAATTTACTTACTTTGTATATTTCATTGTTGTAAACCTAATGGCAAACAACACACTTTCATTGCGATCGATCCTTGAGAAGGATAAACTGAATTGCTTGAACTTCCTTAATTGGTTCCGTAATTTGAGAATTGTTCTCAAACGGGAAAGAAAGGAATATGTCATTGAATAACCAGTTCCTATCGAACTAGAAACTAATGTTTCTAGAGTTGACAAACACGACAAGTTTAAGAAACACATGGGTGACATGCTAGATGTGGGATGTCTTATGCTTGCCACCATGACCCCTGAGCTTCAGAAGCAACATGAGGACATGGTTGCATATGAGATGATTCAAAATCTCAAGGAATTATATGAAGGGAAAGCATGTCAAGAGACGTACGAGACCTCTAAAGCTCTATTTCAATGCAAAATGAGTGAGGGATATCTTGTAGGAGCTCACGTCATCAAGATGATGGGCTATATCCAAACTTTGGAGAAGTTTGGATTTCCACTCAAGGATGAACTGACCATTGGTTTCATCCTGCAATCGTTTTCGGATAGCTTCAACCAATTTGTTCTTAATTTCAATATGAATGAAATTAACAAGACTTTGCCACAGTTACTTGGCATGTTACAAACTATTGAAAGTAACGTGAAAAAGGTTGGACTTAAGCCCATTATGATGGTCCGCAAGGACAAAGGAAAGGAAAAGAACAAAACATTAGCAAAGTCTAAGGGTAATGGTAAGACCAAGCCCAAAGGGAAAAATGCATTGAAACCCAAAGGAAGAGTTAGCAAGGAAGGAAAATGTTTCCACTGTGACAAGACAGGACACTAGAAAAGAAACTGCCTTGTTTACCTTGAAGAAGTCAAGAAAGCAAAGCAAACGGAACAACAGTTCCAGGTATTTATGTTATTTATGTTAATTTAGCAACATCTACTTCTTAGGTATTCGATACCGGTTGTGGTTCTCATATTTGTACTTCTGTACAGGGATTACAAAAGAGAAGGAATCTGGCTAAAGGAGATGTGGACCTACGAGTGGGAAATGGAGCAAGAGTTGTTGCATTAGCTATAGGGACATATGTTTTATCTTTGCCTAGTGGACTTGATTTAAATTTAGAGGATTGTTATTTTGTGCCTAGTTTAACTAAAAACGTTATTTCTATTTCTTGTTTGGACAAGATAGGTTTTGAGATAATAATAAAGAATAATTGTTGTTCGTTTTATATTGATAATGTTTTCTATGGTTCGGCACAATTGGTTAAAGGTCTTTATATTTTGAATCAAGATAATAATATTTATAACATAAATACGAAGAGATCAAAAACAAGTGACTCAAATCAAACTTATCTTTGGCACTGTCGTTTAGGCCATATAAGTGAGAAACGCATATCAAAGCTCCATAAAGATCGATTCTTAGGTTCATTTGTTTTCGAACAATATGATGTATGTAAATCCTGCTTGTTGGGAAAAATGACTAAAGCTCCCTTTAATAGTAAAGGTGAACGAGCAAGTGATTTATTGGGACTAATACATAGTGATGTATGTGGGCCAATGAATACGCAAGTCAGAGGTGGATTCCAATATTTCATCACGTTTACTGATGACTTCAGTCGGTATGGGTATGTTTACCTTATGCGCCATAAATTTGAACCACTTAAAAGTTTAAGGAATTCAAAAATGAAATACAAAATCAACTAGGCAAGAGTATTAAGGCACTTCGATCAGATCGAGGTGGAGAATACTTGAGCATAGAGTTTGACGTGCTCCTAAAAGAATCGAACATTGTTAGACATGGTTCGATCGATGATGAGTCATGGTGATCTTTCGACTTCTTTTTGGGCACATGCACTTGAAACAACCGTTTTCACACTAAATTGTGTCCCATCTAAATCGGTTCAAAAGACACCATACGAGATATGGACTGGGAAACGTCCTAGTATGTCTTTTATAAAGATTTGGGGTTGTGAAGCTTATGTCAAACATCAGATGTCTACAAAGCTCGAACCTAAATCTCATAAATTCACATTTGTTGGATATCCTAAAGAAACTAAAGGGTATTATTTCTTTAACCCTAATGAGAACAAAGTGTCTGTTGCTCGAATGGGAGTCTTTCTCGAAAGAGAATTTCTCTCAAAGAAGAGGAAGGGTAGAAATATTAAACTTGGAGTAGTTCAAGAGCAACAGAATAATGAACCAGAGGTTGAGCATGTCCCACAAGTTGTTGAGGAACAATCAAAAGATTTAGAAACACAGCCACTGCAAAAATCCACAAGAGAATGCCATGTACCTGAGAGAAATGGATTTCTCATTACCACGCATGGAGACGTTCTCCTTATAGATCAAGATGAGCCTAGACTTATCAAGAGGCAGTGTCGAGCCTAGACTCTGAGAAATGGCTTGAAGCCATGAGATCTGAGATGGATTCCATGTCTAAAAACCGAGTATGGACTTTGGTTGAACCACCTGAAGGGTTCAAACCTATAGGGTGTAAATGGGTTTTCAAGAAGAAAACCGACATAGACGATAATGTACAGACATACAAGGAGCGATTGGTCGCTAAAGGTTTTCGACAAGTTCATGGTATAGACTATGACGAAACTTTCTCCCCTGTAGCTATGTTTAAATCCATCTGGATCTTACTTGCAATAGATGCATTCCATGATTATGAAATATGGCAAATGGACGTCAAAACCGCTTTCCTTAATGGAAAACTTGAAGAAGACGTGTATATGACACAACAGAAGTTTTTTCGCTCCTGAAAATGTTGGAAAGGTTTGTAACCTACAAAGGTTCATTTATGGACTAAAATAGGCTTCTCGAAGCTGGAATCTTGGTTTCAATGATGCAATCAAAGAGTTTGGATTTATCATAAACGAAGATGAGCCTTGTGTTTACAAAAAGGCTAGTGGGAGCTTTGTTTCTTTTCTGGTGAAGGTCACTAGGTTGTAGTTAAAAATATCCTTAAGTACTTAAGAAGAACTAAGGTTACATTTCTTGTCTATGGAGGTAAAGAGGAGCTTAGTGTAAAAGGTTACACTGACGCCAGCTTCCAAACTGACAAGGATGACTCACGATCGCAATCAGGTTTTGTGTTTTTTTTCTTAATGGATATGATGTGAGCTAGAAGAGTTAAAAGCAACAAATAGTAGTTGATTCTACAAAGAGGCCGAATACATTACAGCCAGTGAAGCAGCAAAAAAGGCTGTTTGAATCAAGATGTTCATATCTGATCTAGGGGTTGTTCCCAGCATATCAGATGCTATAGAACTCCGTTGTGACAACAATGGGGCCATTACACAAGAAAAGGAACCCATATCTCATCAATGGTCCAAACATATTTTTAGATGCTTTCATCTCATTCTAGAGATCATAGATCGAGGGGATGTCGAGATATGCAGAGTACACACAGACGATAACATCACTGATCCCTTGACAAAGCCTCTGGCACAGCAGAAGCATGATCGTCACACTGAGTCACTTGGTATTAGTTATGTGAGTGATTGGTCATAGTGCTAGTGGGGGATTGTTAAAGTATGCCCAAAAACCAATCATATGATGATTGTATTGACATACTATCTTTATCGCATTTATGAATAGGCATTACCGTTATTTATTTTGTTATATTTATGTGTATCAAATAAACTAAAAGAAGATCATGTCCATATAATAATTTGATTATCATTAAAAGATCCTTAGTTGAGTATTATTATGGGCATGGACAGTAATAATACGTTTAAAGCTAACATGTTGATTGATGACAAAGCGTTGTCATTGACATGGAGATGTCAGAATCAGAGCATGAATATATTGTTAGAGAACAATATATTGGATCAACCTACTATAAGCATATGTCTTGGATTATTATGTAAAGGTCACGATATTGCCCATGGTGACAACTATTTGTATGATCCTTAGACTTGAGATCATTACTATCTCAACATATATTGTTGTATGTTTTGATACAGATAAACATGCTCCGTAACTGGATGCACTATAAAGACTGATATTGAACATATCACGATCTATGTAGTGAGGTGTGAATGATTGAGATATGATTTGTTCTTCCTACACAATAGGAAACATATCACAAGCCACTTGATTGAGTGAGACTAGAAATGCATGGAAATGCTCAAATAAGTTGATATGAGATATCACAAATTATTCGTTTAATATAGTCTACTCTAGATGTCAAGAAATAATATATGGGCTATACAAGTATGACTATTCCAAGACTTTTGCCTATTCTAGATATAAAGGACAAAAGGATTTAATACAATAGAAAAGTTAATCACGAAGATGGTGTGTTGAATCATCACTTCCTGTAACTTAGGTGAAAATGATATATTGCCAGATGTCACTCATTGTTTGTAATATTAGAACGGTTCTAATGATTACTACTAATGTTATAGGAACCTACAGGGTCACACCTCAGGGTTGAAAATAGCAATTTATAAATGAGTTACACATGTACAATTTTAATTGTCCATGTATAAAATGTATAATTAGCATTAATATATATTCGATATATATATCCAGTTGTAATTTTAACTATACATGGAATTTCAAATTTAATTAAAAGAATATAATTAGAGTAACTATACTCTCTTTTAAACTCTCGGAATTAAATCCTTAAGGGTTAGAACAACACGATATAAAAAGGATAATTTTGGTCTAGCAGCCGTTTTATCCCTGGCTAAATGAATTTTCTCAAGATTAGTTTTTGAGAAAAGAAAATTGCTCTCAACTGCTTTTCAACCGGGTGAACTAAGTATACGCCGAGACGTTTTTTCATGGAGGCTAACGATTTGAATTGTTCGTGATTGCTCTACCGCAATTGTAGTCTTGTCGTTTATCAAGGAACCCAATGTAAGTGATCGTATCCCTTCCTCCTGATTTCGGTTTTATCGTACATGGATCGCTGGTGAGACCGTCGAGTTTGTTTCCTCTGCACCACGGGGTGCGTTGATGGTCCCAACATTAAGTTGTTATGACAACGTAGATTTATAACATTCAATATGCTCAACACAATCCATAGTTCATATATAAACTTCTTGATCCAAACACTATCTTTTACAGCATCACATGCAGCAATATACTTAGTTTTTTTGTTGTAGAAACAAATATTTTATCTTGCATTGAACATTTCCAGCTCACAATGCCTCCATTAAGGCAAAACACAAAATCTAATTGTGATCAAGAATCATCCTTATCGGTTTGGAAGCTTGTGTTAATATAACATTTTATACTTAGCTCTTCCTCACCTCCATACATAAGGAATGTATCCTTAGTTCTTCTTAAGTACTTAAGGATCTTTTTTACTGTAACCCAATAACCTTCATCGGGTTCTACTTGGTACCAACTTGTCATACTTAATTCATACGATACATCCGGATGTGTACATAGCATGGTATACATGATATATCCAATGGCCGAAGCATATGAACCTTACTTGTGTGCTCTCTTTCTTGAGGCGTTGAAGGACACATTTCCTTCGATAGTTGAAATATCATGTCTCATAGGTAAGAACCCCCTTTTTAGATTCTTCCATATTGAATCTTTTCAGTACTTTATCTATGTATGTATTTTGACTTATTCCTAGGAGTCATCTTGATCTATCTCTATAGATCTTGGCCCCTAAAATGTAGGTTGTTTCACCCCAAGTCTTTCATAGAAAAACATTTTTCTACCAAGTCTTTACAAACTGTAAATTAGGTATTTTATTTCCTATTATCAGTATGTTCATCCACATACATTACCAAGAATATGACAGTGCTCCTAATATTTTTTTTGAAAACACATAGTTCATCTTCATTTTTCATAAAACCAAACTCTTTGGTTGTATCATTAAAACAAAGATTTCAAACTCGAGAAGCTTGCTTCAATCCATAAATGGACCTTTGTAGGTTGCATATTTTTGGCATATTTTTTATCGATAAAACCTTCCGGTTGTGTCATGTACACACCCTCATTTGGTTTTTCCATTAAGAAAAGTGGTTTTATCTTCCATTTTCCATATCTCATAAAAAATGTAGCTATCGCAAGTAAGATCTGGATGGATTTAAACATAGCAACAGGTGAAAAGATTTCATCATAGTCTATACCATGAATTTGACGAAATCCCTTAGCGGTTAATTTCTCTTTGTATGTTTGTACATTACTCTCTATATCGGTTTTCTTTTGGAAAACCACTCGCGCCCTATAGGCTTAACCTCTTTAGGTGGGTCAACCAAGGTCCAAACTTGGTTTTCTGACATGGAATCCATCTCGAATTTCATAGCATCTAGCCATTTCTCAAAGTCTGGGCCCACCACTGCTTCTTGATAAGACATAAGCTCATCTTGATCCATGAAGAGAATATCACTATGCAATGTGATAAGAAATCCATATTTCTCAGGCGCATTGCATTTTCTCAAAGATCTTTGCAATGTTGTGTTTCGATAGCTGTTGAATGTTCCTTAACAACTTGTGGAACTTGTTGTTGTTCAATCTCTTGTTCAATGATATGTGGTTTATCTCTAATTTTATTGAGTTCAATATTTCACCCACTTCCTTTTCGGAAAACAAATTCTCTTTCTAGGAAGATTCATGTTTGTGCAACAAACATTTTGTTCTCGGTAAGATTAAAGAAGTAATATCATTTAGTTTCTTTAGGATAACCCATAAAATTACATTTATGAGATTTGGTTCGAGTTTTGTAGACATCTTATGTTTAACATAAGCTTCACATCCCCATATTTTGATAAAAGACATACTAGGATATTTCTCAGTCTATAACTCATATGGTGTCTTTTGAACTAATTTAGATGGGACATGATTTAGTGTGAAAGAAGTTATTTTAGTGCATGTCCCCAAAAAGAAACTGGAAGATCAACATGACTTGTCATTGATCGAACCATGTCTAACAGTGTTCGATTTCTTCTTTTCGAAAACTTCATTCTATTGTGGAGTACCAGGAGGTGTGAGACAATCCCACATTCCTTAAGAAGCTCACCAAACTACAAACTTAAATATTATTCTCTTCGATCTGATTGAAGAGCCTTAATGCCATATCCTAGTTGGTTTTGTACTTCATTTTAAAATTCCTCGAACTTTCCAAGGGCTTCAGATTTATGATGCATTAGGTAAATGTACCCCCATCTACTGAAGTTATTTGTGAAAGTAATGAAGTATTGAAACCCTCATATGGCTTGTATATTCATTGGTCTACATACATCACTATGTATTAATCTCAATAAATCACTTGTTCGCTCACTTTTACCATTAAAAAGAGCTTTGGTCATCTTTCCCAATAAGCAAGACCTGCATAATCAAGTTGTTCGAAAACAAATGAATCCAAAAATCCATCTTTATGGAGTTTTTAATGCGTTTTTCACTTATGTGACCCAAGTGACAATGCCAAAGATAAGTTTGATTAGAGTCATTTGTTTTTGATCTTTTCGTATTTATGTTGTAAATTGAATTCTCTTGATCCAAAATATAGAGATCATTTATTAATTGTGTCACACCATAGAAAACATTATCGAGATAAAAGAAAAATAATTATTCTTAATAATTATCTCAAAACCAATCTTGTCTAAACAAGAAATCGAAATGATGTTTTTTAGTCAAACTAGACACAAAATAACAATCCTCTAAACATAAATTAAGTCCACTAGGCAACGACAAAGTATATGTTCCTATAGCTAATGCAGCAACTCTTGCTCCATTACCAACTCGTAGGTCCACCTCTCATTTTCTCAGATTTTTACACTTTTGTAGTCCTTATACAAATGTAAAAATATGAAAACCACAACTGGTATCCAATACCTAAGAAGTAGGTGTTGATAATATTAGTAACATAAATATCCGAGGCACACGCTCCGCTTTCATTTGCCTTCTTGACTTTTTCAAGATAAATGGGGCAGTTCCTTTTACAATGACATGTGTTATTATAATGGAAACATTTTCCTTCGAGTGACCAGTCAATGTAGTTTATGTCGTTCAACTTGTCCTTCTCAAGGACCAATCGCAATGATAACATATTTATATTTTCCATAATAAGTCTACAACAATAAAATATGAATTTTGAGTATGTTTACCAAGTTTGTTTATAAAAGGTTTTTATACTCCCACTATTTTTATCAAAATTAATAACCCTCAAATATTAATGTAAAAAATACTTTCTGTAAAGTTTTTCTAGTAGGCAAGGATCCAAATTTCACATTATCTTAAGTTAGCTTTGGCTTTTCTCTTAAGATTATGGTTTATCTAGGTAAGCAACGCTTGCTAGTTACATCTCAAGTAACTCCTTCATTTGGTGAACAACTCTTGTTCATAATCATCTTATGATTAATAACTAACTTTTAGGTTTTCTAATCATATTAGAGTAACCTAGTTAAGTCTTTAACCAATATTACAATTTACAACCAACGAATATCACTTGTTTATTCTTCGCGTTTGGCCAAGATAGATACAAGTACCTCGCTTTAGCGGAACCTGCATTGTATTGATCTAGACTTCAATGATGGTTAATATTGGGAAGCAATAAAAGACTTAATATTTTATTGAGGGCTTTTTTATTATTATCTCACCATTTAACATTTGATCTTATCAATTAACTAGCATATGTCTCATACATTCATTTTATCACATACATGAAATACAGTAAATATGAATGCAATAGTTATAGCCCATGTTCTAAGGTGGCCTGTCCCAAGCCAATGGGAGAACCAAATTATTTTTAGCATAAAAACACTTCTCAAGCATCTTTCTGTCGGCCTACACTTATGTTCCTCAAGTCCATGCTTCTTCGTATAGATTACAATTTTAAAAACTTGTTTTACATACGAGAGAGTGAGATAAGAAGAGAATTACAATAGAAGTAGATAAAGACATGACACGCAAGTCGTATTTATAAAACCTTATAAATAAAATTAAATGGGTCATTGGGCTATAACCATGCATTCCAAACATCGTGCATATCAAACATAATAATGAGGTAGTTTGTTATTAAGGTCTTACCAGATTGCTCCTACGCAAGAGTCAAGCCCCTTGTAGGGTTCCGGAAATCCCGCAACTACTAGCGGGGTTGCCAATGCACGATCAGCGACGGGGAAATTTTTAAGATCAACATCTTAATTGATGTGTAAAAACATCACGTTTTGATAACTTTAAACAATATTATTGTGTTATTCAGGATTTTAAAATCCACGAGGTTTTTACTAAAACAACTCTTTTTACTTTCCCGCACGAAATCTATAGACTAACCATTAGTCTAATATATAAATATAACCCGCGAATGTTAACACTTAACATCTAAAGTCCTAAAAATCCATATTGAATATTTAACTATAATTGTTGGGACACGCCGGTACACCTCATGGCACAATAAAAAAATTATCCGGTGATTACCACCAGAGATCCATGTACAAGGAACGAATCAGGGTGAAGAATAACCTATTTAAAATCTAGAATTTTGAATTTGGAGAAGATGGATATTCAATTACGATTCCACAATGTCGATTCCTAAGCCGCAGCGATAATGCTCCGACCTCTACGTAGTTCACCCAATTGAAACAAGCATATAAAAATTATCTAAACCATTTAGAAAGGAACGAGCATGTAAAAACTCTCTAAACTATTTAGAGTGTTTTCCCAAAAAGCATTAATGACTGCTAGATCTCTCATGCCTTTATATAGCCTTTGAAATCCTAATTTAACTCATATTAGGATTTCAATATATATAATCCTAATTCAACTTAATTAGGATTTCAAAATATATATATATATATATTAAATATATATAATCCTAATTCAACTTAATTAGGATTTCAATATATATATTAAATACATATAATTCTAATTCAACTTTAATTAGGATTTCAATATATATATATATATATATATATATATATATATATATATATATATATATAATCTCAATTTAACTTATTAGGATCTCAATATACATATTAAATATATATATAATCCTAATTTAACTTAACTAGGATTTTAATATATATATATATATATTAAATATATATAATCCCAATTCAACTTAATTAGGATTTTAATATATATATATATATATTAAATATACATATAATCTCAATTCAACTTAATTAGGATTTTAATATATATATTGATTTAAACCGAATTATATTATTTATATATTAAAAAAGACATAATTACAATAATTATTTTTCTTTTAATATCTACCCAATAGTTAAATTATATTTATATATATATATATATCAAATATATATTAATTTAACTAAATTTGTGTACAACAAATTTGTACATATATAATTCATTTAATATATGCTCATTTCAACTGTTGGTGTGACCTCGTAGGTTCATGTAACGTTAGTAGTAAATATTAGAACATTTCTAATATTATAAACAATGAGTGACATCTAACAATATGTCATTGTCACCTAAGTTACAAGAAATCATGATTCGACATAACCTTTTCGTGATTAACTATATTTATGTATTACATCATTTTGTCATTTATATCTAGATTGGACACAAGTCATAGAACAGCCACACTTGTATAGTCCATCTTTTATTTCTTGATATCTTGAGTAGACTATTATAAACGAATAACTATAATATCTCATATCAACTTATTCGAGCATGGCCATGCATTTCTAGTCTCACTCAATCAAGTGGCCTACGATATTACTCTTATTATGTATGAGGGACAAATCTTATATTGATCAATCATATTCCACTACATAGATTGTGACATATCCAATATCAGTTTTTGTAGTGTAGTCAGTTACGACACACGTTTGACCGTATCAAAATATGTCACTCACACTGTTGAAATAATGATGATCTCAAATATGAGGATCATACATGTAGTTATCATTATGAGCAATGTTGTGATTGTCACATGATAATCCAAGAAGCATGCTCATAGTGGGTCAGTCCAATATGTCGTTCTTTAATATATACTTATGTATTGATTTGACATCTCCATGTCAATGACAACACTTTGTCATCAATCAACTACATATTAGTCTTGATGCATTATTGTTGTCCATTTCCACAATAATACTCACCAGCCGTCACTCAAAAACTCTCATTTTCTTAAACCAGCGACATTTTTTACTTTAACTATTGTTTTTTTCATTACCTTCAACTCCGATATAACCTTTTTATATTTATTTTGCAGGTAATCAAAACAAGAAAATAAGAAAACACCTCCACGGTGGTGACAATAAGACTTCGATGATGGTTCGGCTCCTTCTCCGGCGACGCTCTAGCTTCACGCGACGGTTCGAATCCAATCGGTAGGTAATTTCCCTTTTTGCCCTTTCTCTCTTTATTATTATTATTATTATTATTATTATTATTATTATTATTATTATTATTATTATTATAATAATAAAATGTGGTATTGATTTTTTTCTTAACTTTTTCTCTCTCTTGCTTTATATAGGCTGATGCAGAGGATGACGTCACGGGCCAATTAGACCCAACTATTGGGGAAAGAAAACCACAATATGTGGATAAGGGTTTGGACCAATGATGGTGCGACACGTGTACTTTGGCTACCGAATTTGGGCGGAAAATGGATTTCAGATCCAATTTTTGTGTTTCTTTGAGTAAAATTGAGCGGGAAAAGATTGTAAAATAGTATATTGGGCTTTTAATTCTTTGTATATTTTGTGGACTTATATATTGTATAATGGATATGTGAAATGGACACTTATTATATATACATATGGATTATTTATTTATTTTTAGGGTTTATTTATGGGTAATCTTCACCAGTGGTCCCTTTAGTTTAGGGTGTGTTCTATTTTGGTCACTAGAATTCAAAAAAGATTATTATGGTCACTTACATTTAGAATCGTTTCTATTTTGGTCTCTTGGCCGTTAGTCTCCGTTATTTAAAAAAATTAGTTTCTAATTTAGCCTCAAACTTTCAAAATTTTATTTTTCACCATCTTCCCCAAAAATAATAAAACTAAAACCCCAAAAAATTAAATCAATGGCTATAACCCAACACTACAACTCATTCTCTCAAACTTTCGAATATATATAATTAGACTAATATCACTGTATCCTAAATCTTTATTTTGTAAGGGAAAAGAGAAGTACAACGTTCCATGGATTCGATTCAATACAACTTATTTGAGATCTGCGTTCATTAGTTTTGTTCAGCTTTTCGAATTATTAAAGAAACATTGGAAAAACATGTTTACTAAGTTCTGGTTGTTAACTGCTTGTTGAATGGCACCAATCCATTAAGGCAGATGTGTTCATGGTAGTGATTACCTATTGAAAAAATTTTCAGCTTTTGCTTCCCAAATGCAGTGATCACAGACGACCTTTTTGATGAAAAGTTGAAAATTACTAACAAACAAGCACTAATCCAATGAGAACTGGAAACGAGAAACATATGCTTTTAGAAAGACCAATAGAGTTGTTATAATTAAGGATGCTTAAAAAGCTGAGCAGAGTAGAACTTTGGTGCTATAGAACAAGCCAACCAAATAGCACCAACTATCCTGTTCAAGTTTTCGGTTCAAATTACACCATAACGAAAAGGTAGTAAGATTTTAATCTTGGGAATATATTCGAAAGTTTGAGAGAATGGGTTGTAATGTTGGGTTATAGCCATTTGCAATGGAAGCTGATGCTTTTAGTCTTGGGGGAATGGGTTGTAGTGTTGGGTTATAGCCATTGATTTCATTTTCTAGAGTTTTAGTTTTATAATTTTTAGGGAAAATGGTGAAAATAAAATTTAGAAAGTTTAGGGGTTAAATTATAAACTAATTTTCTAACAGAGACTAACGGTCAAGAGACCAAAATAAAAACGATTCTAAACGTAAGTGGCCAGAATAATCTTTTTTGAATTCTGGTGACCAAAATAGAACACACCCTAAACGAAAGGGACCACTGGTAAAGATTACCCTTTATTTATTTATGGTCTTATTTATAGTGAAATGTAAGTATATATATGTATACTCAGACAAAATATGGGTATTACAGTCATCTTTTTACCAAGTGAATTTTCACTTGATGAAAATTATTTTTAAATTTAATTTATAGTAAATATGAGTGAAGATTCACTTAGTAAAAAAATTATATGAAAAAATAATGAAATAAATAATTTTTATTGGTTGGTCTCATAAATAAGGTGGTGGGAGTACCTCTAGTATAATTTCTCCCTAAACGGGGTGCATTTTCCATATAGAATATTATAAATCTCTTTTAAGGGAGGGAATTCAAGTGTAGCCTCGCTGACCCAAAAATTGATTTGCTAATGATATCTTAAATCCGGTTCAGTGGGCCACTTGTATTTGTTTGTTCCCATAGTTTTTGCCAATTACAACGCTAAAAATCCAATACTTAGATGGCTTAAATATGAAGCAAGTGTCAGAAATTATTTTATTTTTTATTTAAGTGTTTAAATTATTTTTTTATGAAATAAGTATTTAAAGATTTTATTTTATTAAAGTAGATGTCTATTTTAAAAAAAATCAACCCCTAATCACTAATTTATACATGGTGGAAGAAATCCAAAAAAAAAATTAAAATAAGTAAAATTTTATTCATCCAAAAGAAACCTTATCAAAACAAATAATAACAAACCAACCTCATTACTAACAACCAATGTAACTAATTATGCTTCCTCAAAAAAAAAATGTAACTAACTATGCAAAGCCCCACCTAGTTTTCAAACATGAGTTCCCATGCTCAACTTTAGGACAATCAGCCAATCGTAACTGAATCTCATTTTTTATTTATATAAAAAGAGCAAAAACTAATCTCGTCGAATTTTCATGGTTTCTTTCTGTAATTATTAATTTTGTCTCACAACTTAAACTCATTTTTGTTCGCGTTTTGAGCTTGTATTGGGCTAAAATAATAATAATAATAATAATTAAAAAGGAAAAAAGAAAAAAGAAAAAAAAGAAAAAAAGTGAGAAAAAACTAAACATTACTGACATGTTATTATTATCCTTATGTTGTTTATTGTGGTATTATTGCTATTATTATTTCTATTATTAATACTATTATTTTACATTATAGTATTTGTAGAACTAATGTTTTGATATAATAATTTAAAAATATTTTGGACTGATTTAAAAAGAATTTAAAACTATTTCCAAAGTCTAAATAACTTGAAACAATGTTTAGGGATGTTTTCAAAGGGTTTTAAATGTTTTCAAAAGTCAAACTACACAAAATCGTCCAGGTGTTTCGATACGGGGGATTCCAGTAGCAAAAGTGTTTCGATACGGGTATCGAAACGGGCCTTCCCTGGATGTAAACTTTGTCCAGCGTTTCGAAACGGGCTATGCCGTTTCGACACGCCTACGTGGCATCGACCACAACGGTCATAAACCCCAACGGCTATTTTCCAACTAACTTTTAAATGCAGAGCGTTTCGATACGGTGCCTAGCGTTTCGATACGGGCGTTTCGATACGGCCAAGGGTGTTTCGAAACGGAAGCTCATCAGACTGCAACAGCTCTTTCTACTTAAAGGGTGTTTCGAAACAGTCACGACTGTTTCGAAACGGTGAGCAGCAGAACTGCATTTATGGTGGGAAATAAAGTCCTCAACGGCTCCAATTCATCCTCAATGGCTAGTAACGGCTATAAACTCATCAAGGAGTATAAAAGGGACCTCCAAGCATCAAGATATGGTTAATGCTTATATTGTCAATCAACAAATGATCAAATATTGTCTAAGTACTTAAATTGTCAATTCTTGTATAGACAAACACTAGTGAGCCAAAATTGTCAAATTTGCTCAAGTGTTTTAGGTTTTGGGTGAGTGCTTTAATTGTGCAAACAAACACCTATTAGAGGGATTTGTGTTTGCTTTATTTATCTCTTTGTAAAAGAGGGTTTGATCAAGGCTTTGGGTAGAAAGCTTGATCGGTGTATAAGGATTTCCTCCTAAGCCTAGAAAAGGGGACGAATCAATAGTGGATTGATTGGAAATCCTTAGTGGGAAGCTAAGGTAGCGGATGTATACCTTGGTTAGAAGGTTGAACCACTCTAAGATCATTGTGTCATTTACATTTAAGCTTTCACACCACATCCACCCAAAAATTCACCTCTCCACCACTTGATGAGCAACATCGGTTGAACGAATCGAGCACCTTACAACTCAACAATTGGTATCAGAGCTTGGCTCAATCGAAGAGGATTAACATCCTATTGAGAAGATCTGGCAAGCTCGATCATCACTTTATACAACCGGCTCAATGGCGCAATCCATCGACAAACCGCCCTTCTTCGACGGAACCCACTATGCCCATTGGAAGATAAAGATGAAGTGGAGTGCCGACGATCGCAAGAAGATGAAGCTAAATTGCAAAGCCTTACACATCCTCTTTTGTGCATTTGGCCCAACCATCTATGAGGATATGTCTTCTTGTGAGAGTGCCAAGGAGGTATGGGACAAGCTTGAAGTCACATACGAGGGAACCGATGAAGTTAAGGAGACCAAGATTGGGCTCCTCACCTTAGAGTATGAGAACTTCAAGATGGATCCGGAAGAGAACATCGAGAAGATGTTTGATAGGTTCTCCACAAGCACCAATGGTCTCAAGGGCTATGGAGAAGTCATTCCGGAGGAGAAACTTGTCCGAAAGCTCATCTACTCACTTTCCGAGTCATGGGACTCAAAGAGGAGCGCCATCATCGAAGCAAAGAATTTGAAGACCTTGAAGCTTGATGACCTCATGGGGTCACTCCTTACTCATCAAATCATGAAGAAGAACAAAGAAGATGAGAAGAAGATGGAAGAAATTAGAGCTATTGGAGAGAATAAGCTCAAGGGGCTTGGCATCAACACCAATGCCATGGCTCTCAAGTCCTCCACTTGCCATCATGTTTATAAGTGAAGAGGAGGATGAAGAAGAAGAGATAGTTCATCTCTTCAAGAAGTGTGCCCCGTTCATGAAGAGAGCTTTGAGAGAGCTTGAACGAGAATCCAAGAAAAATGAGAGGGCAAGCACTTCAAGCCATAAGAAGAAGGCACATGTGGCTACTTGGAGTGATGAGGACTCCACCGACGATGAACAAGCCAACCTTTGCCTTATGGCCATCGAAGAAGATTCAAGGGTAACTTCTAATTCATCTACTTCATGTTCTTATTCTTTTGATTAATTACAAGATGCCCATGATGATTTGGTTTTAGATTTTAAAAATCACATTTTGAAAAATAATAAATTGATTTCAAAGTTGAAAATTCAAAATGACTTGATTTCTAAAACCAAACTTGAACTTGAAGCAAAACTCAAGAGTTTGAACTAAAATGTTTTGATTTACAAAAAATGCTTCAAAAAGTTCAAGAATAAAAGGATTTGATTTCCAAAGAGCTAGAAAAGAAAAACAATTTTGGAAAATCAAATTTCTATGTAAGACAATCTAGTGCCCCTAGATTTGTAAAAGGAAAATGTTTTAGAAGTGTTAGGGTCCCAAAAGGACTTAGCACTTCAATTAAAAAGGATGACATTGAAAAATGGATTCCTAAGGGGACTAAAATTTGTGCTACTAATGTCTATGGATCCAAAGCAATTTGGATACCAAAAACGACTTGATTGTATTTTGCTAGGTGTGATGGAGATGTTCAACAAGTCAAACATTGAGGGGGAGCTCCATGCACACTAAGGAAGAACACTTGAAGAATGAAGGCTTCACATCCTCCCTTGAGTTCAAGTGTGGTAAAATCTAGCTGCTTTCGCTTTTATTTGATTTATTTTCATTTATGTCAACTAGATGATCATATATGTTGGACTAACATTTTTAATGATGCTTTGAGTAAGGGGAGCCATTTTAAAACCAAATTCTTATTTTTGTCAAAATTTTTCCTCTATAGTTATTTTAAACTTAATGTTTTAAATTCTTTTTGATATAACAAAAAGGGGAGAATGGTTTGAAAAATTGAATTTTCAAATGAATAAGGGGGAGCTTTATTTGATTTCATATCTTTAATCTCTTATTCACATTTTTAAAGTGAAAGGGGGAGAATCTCAAACAATTTTTCAAGATAGTTTTATTATATAAAAAAGGGGGAGATTGTAGAACTAATGTTTTGATATAATAATTGAAAAATGTTTTGGACTGATTTAAAAAGAATTCAAAACTATTTCCAAAGTCCAAATAACTTGAAACTATGTTTAGGAATGTTTTCAAAGGGTTTTAAATGTTTTCAAAAGCCAAAGAACACAAAACCGTCCAGGTGTTTCGAAACACCCTTAGGTGTTTCGATACGGGGGATTCCAGTAGCAAAAGTGTTTCGATACGGGTATCGAAACGGGCCTTCCCTGGATGTAAATTTTGCCCAGCGTTTCGAAACGGGCTATGCCGTTTTGATACGCCTACGTGGCATCGACCACAATGGTCATAAACACCAACGGTTATTTTCCAACTAACTTTTAAATGCAGAGCGTTTTGATACGGTGCCTAGCGTTTCGATACAGGCGTTTCGATACGGCCAAGGGTGTTCGAAACGGATGCTCATCAGACTGCAACGGCTCTTTCTACTTAAAGGGCGTTTCAAAACGGTCACGACTGTTTCGAAACGGTGAGCAGCAGAACTGCATTTATGGTGGGAAATAAAGTCCTCAACGGCTCCAATTCATCCCCAACGGCTAGTAACGGCTATAAACTCATCAAGGAGTATAAAAGGGACCTCCAAGCATCAAGATATGGTTAATGCTCATATTGTCAATCAACAAATGATCAAATATTGTCTAAGTACTTAAATTGTCAATTCTTGTATAGATAAACACTAGTGAGCCAAAATTGTCAAATTTGCTCAAGTGTTTTAGGTTTTGGGTGAGTGCTTTAATTGTGCAAACAAACACCTATTAGAGGGATTTGTGTTTGCTTTATTTATCTCTTTGTGAAAGAGGGTTTGATCAAGGCTTTGGGTAGAAAGCTTGATCGGTGTATAAGGGTTTCCTCCTAAGCCTAGAAAAGGGGACGAATCAACAGTGGATTGATTGGAAATCCTTAGTGGGAAGCTAAGGTAGTGGATGTAGACCTTGGTTAGAAGGTTGAACCGCTCTAAAATCATTGTGTCATTTATATTTAAGCTTTCACACCACATCCACCAAAAAATTCACCTCTCCACCACTTGGTGAGCAACATCGGTTGAACGAATCGAGCACCCTACAACTCAACAGTATTATTATCATACATACATTATTATTATTATGACTATTGTTTGGTATTATTATTATTATTATTATTATTATTATTATTATTATTATTATTATTATTATTATTATTATTATTATTATTATTATTATTATTATTATTACTTGGTATTTATTATAGGTATTATTATCATTATTATCATTATCTTTATTATTATTAATTATTTAATACCATTATTATTGTTGTTGTTAGTTACCATTATTATTATTATTATTATTATTATTATTATTATTATTATTATTATTATTATTATTATTATTATTATTATTATTATTATTATTATTATTATTACTATTACTATTATTATTATTATTATTATTATTATTATTATTATTATTATTATTATTATTGTACTATCATTACTGTTAGATTAACTAAGATACATAAATAAAATAAGTAAACAGACCCAAATAAATAAACGTAGCCCATATATTAAATAAAAGTCCAAATTACATTATTAAGCCCAAACAACACATAAGCCCATTACATCCAAAACCTTAATTTCACCATTTTTTTTGCGCAGCCCCATCGTGACCGTTAGATCAGGCAAGGATCTAACGGTCCATATTGTATTCGAAGGAAAACCCTAAGAGTCCCCCCAAGGTTCTGGCGTTGCGCGAAATCTTAATTGTTGGATCTGGTCACCAACCAACGGCCCTGATCGAAGCTCGAGGAAGCTTCTGGACCCGCACGCGCCCACGCGCGCCCTCCCAGCTCCCATACGCTTCCCACGCGCGCATCACCGGCACGCCCCGACCTTTTACTTTCCCGCTTTTGGCACGCCCGACACACATGCCGTCTTCACGCTTCGGTCTCCTCCCATTTCCGGCAACGACGACATGCAACAAATAAAAGAGAGGTGGTTAGAGACCAAAAAATAGCAACAAAAAAATGAAAAAAAAAAACAAAAGCAATGAATTAAGGCAAAAGTCAACCAGACCAGATTTGAAAACAACAGAACCCAACAAGCAACAAGTATGATCTTTTTTTATTTTCTCTTTCGATGTAATATCAGTTATAAAAACCAAAAACAAAGATCAAAAAGACCCTCTCGAGATCCCGATTGGGGAATCAAAAAATCAATAAAAAAACCTTCAGAGATTTTCTTTTTCAAGTTTCTGATTGCATGCAAAATAAATAAAAAAGAAAGCAAAAAGGCAATCTTATCGTCGCAGCCGTCCTTCTCTCAGCCCTTTCTCGTCTCTCCGTCGTGACTTCAACCGCAATAAACCCTCGTCGTGGTGAGCTTCCGAGTCGGGAGGGGGCCTTCATCTATGGTATTCCTTACCGAAACCGAGTGACAGCCGATGGAGCCTTAGGGCTTTCGGTTTCGAAAAGGGGTGACTAATCTGAAGTTTTATTTTTTGAGGTTATAGTGCTAAAAGGGTTTCAAAACGCCCAAAGAGAGTCTTTTATAGAGTTTTAAAAAATTTTAAATGGTTTAATTATGAAAATAGCCCTTTCGTGTTTTCGAACTCCCACTATAAGGGCTTCCGTTTTTTAAAATGTCAGCCCTAATCTCTACAACTTTACAATGTTTTTTTACTTCGTCCCGAGTATTCCAATTATCGCTTTTTGGGCAAATCTCCCTTCGAACCCCATGATTTTAACTTTCGTTTGATTTTGGTCCCTTAGCCAGATTACAGCCAGTGGTGTAATCGTGGCTTCACCCCAGATTCTTAAAATATTTTGTGCATGGTTATTACTATATAATATAGTTTATATGGTATAATATCATGCATGACATATTACCTATTTTACATAACTTATTTTATGTGGCTATCTCCATATATTATAAAGTTCCTTTATGTGTATTATATATTCATGGTTTTCGTACAATTATATATGAGTCTATCATAACTTAGATGTAATCATGTTTTCTCAAGTTGTATGTAGGCCCATTTCATAATTTTATTATGATGCGGGTTCATTTATTTTGATCTACGTGTTTTATTTAGTTCATTTTAAGTATTATGTGCACTTGTTTTTTTTTTTGCTTTGTTTATTTCGTATTGTTCTCATACTTTATTTATTTATTCTCGCATGCCATGCTACGCCACATTTGGAACGTAAAAAAAATGTGATGTTCTTTCATTCGGAAATGAACGAGACTAGTACCAGTCGTAGTGGTGGTGGTTCGGACGTTCATTCTCGAATATTAGGATTTTCGAAATTTACTCGTGTATATAACCAAGTCTCGGTTAAAATTGTCACTTTAATTCGTAACATCTGATTTTAATTAAGCGGTAAAGTTTTGGTACCAATTTTGGGCACGTCGAGGGTGTTAATCCTTCCTCGCGTGTAACCGACTCTCGAACCCTTTCGAATCTCTGGTTTTTATTTCCGGTGTCCGATCTACCATTTTAAAGTGGCAGGTGGTGACTCCTTCTATTTTCTTAAAATTCTTTTTTTCAAGCTCTCCTATTTTTACCTATTTTTAAATAGGATAAATTTTCTATACACAGGCGGTGAAAACTGAAAGTTTCCACAAGCGTCTTAATTCTAGGGTATAGGTAGTTAGTTTAGGGTATAGAGTTTAGGGGTTTAGGTGTGGAGGGTTAGAATTTAGGGATAGTTGTTTCAATTTAAGGTTTAGGGTTATAATTTAGGGTTTATAGGTTAAAACCTAAATCTTCACCATATTACCCTAAAAACTAAACCTTAACCTATAAACCCTAAATTATAACCACAAACCTTAAATTGAAACAACTATCCCTAAATTCTAAACCCCTACACCTAAACCCCTAAACCCTATACCCTAAACTAACTCTCTAAACCCTAAAACTAAGGCGCTTGTGGAAACTTTAAGTTTCCACCGCCAGTGTATAGGATATTAATCCTTTTAAATAAACCCTTATTTTTTAAAATCAACCTTTTTACCTCTCAATTTTAAATTTATTTTCTAAAATCCATTTTTACCCCTCAATTTTAAAAATTCTTTTTTCTTTAATTTTTTTTTAGATTTCTCCATTCATCAAAAAAATTTAATTCCTTTTCTAATTTCTCTAAAATGTCTTTTCACACCCTACACTTTATACGTATTATAAGGTATTTCCAAAAAGACATCGCTATACTTTCATATCTTTCCTAACAAATATAGTAGTTAAAACAACCCCAAGCAACTCGAATTATGGAGGCTCTCAACAATTTATCTTTCCCATATCTCAACACCCAATCAAACAACTCACTCCACGAATGAAGAGGAACCTGGACACAACAAGCCTGCAAAATACAGGCCCAAAGCCTGCAAAAAAAATCTACATTTACAAAAGAATTAGATATCTATTTGGACAAAAAATCAAAACTTTATGTATTTGGTTTGATCAAAAATTTTAGGCACTTATTTAGACTAAAATAAAAATTTTAAATACGTAAAATATCTAAAATATAATTTAAACGCGTGAATGAAAAAAATGAAATGTTTTAATCACTTATTTTATATTCAAGCCTACTTTAATTATTAAACCATAGATTTAAACATCTAATCAAACTGGTTAAAGCTTACACGATAATTTTGTGACGATTAAATATTAAAATTAGTTTAAAATTTGTGATCTGCATCGAAGATTAATTATTAGATTATTTTGATTCGAGCCAAGGTATCCACCGCTGATCAGGGATGGAGCCACAGCTCCAATGGGAGGGGTTGTGGCCCCTCGGGTAGGGGGAATTTTTTTTTACCCTTTAATTTATTATATTTTTCTTGAAAAAATTGGGATAATCATGAATTTGCCTCCCCCACCTTTCAAAATTTATGTTTTGCCCCCTCCAACTTCAAATCCTAGCTCCGTCCCTGTCGCTGATAGTAGTGATTAATCCTCTCGCTGCGGAGATCTCACTAAGAGATAAACGGCTGGCCATGTAATGTGCTTCATTCTCATTGGTAGAAATCAAACTCCTGGTGTCATGATTAAGGGATGAGGTGAACAACCACCACACCACATCTCATGATTAATTATTAGATTCAAAAATAAAAAAGTATTAAAAATTTAAGTCCACACCAATAAACCACGTGGCATGTTGGTAGTAAAGCATTTGACGCTCTCAACCCAGATCAGCCAGCACCGGACCATGTCGGATGATGGTGCATTACCGAGATTGGAATCAGGATCTACCATACTAAAATTCATCCCAAACCCTCCACTCGCGTAACCTACGCGCGTCTACATCAATCTACTTTGACCTTCCCCCACAATATATATTTTCCTAAAGTTTCACGGAAATAAGTCTATTTTAGATCATTAACCGGTGGTTAACATTTTGTAATAGGACTGGACAGGATTAATGGTGTAGACGTGTAGTTAAAAGGATAAATTATATCATGAGTTTAACTTATTATATGTGTTATTGTCTCAACTAATAAAAATCATTCACTATACTATTTTTTTTATTTCTTTTTAATTATATAATAACTTAAAAATCTATTTTTTAAATGAAATGTAAAAAATATTAGTGAAGATTCACTAGTTGAAAAAAAATGACATAAAAAAAATCTGTAGTTGGTGATTTTCATTGGTTGGGACCATGATTAATATGGTAAGCCATACACATAATATAATTTTTCGTAATTAATTTTTTTTTTATTTTGTATTTTTCACCCTGATTTATAATTTTATATCGACTTAAAAACAACTAAAACTCACTACTTAATGATTAAGAACAAAATCAGTAGATTTATATATAAATCTTTTATACATATTCTTAATTCTTTGACAATGCACATACACCTTGTAGACAAAGCACTTTAAACTCGAGTCTTCTTGAATATCATATGTTTTCCACTATTTATGACAATTCATTGAATAAAATTTTACAAATATCATTTTTTGCATAATTTTTTTCACTCACGTCATGAGTGCAACAAAATTTAATATTCATTAATTTTAAACTTCTATGTAACACATTATATGTTAATCGATTGTGAGTTCAATAATATAATGATATTTAAAAACAAAAAAAAATATTTGTTATAAAAATATATAATTAAAAGAATATTAAAATATAATTCATAATGTTATTATTTATAATCTCATTCTTCCTTTAGTTTAATTTTTATTTTAACCATATTTTTTAGATTTATTAAATTATTATCTTTCACATATTTTATTGAATAAAATCGTGTATTTTATTAAATAATATTAATTTTAAAATAAATTTAAAGATGGGATGTGTCACGGGGCTAGGATTCAACTAGCAAGAATCATGCAACCCTAGTCGCAGAACACTTAAGAGGCGGCTAGGTCGACCTGAAAAACCAAGTAAAAGACTTGGTGAATAATAAAAACGAAAAGCAAGGAAAGACAAGAAAATGAGTGAATGTTGTTTGCATTACTCAAGAGAAAATTAGATGAATATTGGGGTGAGCCTCTATTTATAGGCAAACACCCCTTGATCTGACATGTACAAATAAATTGAATCATTGGTCAAGATTAGCCTAGACAATATATTTAAGGAAATAAGATAATATCTTAATCACCTTCCTTGATAGATGATATCTCAAAGGATTGCCATGGATGTTTTCCTTGGATGGTGGGAGAAGAATCTCCATGAATCGAAGGATTGTGTTGGCTTGGTACAGTTCCATGAATATCTCGACCAACTAGATGAGCACTCTCTATAGTGTAGGCAGACTTGGGTGGATTGAGTTCAGACAGGCCCATGAGTTTGGACAAACTTCTTGGGTTGCTCGTAGTGTGTTGGACTCGGCCCTATGGTGCTGATGGATGTTTTTGGAATTAGACTCGCCCCCTGGTGTGCTTGGATGGTGCTTGACTCAGCCCCATGGTGCTCGACCGCATGTGGTGTGCGTGCTTGGCCCCCTTGGTGCGCGGGCAGCTCGGCCATGGGCTGTTGGGCTGTGACATTCTCCCCCACCGAATTGAGTGATGCCCTCGTCGCTTGCTATTGATGGAACTCAGCTATCTCGTCCTCGAATTGTCATAGGTCCTCGGCAAGTTCTCAACTACCCTCGATTCCGGGAAGTTCATTCCAAAGCACGAAGTATTCGTGCCTTGGCCTATGGTCTAGTCGTCGAATCACTCAGTCTGTTAGGATGTCTTGTGCCTCATTCTCATAGGACACCTTCACTCTGACTGGTGCTCGGCTGGATCTACTCCGCTATGGATCACTGACATCCTTATGGTACAACTTAAGCATGCTGATGTGAAACACGAGATGAGCTCATAGCTTTGGCAGCAACTCTAGCTTGTAGGCCACCTTGCCTACTCGCTTCACGACTCGATATGGTTCATCGTATCTCCTCAAGAGTGTCATATCGACAGAAAAATTGCAAAGGGTCAGATTTAATTTTGCAAAAAATAAGTTCCCTACATGAAACTCCATGTCTCTACGCTTTTGATCTGTCCACTTCTTTATCCGCTTCTCAGCCTTGTGTAAGCAATCTCGGGCTAAGTCGTGTTGCTCTTGCCAAGCTTTTGTGAAATTGAATGCGGCTGGATTTAGCCCCTCATACTTGGTCATAAACAACATTTGGTGTAAGTGGTTGTTGTCTAGTCACAATCTCGAATGGGCTTCGGTTGGTTGCCTCGCTCTGTTGCAAGTTGTAAGAAAATTAGGCCACGCCCAACAATTTTGGCCAGTCTCATTGTGTGGCACTCATATAGTGCCTCAAGTAGATCTCTAATAGCACATTCACTCTCTCGATTTGCCCGTCTGTCTGTGGGTGAAAGCTGGTTGAAAATTTAAATTGGGTCCCATCAACTTAAATAGCTCGGTCTAAAATTTGCTGGTGAAGCGAGTGTCTCTACCGCTCACGATTGTCTTTAGAATTCCCCAATACTTCATTGCGTGTTTGAGGAAAAGACGGGTTGCCTCCTCAGCTGGGCAGACCTTGCTAGCCGGTATGAATGTTGCAAAGTTTGAGAACATGTCAACCACAACCATAACACTTGAAAAATTGTCAACGTTAGGCAAACCAATAATAAAATCAAGGGCAATACTCTCTCATGCTCTCTCGGAAATTGGTAATGGTTGCAACAAACTCATCGGTTTCTTAGCATCCACCTTGTCTTGTTGGTACACAAGACAAGTCTTGACATAGGCCTCGACATCGTCTCCCATGTGTGGCCAATAATATCGTTCTGACAGCAACACCAATGTGCGATGCATTTTTGGACGATCCGCCCATCTTGAATCACGACACTCCTTTATAAGTTGCTTTGCGTAGGTTGTTGAAATGGGGGACATAAAGACGATGTCCTCGTGAGTATAGCAAGTCCTTTTCGATCCAAAATCGTCGAGATTGCCTTCTTTGGCATACTCTATCAATGCCTTGGCAGTAGGATCGTAAGACAACCCCTCTTTGATGCTCTCTAGCAACTCCCTTTCGAGTGTTTCGCGACTAGTGTCGCATGGTTTTTACTAGTTGAATTTTAGCCCTATGATAAGTGGTATCAGAGCGACTATTTGATTGTATGATTTCACGCCAAGCGCCCGTGAGCAGGATAGGCAGGGTGGACAACCATGACAATTGGTCCATCACGAGCGTGATTAACTTGTGACGAGGGTGTCACGAGGTTGAGTGGGAGAGAACGTCACGCCTGGGAAGAAGTGAGAACATTAATCCTACATCGAAAAATAAAATAGATGTCTTGAGATATATAAACGGTGGAACTGCACATCCTATCAGACATGTCTTTTAGGAAGAGGGTAATGACCCGTAACAAGTATTTGATATAAATTTATTTTTTATATTTTTATATAGATTCAATAATTTTTAACAGATTTAGGTATCAATTTTTTTACTTTATCTCCAATATAATAATATGTATACCAAATTTGCCATTTGGTTAACATCCAGCCGCGCCACCACATTGTTTCAGCGCTAGATTAATATCAAGGCGCGTGCATATCACGCATGGAAAAAATCTTAGAATCTCACCGCGACTTTCGTCTCCTATAGATCTCCGCCGACACAGCAGACCGTAGCCAGTTCAGAAAATCATACTGTAGTATTTTCTTTTACTTTTATTTTTAATTATTATTTTCAATATTCTTGGAGTCATTTTCACAAACAACTGATAGGCAACAACTCTTAGATCTCACCTCGATACTGTGACACCGATCAAGCTTCATTTATCGGCCTTTGTTTTTCGTATTTGAAATGGTTATTATTACTAGTATTTGATTTTATTTTAGTTTAAAGTTGAAGCTTGGTATTTGGTGAAAGAAAAAACTTCCATTGAAATTTCGTGTGGTAAAATGGACGGTGGAGATGGGACGGTAAGATTAGGAGCTTTGAATTTGAAGGCAAATCGAGCCTTAGATTTGGATCCGGATGTCTCCGTTTCTTCGCCGGTAACCAGGCAAAAAGCTGCCGCCGCTAAACAGTTCATTGAGAATCATTACAAGAACTATCTGCAAGGATTACAAGAGCGCAAAGAAAGGTAATTCCGACGGTCCGAACTATTGTTGCATTTAAAATCCACGTGCTCTTTTAATTTGATGTTTTGGTAATTTTTAGTTGAGTTCATTTGTTTTAGGTAATAACTGAAATTATGGTGTTAAGTGGTGGATATGGTTAGCTTAGATGAAAATTTGTTGGGAGGGTTTTTTTTTAATTGAAACGTAATTTTGTTGGATTTAAGACGACGAGCACTGCAAAGGAGGGCTGAGGAAGCTCAGGTTTCGAGCGAGGAACAAGAGGAGATGATGAGGAATTTGGAAAGGAGAGAAACCGAATATATGAGGCTGCAAAGACGTAAAGTTGGAATTGATGATTTCGAACAATTAACTGTAATTGGAAAAGGTGCATTCGGTGAGGTATATTTCAAATGTTTGTTGTATTAGAGCTCTTGATCCGATTCCTTGGTTAACATTTTCATTGATTTTTTAACTTTATTGGGGATTTTTGAGCTTTGTTCAATTATGCTTTAAAAGAAATTGCAAGTGTAGATAATTAGATGGCTTGACACTTACCACTGATTCAATGCAACAAAAATAGGTTAGGTTATGTCGTGCTAAAAATACAGGAGAGATTTTTGCCATGAAGAAGTTAAAGAAATCAGAGATGCTCAGTCGTGGACAGGTAACCCACCTAAATAATACACATTCAAAGTAGTAACCTTTGTTGATTGTATCATTTTTTTTATTACAGGCTTTGATTTTCCTTTTGTACGTAGTGGTTTGGTTGTTGGTTTAATCATATGATCACAAAGATTGTTAGATTCCTGAAAGTGATCATTAGCCTTTTTAGGGATGTCTTTAATGCAGGAATTATTTGCAAGGTTATTGCCTACTTCCTTTTCTTTTAACCATTCTTTATTTCGGTATTATGGTAATAACTGGATTTTGGCAGTTGGCATATATTCAATTTGACATTGATCTTAATTCCATTTGATTTGGAATGGTTAGGATCTTTATGAGACCAACTCATACATTTTCTTGGTGGATCATGATAAAAGCCGCACAACAAGTTAAATTATTATCCGTACTTTTGACTTTAATTTGTTTCAAGGTTGAGCATGTTCGTTCTGAGAGAAATTTACTTGCCGAGGTTGATAGCCGGTGCATTGTAAAGCTGTTCTATTCTTTTCAAGATTCTGACTTCTTGTACCTTATTATGGAGTATTTACCTGGTGGTGATATCATGACACTACTAATGAGGGAAGATATTCTTTCTGAAGATGTAGCACGTTTCTATGTAGCAGAGAGCATTTTGGCTATTCATTCGATTCACCAACACAACTATATACATAGGTAAGTTAATATGTTTCTAAGATTACGATTTTCTTGAATGTATGCCAGCATGTGAACTGTAATCAGTGAGAATCTTGACTAATTGCTGAATATATTGAGGACTTAAAATACTTGAAAAATCTCTTTGCAGATATTATTCTTGATCATATTTTTCTTGTAGGGACATTAAACCAGATAACCTGATACTAGATAAGAATGGGCATTTAAAGCTGTCAGATTTTGGCTTGTGTAAACCCATAGATGACAAGTATTCGACAATTTTGTTGGAAGATGAAGAATTAACTTCCCAGGATGCTAGTGAAGCTGAGATACAGTCTGGATCTGAAAGACCCCCTTGGTTGATGCCAAAAGAACAACTACAACAATGGAAACGTAACCGCCGTGCATTGGTATTATCTTTAATTTAGTTGCAACAACCTGCATAAATTGCTTCAATGGAATAACATTTATACTATTCAGATTTTACATGTGTTGCATTTCTTAAGCAGGGATCCCATCCCACTCAGGATCAGCTAATGTCTGGCTTTTGCAGGCATATTCAACTGTTGGAACTCTTGATTACATGGCTCCTGAAGTTCTATTAAAGAAGGGTTATGGGATGGAGTGTGATTGGTGGTCTCTAGGCGCAATCATGTATGAGATGCTCATAGGCTATCCTCCATTTTGTTCTGATGATCCTAGGATAACATGCCGCAAGGTGGCACAACACCTAGTTTTTGGTTCTTAGTTATTTTGTTACCCTCCTTTTTTCACTAGATTGTAATATTTCTCTCTTGGACAGATCATCAACTGGAGAGCTTGCTTGAAATTCCCCGATGAACCAAAAATATCTGCTGAGGCTAAGGATTTAATATGTCACCTTCTCTGTGATGTTGAAACCCGCCTGGGCACCAGAGGGGTAGAAGAATTGAAGGTAAGTTCTTTCAGTGATAATAAATGTTATTTTGAGTATTCATATTAAAAATTTAAAGAGGCCCTTTATGTTTTTGTCCCTGTTTTAGTTTCTAGATACTTTTGCACCAAGCATTCATAACAAGTAGACATATTTCTCCCGACTGAAGACTGCATCTAGTTATTAATTTTGTACATTGACAAATTAGTTGCACCATCTGCAATTTTTTAGTACTAGATTGTTTACTTCCTTGATTTGATCTTGTTAGTATTTTGTTCATTTATAACTTTGAGGTCTTGAAATTTATCAGGCACATCCGTGGTTCAAAGGTGTTCAGTGGGAAAAGCTGTATGAGATTGAAGCAGCATATAAGCCAACAGTCACTGGGGATTTGGACACTCAAAATTTTGAGAAGTTCCCTGAAGTGAGTTCTTTGAATGCTAATGTATCATATTCTCAATGAATAAATAGATAAATGCTATTGTATGAGTTACCCCCTTCCTACTTTGAACTTTGAAGCACTTTTAACTTAAAGTCTCTTCCCCATTGGGATATTGACAATTTCTATAAATTGATAGCTTTCTCCATTGCATTTTAACTAAAATGTGGTATACGGATTCTGGCTAGTTTTGCTTGTTGCACCTTTTAGTTTTTGTTTCTCAGATAACTTGGAAATATTTTTGCAACCTGAACTTAAAAGTTTTTTAATTAAAGTTTGAAATTCTGTCTTCTTCTTTTTTCTCTTTCAGTGAAACTAATTTTACTTTATCTTTGCTTTTTGGTAGATTGATGGCCCTCCCTCCTCAATACCAGAAGTGGGACCTTGGAGGAAGGTAATGGCCTTTCTTGATCCAATCTTCATTTTCTTTCTAGTAAGATTTGTAGTACTACATTATACTAGATTGATTTTGAAACGTTTTGATATGCTTTTTTTTTTCATTTAATGGTGCAGATGTTGACATCGAAAGATAACAATTTCATAGGATTTACATTTAAGAAATCAGACATAGTTAAGTCACTTGAAAGTTCAGGTATACTTCTTTTTATGCTCTAGTGCATTTTTTTCCTTTTTAACAGGAAACTCTGGTGTTGTATCTTCACTAAAGGCTAAAGCTGCTTCAGTTTGGTTAATGGTCGAGTTCGCAGTTCATTTTTTTCCTGACACAAGTTCAGATTAAATGTCAATGCCTTCCCATTGAGAAAATCGTGTCTATTGCAAAGCCATAGGCATCTCTTTTTTTTTCTCATTTTACAGATCAAGTACTCATAAGTTACAGAATTGCTTTTTACCCCTATTGTATAGGGACAGGTTCTCAGGCTGCAGTTTTGGTGACCGTACATATTTACTATTCTATGATGGCATCATGAGTTGACAAACATGCAACTATTCTGGAGTCATAATTTTTCATATGCATTGCAGGAACTGACATGAGATCCAACGGACCTTCAAAAGCCCCTTCTATCGTTTCGTTGTTAGGTATGAGATATATCTATACATATTCCTGAAAGATCCTCACCGACACGAGGAAGAAAGTTTCTTATTCTACTTTTTTGTATTTGTCGAGAATTCGAAGACATTGATGAAATAGTCTTCCAAAAACAAGGAACACTATTACTGGGTAATTTATCGCCTGAGTATGGCTGATTGCCGATTCAAGCAAAGAATGTATAGTCTTCACCGAGTAATTACTATATATGCCTCATGTAGCATTAAAAACCAGCAAGTTGCCCTAGTTTTACAAGGAAGCAATATATATCATAATTTAATTTGCCCCAAAATTGATCTTTCTATAATATCTAGAATAGTTGTTTAGCTGTCCCCCACTTTTCTTTCTGTAACATTTCAGTTTATGAACTGATCGGCATATTTTCTTTACTTAAAAAGGGTTTTTTTCTACATTTATATAGATTTTATCTTTTAAGCGTTTAAGTCCTCCATCTTAAACTTGTCCAGTTGTCCATTATTGTATCTTTGCAAAAGCTGGAGAGTATGAGTTCTTTTGATCATGAATTCCTTTTGACTATTACAGGTCGAATTGATCTTCAAGAAACGGTAATGCCGGAGGATGAGCAAGAAACTTGAATCTGAACGCTCTCTATTGTTGACATCTGTGAGTATAGATGATCTTAGTTTCATCTCAGGTACAAACACACACTCTGCAACGCCCAAAGGGGGTTAAAATAGCTTCTGAGATTGAATTAGCCAAAGAAGTTGTGCTTGGAGACATTAATAAGGTCAAGTAAAATATTTCAAATCTTCTTTGACCACCTATTATCCTTGTTTTCTTTTCTCCAAGAAATGTGCTTGTATAAGAGCTACTGCAAAGCCCAGTTTACGTTCAAGCCATTTTGACTGGTAATTTCATTTCACTTTTCTAATTTTCCCTTCATTTGTGTGCTTACATATTGGATTTAGTTTAATATATGAATTTAGTATTTAGGATTTTAAGGTTAGAGATTTAGATCCTATAATTTTTTTGGAACAATTTCTATGGGAAGTGGGAATTTTACTCCCAATGGGTATTGAACCCACAACTTTGGGAAGAAGAAGTGTCAACTGAGAGCATTAACCATTTGCTCTGGACGTTTTTTTACTTAGATCTTATAATTTAAATAAGGATTGTGTAATTTTTTTAAATATAACTTTTATATTATATAAACAATATATGAATTATTATTGGTACACTATGACCAAAAAAATTATCGTTGGTACACTGTTAGACTTGTTTTGCATAAACATGAATCAAATGACAATAAATATCTTATTTATCTTCTTTTTTTAATTTTAAAAACATATAAGAATATATTATTTAAAAAACAACATTATTTATAAATTTTTCGTTGTAACATGTTGTGTAGTATTTAAATCTGAGTATTGATCGGAATAGTTGGTTAGGGTTACTATTTAATATTTATATTTAAATTATAAGTAAAAAATTAAAATTGTGACTTTTTTATATTAGGCTAAAAGGGTAATTTTGCCCCTCGAGTTTAACCCAAAAAATTAATTTAGTATGTTGTTGAAAAACGTACTCAATTAAGCCTTTCAATCTGTAAATTGCTTTAAATTAATCCTTTGACCGACGTTGACTGTTATAATATTGACGTGACAGTTAAGTGTTAATGATGAAGTTCATGCTACTAATGTGGCAGTTAACGATGATGATGTAGCAGTACATGTGAGATGATAACGTGACCGAAGGCCTAAATTGATTATTTTAACAGAATTTGTGGGCATAATTAATTTTAATTGAAACTTAATCTTTAAATTATTAAAATTTTATTTTTTAAAATATTCATAAAATATTAGAGAATATAAAATTTAAAATATCAAAAAGTTATAAATATAAATAAATTAAAATTTCAAAAATATTAATAAACTATCGAAAAATTTGTAACTATTTTTAGTTATGCTAAGCGTAATAATATTCCTAAATATCTTTTTAATGGAATCATCTTTGTATTAGAGTAGTGATAAAATTAAAATTTTCTTTCATTTTTTTACATCAAATATTAATAGACATTAATTTGATGTAAAAGAATAAAAGAAAATTTGAGTTTTATTGTTACTCTATTGTATGGTTGATTTTACTAAAAAAGTTTGTTTAACGAATATAACACTCAGATTGACGAAGTTGAAACTTTTTTGATGAAAATCTTTAATTTCTAATACTTTATTAACATTTTTTATTTTTTAATGTTTATATTTAAATTTTATGATTTCATAATTTCTAATACATATTAGTTTTTATTTTGAATATTTTTTTGAATATTTTATTTATTTTTATTTAGTTTATAGATTTTTATAAATAAAATTAAAGAATATTTTGATTTTTTTTTGAGATTTCTCACTTTGCTTATTTTTAAAATTATGAGGGATCTAAAGGATATTTACATCAATTTGTTTATTTACTTTTCATATATTCTACTCGTAAAAGTTAAACTTTACAAATTAAATTATATATCCAATTTTATTCAAAACAAATTATTCATACAATTTTAATATTTTTAAATTTTAATATTTTTAAATTTTTATTTTTTTTAAATTCTTATTTTTTAACTTAAATATTAAATAAATTATTGAACTTCCAATTAAAATCAATTATGCTCCTGAACTCGGTAAAACAAATCAATTATGCCCACGAATTCGGTCAAAATAATCAATTCAGCCTCTGTCATCATAGTTAACTGCCACGTCAACATCTGGACCGCCACATTAGCACAGTTAATTGTCGCGTTAGCACTATAGCTGTTGACGCCAGTTAAAGGTCAATTTGATGCAACTAGTGAACTGGAGGGTCTAATTGAGTACGTTTTTTGACGAGGAGCTGAATTGATTTTTTAAGTTGAATTCAGTGGCAAATATATCTCTTTAACTTTTATATTATAAAAAATCGGTTAAGTTACAAATGTATAAATTAGTAGTTATTATTAAATATTAAAAATGTGTTTTAAGAAATTCGTATAAAATTTTCATTCGTAACATTCCTAGCGATTTTAATATCACATTAGAAAAGAATCGATTAAGTTTAGTCTCTGTTTGATTCTCTATTGTGAATCAATTTAAAGAAATGTAGAAAAAAAGAGATTTTTATTAACCAACAAAAACAGAGAGGAGAGAATTTCAGAGATAAAAGATTAAGAGAGAAACAACCAATTGTATTAGAATTTGTATAACCTTACATCCTGCTCCTTACATATACACATTAATTTTGGTATTGACGGTAGATACTATGGCTCAAATTAAAAATATTTAAATTCAAATCTTATATTATTTAGTTTTTAATATTTATATTTAAATATATTCAAAAGAATATTTAGATTTAAATTTTGTTATGAATTTTTATCTATGTTGATGTCTATAATAATAAGAACTTTATCTAGGAGATTTAATTTACTTTATCATTGGTATAATCACTAATTTTGTCCGGGCCTTAAACTCCTTTAGTTTGTGTTATCATCGACTTATATCGAGTTGTTATGTAATTTCAAAAAAAAATTAAATAAAGAGGGCAAAAGAACATATAAGTATATATATATATATATGTACTATTTATTATTATTATTATTATTATTATTATTATTATTATTATTATTATTATTATTATTATTATTATTATTATTATTATTATTATTATTATTATTCCTATTACCATTATTATCATACATACATTAGTATTACTATTATTCATTAGTAGTATTATTATTATATTTATTATCTCTCTTATTATTATTGTCTTTAGTATGTATATACATGTGTGTAACGTATTAAATATGTGTGTTGTTTGTATACAATTTAGTAATGTGTGCATATAATGTGTAAATGTGTGCATGCATATTATTTATTATCATATTTCTTTGATATTGTTATTACTTATTATTACCACCACCACCACCATCATCATTATTATTATTATTATAGAAATTAAGAAAAAATAAAGCATTGATATAAATAAAGAATAACAACTTTAATTTGTTTTGTTTATGCGCAGCCACATCTAGGCCGTTAGATTTGGCCTCAAATCAACGGTCCAAATCAAATCAGTGGGAAGAAACCCCAGATCATCCAACGAACCAAATTGCATCTCGGGCAGGAACCCTAGACGCCATACTTTTCTCTTGCGCCGCACCCGTTCAACCGTTGGATCTGGTCCTGATCGCACAGTCTAGATCAAGCCCAGATGAAAACCCTAGGAGCCCCCTTTCGCCTTAGCGCCACGCCCATCGTAACCATCAGATCGAAATTGCATTAAACGGCTCGGATCTCGCACGCTCCTACATGCAACGCCTCGGCTCCCCTCACGCGCGCGTAAAGGAGACGTGTCTAACCGTTCTGTTCCCAGTACACGCCCACGCACTGGTGCTTCGGATGGTCAGCCCCTCTCCCGTCGCCATCACCTTCCCGTTTGAGCTCATCAACCGATATACGGGCAAAAAACAGAGAGTCAAAAAGCTTAGAATAGCAAAAAGAAACATCAAAAGGAAAAGACAAAATAAGATTTTGGGAACAGATGCAAAAAATTTCAAAAAGCAACGAATAGAATTAGGCTTTGATGTACCCTCTTTGACTTCGAATGTAAGAACTCGAATATAAAACCGAGAACAAAACTTGTAAAGACCCATTCGGGATTTTCGAAAAAGAGAATACAAGCAAAAAGCAAATAACTTTCAGAGGTATTTTGTAAAGTGTCCACAAGTTCTATATTTCATACACATTCCATCTCATATTATTATTGTTTTTAGTGCATTTTAGGCATAATTAGGACCATGCATTGCATTTTACAATATTTCTTTACTTTGCCCTGTTTTTTTAGATTATCTTTTATTTGGTGAAGAAAAGATATTGTTTTAGCTTAGTTTAGTTTTAGGTACTAGAGGCTGACAGAGGGAAAGAGGAGCTGAGGACGTGATGCTGAGGTAGCAAACCAATGAGCTATACTGATGCAGTTCCAGACAGAGACAATAGCTGCCGAGTAGCTGCCGCCGCCCACCTTGCCGCCCAAGACAACAGACTATGGAGTTGGAGAACCGGAGTGCGATCTGTAGAGCAGAAATTTCTGATTCTATTGATGTTGTCCACTCAATTTTCCAACGTCTATAGCAGCGGACAGAGCCGCCGAAGGAGAATCTTGAGATTACTTGCGGAGCAAGGCAACGTGATAAAGTCCACATTCAACTCAAAGAAGTTAGAGTTTAAAGTCACATTTAATGTGAAAAGCTACTTTGAAGACTTCTACTTCATGAAGGACTAGACCTAGCTAATGCCTATATATATCCATTGTAATACTAATTCAAAATAGCTTAGGTTTTCCTTAGGCATAGTTTAGGTTTTCTTGCCGCCGACATGTTCTAAATTTCTCCTTGGGTTTGGATTATGTTTTAATTAGTGTGAGAACGTTTGTTTAGGATTTCAAGTTTGTTTTTGCAAATAAAATTACAATGTTTACTTATTCCATGTTCTTCATAGTTTTCAATTAAGGCGAAAGATTAGTTGAATTCTATCCATTTGTTCGGTATTGAGAGAGTCGAACTCATGAAAGGAGTAAGTACGATTTCATCTATAGACGGAGCGATCAATCTGGCCTAGACATAGGCTAAGGGTTTAAGGCGGCTAAAAGAGGACGAATCAACATTGATGTCTTTGCACGATTCATGCCGCGACTGGTATTATCTGCAGTGGGCATCAACAAAACTCTAACTTAGACATAAGGGAAGTCACTTTCGAAGCGTTCTGTCGAGCCTTGTAGTTCTGCCAAGTTTGCTGCCGAGGCACAGTTTCGTTCCCCTGCCAAGGCAGCGAGAGGGTCTCAGCAGTCTACCTGCCATCCACCGCCGAGGCAGCAAAGTCTGGCAGCGCAAAACGACTTGTCCTATTTAAACACAGTTTCACACTAAGCAGTAGTATAACCCTGCCCTCTTTATCAACCTGATCACTTTCTCTTCAATTACTTGTGTTTTTAATTTACTTTCTTTCTCAACATCCAATTTAATTGTGCATTTACTTTTCTTGTGCAGGACTTACAACTCGAATCAAGCTGTCCAATCCCTGTGGGAGACGATATCTTTTATACTATAACTTGAGTGTGCACTTGTGCTCATAAATAGAGAACACCCAAACGCTCTACAAGTTTTTGGCGCCATTGCCGAGGGTTGGTAACAACGAAATTCGTCTTTAATTTCTGCACTTTTATTTCTTTTCTTTTCATTTTTATTTTTAATCAAAAAAAAATTTACGGTTTCCTTTGCTAGTGTATGACCAGGGCAAATCCAAAAGGAGAAATCCTTTATTACGACGATATCGAACGAAGAGCAAGAGAGCTCAAAAAGGAAATCAAAGTAGCCCTAGGGAAAACTAAAGAAGAAAAAGAAAAAGCGAAGGTAAACATGGAGCAAGACAACCCTGCCAACAATACTGTGAACGGTAGGGATGGGTAGCAAGACCCGTCACCCAAAGAACAACAAGATCCACCAAGGCAGCAACCCCCTCTTCCGCCCAGACACCCACAATATGTTTGAACCACCAGAGATTATCTAGAACATGACTTCAGATGGTTCGATCCGACAGTGACAGAACCTGAGGTTGAGGCGGATCACTTCGAACTGAAGCCCATTATGTTTAACATGATCAACACGTTAGGGCAATTTGGAGGGACTGCCACAGAAGATGCTCGGCAGCACTTAAAAGGATTCCTGGACATCTGCAGAGCATTCAAAATACACGGGGTCCATCAAGACGTACTGAGATTGAGATTATTTCCCTATTCATTGAGGGATAGGGCAAAACAATGGTTAAACGACCAGCCAACAAGATTGTTCAACACATGGACAAAGCTGTGTAAGGATTTTCTGGGCCGTTTCAGCCCGTCCAATGTCACAAATAGACTGCAAAACGAAATACAACCTTTCGACAAGGGGATGACGAGCCAATGTATGAAGCATGGGAGCGGTAACAACAGATGCTGAACAACTACCCGCTACATGGTTTTCTGGCTTGGACACAGATATCAATGTTCTACAACAGGGTGAACTACCCAACACGAATGATGATTGATGCCTCAGCCAATGGAATCATCCTCGACAGACCACCAGAGGAGGCACTGCGGATTTTGAACCAAGCCTCCAAGAACGACTACAAGTACCCAACAGCCTGCCGAGGTGGCATTAGGCGGTCAACCACTTTAAACGAGGTAGAAGTCTCAGAATCTGTCAATGCCCGCCTCGACAAGCTGACAAAGTTGATCATAAGCATCGTGAAACCCGCTGGGAAAGTCTACGAGGTCAAAGCTATGGAGCTGTTCTGTGATGAGTGTGGGGGCAACCATGACTCCTCTAAATGCACCACATCTGAAAACTTTATGAGAGGATACGAGAGGAACAACAAACCTGCCCAGAACACCTACAACCCCGGATGGAAGAACCATCCCAACTTCTCCTGGAGCAACCCAAAGACTGCTGCAAACCCACAACAACAACAGAGGGCTACCAACAAAATTTGTCCAAACAACAAGCGCAGCAACCGCAAAACAATAATTCACTTGAAGTAACTCTTCATACTTTTATGTCTAGAACTAGTGATTTTATTGTTCGCACTAATAAATTTATTGATAAAATTGAGTCTTTTATGGACAGGACAGAGATGAAGATGAACAACCAAGAGGCTACTATAAAGAACCTGGAGACCCAATTTGGGCAGTTCACGGAGATCTTCAGCAGTAGGACATTGGGAGCAGCATCTAGCAGTGTAGAAGCAGCAGCCAAGCCCACTTATGAGCAGTGCAAAGCAATATCTACAAGAAGTGGGAAGCAGTTGGATGAACCCAGGGTGGAAAAACAACCAGCACAAAAAGAACAACCTGCCGCGACAACATCAACACCAGCCGCCCCTGCAGCTGAACCTGACAGCGGTCCTGAAACAGATGATCCTCCACAAATAAAGTTCCCATGCAAGGAGCGTATAGAGGACATCCGCATGCTAAAACCTTTCCCCAGAGGCTTAAGCAACAGAAGCAAGATCATCAGTTCAGGACATTCTTAGATATTCTAAACCAGGTGCACATAAACATCCCTATAATAGAAGCCATTCAGAATATGCCCAACTATGCTAAATACCTTAGGTACATGGTTTCTAAAAGGAAGAAGATTGGGGAATTCGAAACAGTTGTTGTAACAGAGGAGTGCATGGCAATGCTACACAACAAACTGCCGACCAAACAAACATACCCGAATAGCTTTTTTATCCCATGTAGGGTAGGTAGCAAGCACGAAAAAAGCCATGTGCGACTTGGGAGCTAGCATCAACTTAATGCCTTAGACAGTCTTCGATAAATTAGGAATTGGGCCAGCCAAACCTACCTCCATCATGCTAAAACTTACTGATCATTCTTTTGTACAACCGGAGGGCAAAATCAAAGACATTCTAGTAAAGGTGGGCAACCTTATTCTTCCAGCTAATTTCCTTATCCTAGACTGTGAGGCCGATGAAAAAGCCCCTATCATCCTTGGGCGACCATTCTTGGCCACGAGTAGAACGTTAATAGATGTGGAACATGAGGAGTTGACCATGAGGGTAGACAACCAAAGCATAAAGTTAAATGTGTTACAACCCTTGGAAAAAGAGAAGGAAGGATGCCCAAATGCTAAGGCCGCCAAAATCAACATAGAGACAGAGCAAGGCAGCAGCTGCCGCGATAGACCCAAGGGCAGGCTGAAGGACCCAGCAACACATCACCTGAAAGAACAAGAGGACCCCTCATGAGGGAAGGACAAGCCAAATTACCTCAGGAAATAGTTATGTCTGGGAGATGCACCCAAATGCACTCCCAACATAACTTAATTTTTATTTTTTTATTTTTATTTTTATGCATTAGGATTAGAATTTAATTTATTGCAACTTATTTTTAAGGATTAGATTAATTTCCACATTTTTTATTTTTCAGAATTTATTTTTAATATTTAATTAGTATTTTAGGATTAGGAATAAAAGAGCCAGATCAAAAAGAAGGCCCAGCAAGGAACCCGCCCATTGTAGAGTGTCCACGAGTTCTATATTTTTTACACATCCCTACCCTTATTATTGTTGTTCTTAAGCTCATTTAGACATATTTAGGTGCAATGCATGCATTATAACATTATCTTTTCTTTTACCATGCTTTTAGTGAATATTTTATGTTTGGTTGAGAAAAGTTACTGTTTTAGTTTAGTTTATATTTTCAAGTGCTGTAACAAGGAGAGGACAGGAAAGATGGAACAAAAGGAGTTGTACTGAAGCAGTTCCAGATGCCGCCAAGGACGCTGCCGAAGCAGCATTGCCGCCCAGGCAGGAGATACACCGACTTATTCAAGATGGGTCGCGATTGAAAGAGGGTAATTTCCTAAGCCCAATGAGCCCAGTCTTTCAATTTTCTGAAGCCTGTAGCGTCCGGTAGAGTTGATCCAAGATCGATAAGTAGGAGCACTTATCCTTACTTGCAAAAGAAGGCAACATCCAAAGAGTCCATATTTAAGTCAAAAAAGAGTCTGTATTTAATGTAAATATACTTTAAGAACTTCTACTTCAAGGAGGACTCAAACTTAGGCCATGAGCTCTATATATACCCAATGTATGTAAGGGTATAGGGGCACCTAGGATTGATTGCATACCGAGAGAGTATAGATGGGGGGATAGCTAGATAGGTTGGAGTTGTTGGGGGTCGCGGCCCAACTCTCCTAGGGTTTAGGCGCGTGTATGTAAATTAGTTTGTGAGAAACGATTGTTTTAGATTTTGAGTTGTTTTCAATAAAATTCCAAGTTTACTTAATCTGTGCACTTCATTCTTTCAATTATTCTACACCAGTCAGTTGAGAGGAATCCATTTGTCGGGCACGAAAGTGCAAGGCTCACGAAAATGGTTAAGTATGGTCACAACATGTTGGGGCGTGACTAACTTGGTTCTACACTAGTCCACAAGTTTCAGCGGCTAAGAGGGATCACCAATCAAATGGACTTGCATGTGTTAGGTTTACGCTGAGATTTCTAGGTATTGCCTACATCACGTGAGTGTTCGAGCATCCTTACCTAGAAATAAGAAGGATCACTGTCGACTATCCCGCCGAGCTTGGAATGTCTACCAGACTTGCCGCCAGGACTTATTTCTGTTCCACCTGCTGAGACAGCCAAAGTTGCAGTGGTAGTGACCCACTGCGGCCGCGTGACAGGGTCGTAGCTTGCCGCCCGCCATACCCACCGAGGCAACAATTCATGGCAGCGCAAAACATACTCAAACTTTACAATGTAGACCACATGCTACTGAGTTGCATTTGCCTTACCCAATCTATCGACCAAATCTCTCTTTATCATCCCTCTCATCACTATATTTATTTTATTCGTGTTTTTATATTTCCACACTGTGAGATTTAATTGTGCATTTACTAAATCTTTGTGCAAGAAACCATTTATAGGAGCTGCTCCAATCCCTGTGGGAGACGATATCTTTTATACTATAACTTGAAAAGAGTGTGCACTTGCACTCATAAATAGAGAACACCTAGACGCTCTACACCCACCACCCTGTCGAGACAGCCCAAGGCAGAAAATGCGTAACGGCTACAAAAATAACAGCCATAAATCCCGTAACGTGCGTGAGACAACCAGACCGTGATGACGGCCCCACCCTACCTCCATACACTGCACGCCTTGCCGCAGCTGCCCTAGCACAAGGAACGCCATCCACCGCCATTGCTCGCCTTGCCACTTTCCGCCGTAAAGTTCCATCTCCGACACATTATCCATCTTACTCAGCCACCTCCACTTCCAACACGGTTGCAGACTCTCCCGAGAGGCATCAACAACACCATTCATATGCTTACACAAAAACGACAGTGGAAAACACTTCCTCATCAGAGGAGATTGAGCAGCAGTCGCCAGCACCAGCAATAACAGTAGTAGCAGCAGCAGCCATCCCAATGGCAATAGAACCTCCGGTAGCACCCACGGAGGAAGGCACAAGGAAGAGGAAGCGAAACATCATAGTCGCCGAGCCTGTGAACGACGAGATAAAGTCAGAAGAGAGCAAAACACCTCATGCCATTCCCCCTGCCGAACCTCAAGAAGAGCCTCGTCTTACGCCCAAGAGAGTCCAACCGCCGCGGACAGCAAAGATCTCACCTGCTAAGTCTGTCGCCAAGACCTGTTGATGTCGCGGCAGCGATCAACAACTCTGTACTTGAAGTTCAACAAGAATCCTTGTTGTAACTTGTCCTATCCCTAGGTCCAAGTTCTGTCGATAAACATGTCTTTGATGATACCTCCCGACGTGAATCAAAGGATGAACACCGATGTTTGTGAACTCTTTCTTAGCTGCTTAACCTTGTACCTATCCCTAGGCCAAGATGATTTAACCATAAACTGGAAAACTCGTATTTACTCCTTTCGCATACTTAACTCTCCCGATATTAAGAAAATAGGTAACCTCACAATGCTCTACCAAAACTCTTATGAGATGTTGAAACTAGAGTAAATAAACTTGAAGCTTTTATTGAATTGAACAAAAAAACCTAAAAAGCAGTACAACCCTTACAACTACATTACAAGATTAACCCTTTGCCCTAGGGGAAGTTTAGAACATGGTGGAGAGAGAGAAACGACTAGGGTTTTGGGGGGAAGACGGCTAGGAGCTAGATATCCTTTGCCTTGTCGAATTACAAGCATATATATAGGCATTGGCTTGAGTTTTCTTAATGGACAAGAATACAAGTTTGAATTAAAGTACAACTCTATTAAAGACTAAATCTCTGAGTAGCTATCTTTTAATTCGCCCAATCTTCTTGCTTTGACTTTTCCTCAGACTTAGGACCATGCCTTCCTTGTGCTTCTGGGCTCCGACAGTTATGCAAGTGGTCCACGAAAATCAGGCTTTAAATGCTCTATCAGTCAAACTCCACTTTGTATTTTCCCTCACCATGGTCTTCAATGTCGTCTCTTATGTCACGGTAGATGTGATGTAACACCCGTGTTTTGGGGTTGGGAGGTAGACGTGTGTGTTTGGTTCGAGTCGTCAAAACCGGTTTAATTTAATTAGACCTTTATTTTGAGTTAAATGAGATTTAACATTAAAATGGTGGCATTTTTGTAAATAACTTGAAAATAAAGGAAGACCACTTTTTGAATCAAAAAGGGAAAACAAAAAAAGAGATCATCTTCTCCCACCTTTTGCTTCTAACGTTGGAAGACCTCAGACCCCTCCCAAAGCCCTAAAACATTATTCCATCCAATTTCTCCACCAAATCAAGAGCTTTTTCGAAGGTAATTTCATATTTGAGTTCTCCTCATCATTCCAAGCATTTCCATGGTTTTAAATTTCAAAACCATCATCTTTTTTAAAATTCCAAGTTTTTTAAGTTTGATGAAAGTTTGGATTTTTAATGGGGTTTTCATTTTTTTTTGGTTTGTTGAGTTGGGTTTTGAATTAATCTCACTTAGATACACCTAATATCTTAAAATGGAAGGATTTTGGGAAAAATCCCGAAGTGGGTCTTTGGGGCATTTTTTCAAAGTGTCTAAACTTGAGTTTTTGATGTGTTTTTGTGTTGGGTTGAAGGGCTGATGGTATAGGGTTGTTAGGGAAGTGTTTTGGAAGCCTTTAGATGTCATTTGGGTGTTGGAAATTGTGGTTTTCAGCTGGGTATTTGGGGAGCACGAAAATGAGAATTTTGTGGTTAGTTTGGGGTTGAAATTGTGAAGTTTGGCTTGTGTTTGTGAGTTGAGTTTGTGGCTGAGTTTAGCATTTAATCGGTTGAGTAATATTTTTCTTTTGATTGGTTAGAAGCTAGAGGAAGCATCGGAGAAGGATCGGGATCGAATCCAGGAATTGAGGAGGCTTGACTCGCTTTGCTTGGTTTACTAAGGAAGGGTGGTGAGTGAACTTCAAACTTGTTTAATTTGGTTCAAGTGTGTGTAGTAGAGGTATTGGAATGAGCTTGGTAGGCCATTCCAAGGTAGAAGTTAAATTGGTAGTTTAACTTCTTGTTTGTTAATGAGCTTTAGATGCCTATGCCTATTTTGATCTTGTGAGGTATGAATTGATTTTGTATGTGTATACATTGATATGTGTGATGATGAATATGTGTTATAAATGATGGATGTGTGATGTGATTTAAAAGTAATTGGAACTAGTTAACTTACCGGGTATAAATGATCGATCATTAGGATTAGTGTGCACGCGTTTGAGTCAAATTCGCGCGTGGCCTTGGTGGCGTTAAGTCATCAAGGAGGAGTACGGTGATGTAATATTCCACCGGAAATTATTTATATATACGTGATGATGAGTGGAATCCCATCCGTAGGGCATGTGATGATGAGTGGAATCCCATCCATGCAAGGTCCGGTGATGAGTGTAATCCCACCGAGGTAATGTTGTTGTTGAGAGTAAATCCGCATATCCGAATAAACTAATAGTGGCCAATGTACTTGCTTTTATGATTATGATGTTGAGATATATGATTTATATTGTTGAGCTTAATATGAAGTAAGATGCCATATTTATGACTCTTGTGATGCTAGCTAGGTTGCTATGTTGATGCCTATGTATGTTGTGTGTGATGTTAAGGATTGCATGCTTGAACACTGCATTGTCGTTGATTTTGGTTTTAGAGCATACTCACTAAGCTTCTAGCTTACGCTCTCATTTTCGACAATGCAGATCAGTAGCGTGGTGTTAGCAAGGAGCAAGGCGAAGGGGCATTCCAAGCTTTGCAGTTGCTCAAATATGATTTAGTAAATAAAGTAGTAGTTTAGCAATGGGGCTACTATGTGTTTTGTATGAGCGTTGTATGACTCATAGATGTTGATGATGTTTATGTTTTGCTTGGATTTGTAAACCATGTTATGTCTTGTTGAATGCTTGTGATGAGAGGTCATTCCTTGGATGTTTATGTTGCTTTTGGTTGTGTATGCAAATCCTATATGTGAAGACATGTGCCATTTGGCTTTTTGAGCTTTTAGGCATGCCTATATATGCAATATCTATCTTTATGTGAATGCCATGATGTATATGTCTTTTCGTCCATCTAAATTGCTCTATATGTTTGCTCTTGGTCGTGCAATGTTGTATGAATGCTTAAATGTGGTTAGGGGAGTCTTGAAATGCATCTAGAGTCATGTTCGAGAGTCTTTTGCTGAAATTTGGAGACTTGCAGTGCAGGGCGTATCGATACGCCTAAGGGCCGTATCGATACGGTCTTGCCTTCAGGACTCAATTTTGGCTTGGTGTACCGATACACGGGGGTGTATCGATACGCCCAATGCTCACTGGAAATCTGAGATTTTGGTGAGGCTTTGGCGTATCGATACAGGCTCTAAGCGTATTGGTACGAGTTTATCTCGTTAACCACGAGATGTTGACCGAGAAGGGCGTATCGATACGCTCAAGGGCTGTATCGATACGGTCTTCCTGTGTTGACTGAAGGATGTTGACCTTGGTCAAGGCGTATCAATACCCTTGATTGGTGTATCGATACGACCTGCTCTGTAAGTATAAAATGGAATGTTAACATGTTGTTTGGGGTTCGGTTGTGTATCTCTCTTGATGTTTTCCGCTGTCGTGATCACTTAGGAAATAATATGCCTTTAGAAAAGATTTAATTAAATTTTTTTTTCTAGGATTGCTAACATAGGGGGAACCTTAACGGGTTTCGCTTCGGTTTTCCCTGTGTAGCCTACTCGGACCGGTCATCCGGCCAAACCGGGATGAGGGGGTAACATTTGTTGGCATCAGAGCCTGAGGTTACCGAGACCTCGGGCAGGTAAGTGAGGTAAGTTTGAAGTGTTAAGTAATTGTATTGCTTCGGTGTATGCTTTGCCATGTATTCTTGTTGTTTGGTCACTCATATGGTGTTTGGAAGCATGATTGTTGCGTTTGGTGTAGTGTCGAGTCCCCATTGCTACTATTACTTAATTTGAAATGGTTTTGTAAAGGAAAATACTTGAGCGCAGTTGGACCCTTGCCTTTGCTAACTTAATCCTTATATGTTTGTTGTTGTAGTTATTATCTTGCTAGCTGTATCATGAGACCACGAGGGAGGCCTAGGATGGTTCAGCCGGAACCACGGGCACAAGCTCCGGGAGTTGAGTAAATTGGTGGGGCGCAGGCTCCTCAACCTCCTCCACCTCCTCCTCATCAAGAGGGAGGTGAGGCGGGAGCCGAGGGCATAGAACCTCAAGTTGGCCAAGGACCGGCCGGAATAGATTTAGCTCCCCTAGTTCAGGCGATAGCCGGGGCTTTCCAAGCTGCAGTGGCTGGGGGTCAGGCAGTGGCACAACCCCAGGGAGAGGGTACTGGTTTGCCATTGGAGAGACTCCGTAGTTTGGGAAGTGAATAGTTCAGAGGGTCGACACCGGAGAGGTTTGAGATGTGGTTAGAGAAGACCGTCCGTATTCTGGCACAGATGGGATGTACCGGGGAATGCAAGCTAGGGTGTGTTATATCTTTGCTTCAGGGTGATGCCTACACTTGGTGGGTCACCATCACTACGGGTATGGAAGAGGCTGAGATCACTTGGGAGTTCTTCGAGTCAGCTTTCCGTAAGAAATATCTGGGTCCTCGATATCTCGATGAGAAGAAGAGGGAATTTATGGCCTTGCTTCAGGGGAGTATGACTGTGACAGACTATGAGATCAGATTTGTCAGGCTGAGTCAGTATGCATCTAAGCTTGTTCCTACTGAAGTGGAACGTTGTAACCGCTTCCGCTATGGGTTGAATGAAGAGATCAAGAGGTACACTTTAGCTTCTGACTACACAGATTTTGATGTCTTGGTCGCTAGGGCCAAGGAATTGGAGCACAATTTGGGCTTGACCAAACGATCTGGTGGTTCTAATTCTGGGAAGAGATCTAGTGACTTTGATAGAGGCAATGCCAAGAGGCATCGAGACAACAAACATCACTATGACCATAGACGTGGTGGAGGTAACAGCGGTAGGGGCCATCAGGGCCAGAGGACTGGTGGGAGGTTGCCCACGTGTGCTAGTTGCGGGAGGAATCACACCGGTGAGTGTTGGGGAAATTTCCACTCATGTTGGGGTTGTGGAGCTAGGGATCATATTAGGCGTGACTGTCCACATCAGGTGGGCAGGCACCAGCTCAGGCTCCTGCTAGAGCCAAGGCCTTTCAGAGAGGCTGCGGGCGCGGTAGAGGTAACTTCCAGCCGAGGAATGATGGCCAGAGGAACATAGCACATGTAGTTTCAGTCTAGCTAGAGGGCGGAGGCCAGGCCAGAGTTTATGCTCAGCATGGGGATCAGCATGACACATATGTGATCGCAGGTAACTTCTCGATACAGTCTTTGGGTTTGCTTTCTTTGATTGACTCCAGGTCTACACATTCTTATATTCTGAGTGAGCATGCAAAGTTGTTGAAATTGCCTTGTGAAATATTAGAGGTAGGAGTTAGTGTTACTAGTTCATTCAGGGATACGGTAGTAGTTAGAAAAATGTACATGAGGTGTCCATTGATGGTTCAGGGACATGTGTTTCCAGTGGATATGATGGAGCTACCCTTTTATGTATTTGATGTGATTCTGGGTATGGACTGGCTCACTGAGCATAGAGCTAGGATAGACTTTGAGACTAAGAGGATTTCTTTGAGACTCGCGGATGATTATGAGATAGTGGTGGTAGGCGAGAACGTGAAGTTCTTATCTAATGTAGTTTCTGTTCTAGAGGCTAAGAGGTTAGTTGAGATGGGTTGCGAAGCATATTTGACCTATTTGATGAATCCAAACATGAGTGAGGTTAGACCTCAAGACATCTGGACAGTGTGTGACTTTCCTAGTGTGTTTCAAGAAGAGTTGTCGGGTTTATCACCTGATAGAGAGATATAGTTTGCTATAGAGACTTATTTAGATTCAGCTCATGTTTCGATTGCTTCGTATTGTATGGCACCGAAAGAACTGAAAGAGTTGAAGACTCAGTTGCATGAGTTGACTGATAGAGGCTTCATTAGACCTAGTTCTTCGCCTTGGGGCGCTCCAGTTTTGTTTGTAAAGAAGAAAGATGGAAGCATGAGAATGTGTATAGATTATAGACAGTTGAATCAGTTAACAGTGAAGAACAAGTATCCGTTGTCGAGAATTGATGATTTGTTTGACCAGTTGAGAGGAGCATCAGTCTTTTCGAAGATCGACTTGAGATCCGGTTACTACCAGCTAAAGGTTAGAGAGGTTGATGTACCGAAGACGACCTTTAGAACTAGGTATGGTCACTATGAGTTTTTAGTCATGCCTTTTGGGTTGACTAACGCACCGGCTGCTTTCATGGATATGATGAATAGGATCTTCCATCAGTACCTAGATCAGTTTGTAGTTGTTTTCATAGATGACATCTTGGTGTATTCGCGTACCGAGGAAGACCACGACCGACACTTGAGGTTAGTTTTGAAGACTTTGTTAGATAATCAGTTGTATGCGAAGTTGAGCAAGTGTGAGTTCTGGATCCGAGAGGTAGTCTTCCTAGGGCACGTAGTGTCAGCCGATAGGATTAGAGTTGATCTGAAGAAGATAGAGGCCATTGTTGAGTGGAAGCAACCGAAGTCAGTAACAGAGGTTCGTAGCTTTCTAGGCTTAGCTGGATATTATAGAAGATTCGTAGAAGGTTTCTCGAAGTTAGCTGCTCCATTGACACAGTTTCTTCAGAAGAGTGTTCAGTTTGAGTGGTCAGATGCAAGACAGAGAGCCTTTGAGAAGTTGAAAGAAGCTTTGACCCAAGCACCAATCTTGATCCAGCCAGAGTCTGGGAAAGACTATGTAGTTTATAGTGATGCTTCCTATGTATGCCTAGGTTGTGTTCTCATGCAAGACAAGAGAGTAGTGGCTTATGCCTCAAGACAGTTGAAGACTCACGAGCGTAACTATCCGACCCATGACATAGAGTTAGCTGCAGTTGTGTTTGCTCTAAAGATTTGGAGACATTATTTGTACGGTGAGAAATGCACAGTGTACACGGATCACAAGAGTTTGAAGTAGATCATGACTCATCGAGATTTGAATCTCAGACAGCGTAGGTGGTTAGAGTTGCTAAAAGACTATGATCTTACGATTGAGTACCATCCGGGTAAGGCCAATGTAGTGGCCGATGCTTTGAGTAATCTATGCACATTCTCAGGCTAGCGTCTTTCTTCTTCACAAACAGTACAGGTGCGCCCCAAGGCAAAGAACTCGGACGGATAAAACTTCCATCTGACAACTCTTGCAACTGAGTCTTCAACTCTTTCAATTCTTTCGGTGCCATACAGTACGGAGCAATCGAAACATGAGCAGATTTCGTATACATCTCTATAGCAATTCTACTCCTCTACCAGACGGTAAACTAGACAATTCTTTCGGAAACACTTTTGGGAGATCGCAGACCGTTCTGATATCCTGTGGTCTGACCTCGATCAATTCCAGATTCATCCCTAAGCTAGGTAGGCCTGACAACCAAACTCAAACAACCTTTGAGCCTCGGAAGCTAAAACAACATTCGATACGAAATCCACATTCTCACCTACCATTACAATCTCATAGTCATCCGCAAGCTTTAAGAAAACTCCCCTTGTCTCAAAGTCTACCCTAACTCTACGTTCTACAAGCCAATCCATGCCCAGTATCACATCAAAACCGTAATAAAGCGGTTCCATCACATCTACTGGAGACATGTGACCCTGAACCATCAACAGACATCCCTTGTACATCTTTCTGACCACGACTGTATCCCCGAAGGAGCTAGTAACACTAACACCTACCTCTTATATCTCACAAGGTAAATTCAACAACTTCGCATGCTCACTCAAAATATATGAATGCGTAGATCCAGAATTTATCAGAGAAAACAGACTCAATGATTGTATCGAAGAATTACCTGCTATAACATCGACATCACTCTGAAGTCAACTCATAGGTCTTCACTTCTTTTACCAACTCATATGCACGTTGACCCACACGGACAAACTATACCTCAAACTCTAGTACGACCATACTGCCCTAAACTAGAGCGATGAACTCTCTCATCATTCACATTCTCTGAGACCTCAGATTCATATTACCAACTCCAGGCCCACGCCTCAGTCTCATACTTTCCAAAAGCAATAATACAATAACAAACAAAACACACAAACAAGAATATTTAGGGTTAGCAAGAGCAAGGGCCCAAGGTGCTCAAGTATATTCCTTTACAAAATCTTTTCAAATAAGTAATAGTAGCAATGGAAACTCGACATTACGCCCCAACACAACCATCATGCTAACACATGCTTTCAAACACCGCGCGAACAATCAAGCAACAAGCATACATGGCAAAACATTCACAGAGACATAGCAACAACATAACACATCAAACTTACCTCACTTACCTACCCGAGGTCTCGGAACCTCAGGCTCCGATACCACAAAATGTAACCCTCTCGTCCCAGTCTGGACGACTGACCGGTCCGAGTAGGCTACACGGGGAAAACCAAAGTGAAACCCGCTAAGGCTCCCCTTCGGTTAGCAACCCTAGAAAATTTCTTTAATTATTATCTTGTCTAAATGGATTAAATTAAACCTATGTGAAAAGACAACACGGAAGCAACAAGCGAGGCGATCAATCCAAACAGCATACCAAAAACAGTCCATTTTAGCTTAAATTGTAGGTCGTATCGAAACGCCAGAGGGTGTATCGATACGCCTTGACTAGGTCAACTGACCAAAGTCAACTCGAGGAGACCGTATCAAAACGCTGGTCAACCGTATCGATACGCCCTCACCGGTCAATTTCTCATGGTCAATGCTACGAAGACCGTTCTGAAACGCCTAGGACCGTTTCGATACTCTCAATTTCTCGTCAAAATCTCAGATTTCCAGTAGCAAAATTGTATCGAAACGCCCCTCCCACGTATCGAATCGCCTGGCCTGAAACAAGGGGACCGTATCGAAATGGGACCAACCGTTTCGATACGCCTGCTGCGAGCAGACTGATTTTAGCTGGTTTATGGCACAAGGCTACCCCAAACACCAACTAAGACCTCCCACAACCAACATGCATTAACTCTAGATACAAGGCACCATATAACAAGCGTGCTTAGCCCTCAACATACATATAAAAGTCATTCCATAAGAGAAGCATCAATCAACAAGATAAGCATTTAGATAGGAACTTGCATACAATCATGCATATCAAAACCATTTAGCCATAGGAAACATACATTCACTTAAGCAATGCATACCCAATACTTACATGCCTTCAACATAAAAACTTAAGCATCTCATAAACACATGGCTTACAACTCTAACACCAAAGCACATGCATCTCAAAGAACATGGTTTACAATTCCATCAACACAAAGCATTAGCAACATAAAGCCTACATGAAGGAGTCTAGATACACGCTCCTAAAACACGTAGCATTTCCCATTGCTAAACTACTACATTATTTAATAAATCATACTTGAGCAAACTACCACACGCTTGGACGCCCTTTTCTTGCTCCTTGCTAACTCCAAGCTAATGATCTGCATTGTCGGAAAAAGGAGAGCGTAAGCATAAAGCTTAGTGAGCGGAGCTAAAAAACATAACAACGACAATGCAGGGTTCAAAGCTTTCTTTAAAATAAAGGCCAACACATACAATCCATCCAACGACATAATCCTCTTATTAACATACAAGTTCAACCACAGGTCAACAATATAGATATTTATCATGGCATCACACTTCATGGTATGCACAAAGGCATAATCCTAGATTTAAAGCAAAACCATTAAGAGAGAATGATATAGTGAGACACAAACATGAACAATACATGGTATGCACAAGCATAACCAAAACACGGTGGGACCACACATCACCGTTCGACTAGTAGTTTTCCGATGGGACCACACATCACCGTACTCTTCTGCTAGTCACTACTGGTAGGACCACACATCATCGTAGTCTTATACTAGTCACTACCGGTGGGACCACACATCACCGTAGTAACGACAACCATCACGTGAGGTTCGACACCAACCATGCAACACGATATATAAATCACCATCATGCGACATGAACACACTATATCATGCACGACAAAAACAACTTGTAACAAAATCCACAATTATGTACAAACTTACTACTTACAATCTTACCAACCGCAAGTGGTCTTACTTACCATTTTCGTGCACAACATGCACCAACTTACATATATTTTACAAGGCATATCAACCACACCATTGATTTCAATATGCATGATCAACAACATAATAACAAACAACATGCTTTCTTCCAAAGTATTGGAATTTCATGCATAACAAATTATCACCACAAGTAATGAAAAACAAACGGTAAAAAAGGGAATTTAAAGAGGCGATACACATCAACTTACTCTTGAGTTTAGATTGATCTTTCAAGCTCAATACAAACTCTTTCAAAACCATCTTTGAACCAAAACGTTACTTAAAAACATTCCCACTCACCATCCGCACACCAATGCAAACCACAAAGTCGTTTCAAGCTTCCAACTTCTCGGGACCGCGTCCGAACCGCCCAAGGCCAAATCTACTGTTTCTAACCAATCAAAAACAATGTATTAACCTCTTAATCAACCACAAATTTACTGTTATACATCAGCTCACAATTCCACAATATTTTCTTAACAATTCAAAGCCGAAATCCTCCCAAATAATCTCATTTTCGTACTCCAGCAAAACCCAGCCATTACCCCTCAAATTAAACACTTAAAACACTCCAAAACATGTCCAAAATATCATCATAAAGTTGTACAACCATCAGCCCTTCATTTCCCCACACAAACACCTCAAAAACTCTTAATTTTCACTCCTAAAAATCACATACAACAGTAGGTTCGGGAATCCAATCAAACCAACACTATTACCACTCAAAAATCATCAAATATCATCTAAAAACACCTATCCAATGTCACTATAACATCAGCCCAACAATTTTTCACAAAACCACTCCAAAAGCACAAGTTTTGACACTTTTAAAATACCCCCAAAAACTCATTTCGGGATTTTTGTTAAAATCCCACCATTTTAAGATATAAGGTGTCTTAGGGCAAGATCATAACTTAAATACACAAATAAAAAACAAGTCAAAAGGCCATTAAAGTTTCATCCTTTCTTTAAAACTTTGAAATCTTGAAAATCTCTATAATGATGTTTTTGAAAATCTAAAACTATCAATGTGCTAGAAATTGAGAGGACAAGTCAAAAACGGTCTTACCTCGTTGAAATCACTTGAAATGGTGGAGGAAATGAATGGGATAGTATTTAGGGGTTTTAGAGAGTTTTTGACGTGAAAATCCAAAGGATGAAGAAGATGAATGGTGAAAAACCCCTTTTCCACTCATCTTAATTCCTTTACTTTAAAATTTACAAGTTTGCCATTAATGAATTTCAAATCTCTTTTTTTTTCTTTTTCTTTTTTTAAACCAAAGTCTAATTTAATTAAACCGAGTCCAACAACTCAAACCCGACTCACACACTCAACTTCCGACCCCAAAATTCGGGTGTTACACAATGCGTATGTCAACAGGAGCCACGCCTTATTCTTTGGTTTACGGCGCAGAAATAGTTTTGCTTATTGAGGTAGAAATCCTGTCACTTCGGATATTGAACAAAGTAAAGTTAGAGAACACCGAATGGATACAAGCGTGTTTTGACCAGTTGAACCTCATCGAGGAGAAGAGACTAAAAGCCATTTTCCATGGTTAGATGTACCAAAAAAATGATGCAGGCCCATGATAAAAAGGTTCACCCAAGGGAATTTCGGGAAGGGGACCTAGTACTTATAAGGATCCTACTTACTCAAAAGGACTTCTGGGGAAAATTGATGCCTAATTGAGAAGGCCTGTATGTCGTCAAAAGAGCCTTTTCCGGTGGAGCGCTAATTTTAACGGAGATGGATGGAAGTGAGATAAAGCACCCAGTGAATTCGGACTCGGTGAAGAAGTATTACGTATAAAAAGGAGTGAAAATCCGAAAGGACGCTCTATAAGAAGGAATGCCCAAGGCAAAAACCCCAAAAGGGGAGCCTTAAAAAAACAAACAAAAAAATGGCTCAGACAAGTCACAGAATTTGGTGCCCAGGAATCGGAACGTTTGATACATTACAAGAAACCTCAAGAAAAGATCTAGCTCGAACATCAGATTCTTGGTCATTCATATGACTGATGCTCGGAGCCCGGCGTTGTATTTTGCTTTTTCTTTTTTTCATGTTTGCCTTGACTTTCAAATCGTTTCGATCTTCCAAAAAATCGTTAATAAAATACTATCGTGGTACCTTTTCTCGTCTTGATACAAAGCGTCTTACGAATAGGTTGATGTAGGATCCATGGTAAGCAAAAGATTTCTTATTATTACTATGATTTAACCTTTTAAAGTGCAACTTGGCCAAAGACGGACATTGATAATGAATTGCATTTACGAAACCAAATTTGATGAAAACCCCCAAAAAGAAGAGGCACCAAGAAAGAAAACAAAAAATAAGGTAAAAAAGAAACAAAAAAAGAAAAAGAAGAAAAAGAGAAGAAAATAAAGGACACAAAAAAGAAAAAAAAAGTAAAAAGGCGATACAAAGTGAAAACCTAAAAGGGCACTTTGAGGCGGGGATTTAAAACCAAGGGCACGACCAATGCAGGACGTGAAGGAGTAAGAGCGATATTGAAAGATAACATATCGGGAGAACTACCATGTTTGAATAATACGAAAACCCTATTCATGCATCATATTTAGTTAGGCATCCCTAAGTTAGGAGCACGCTAACTCATACCATTATAGCATTTTATCTCTTTTTACAGATTTTTGAAAGACAAATCAGGTACCTCCCACGATGACAAGTAAACGATGGATCAAGGACCAAAAAGAATTTTAGGCGAAGCCTTTCATGTTCGCCGCTCAAGGATTTCAGATGAAGCCTTTCATGTTCGCCGCTCAAGGATTTCGGGCGAAGGCTTTCAAACTCACCATATCATGATTTCAGGCGAAGAATTTTCAAACTTCCCACTTAAGGATTTCGGGTGAAGATTTTCAAGCTCGTCGCACGAGGATTTCAGGCAAAGGATTTCATACTGGTGCCACCCAGTTTGTTTTCACCGTTTCGAGAAAGCAAGTTATTTGTTCACTATCGCTTCGAGGGAGAACAAATCTTCCGACAGGGAAGTATGACAAAATTAGTGCTTATGACATTTGCTTTATTCTTGTTCCACACGTATAAGCAAAGGGGGCAATTGTAATCACTAATTTTGTCCGGGCCTTAAATCCCTTTAGTTTATGTTATCATGGGCTTATATCGGGCTGTTATGTAATTTCAAAAACAAAAAAAAGAGGGAAAAAAAGAAAAATTAAATAAAGAGGGCAAAAGAACATATAAGTATATATATATATATATGTATTATTTGTTATTATTATCATTAATACTCATATTATTATTACTATACCATTATTATCATACATACATTAGTATTACTATTATTCATTAGTATCATTATTATTATTATATTTATTATCTCTCTTATTATTATTGTCTTTAGTATGTATATATGTGTGTGTAACGTATTGAATATGTGTGTGTTGTTTGCAATTAATTAAGTAATGTGTGCATATAATGTGTAAATGTGTGCATGCATATTATTTTAATATCATATTTCTTTAGTATTGTTATTACTTATCATCATCATCATCATCATCATCATTATAGAAATTAAGAAAAATAAAACACTGATATAAATAAAGAATAACAGACCAAATATACAAATATACGAAGGTCCATTTACAAAATCCAAAAACAATGCACTACATACAACACGTTTAAGAGCCCAAATAACCCTTAGTCCACTACCAAAAACCTTAATTTGTTTTGTTTATGCCCAGCCACATCTGGACCGTTAGATCTAGCCCCATATCAACGGTCCAGATCACATCAGTGAGAAGAAACCCTAGGAGCCTTAGTTTGATCTCGCGCAGCACCCCATTGTAGCCGTTAGATCGAGCATCATCCAACGGCCCAGATTGTATCTCGGGCGAAAACCCTAGACGCCATACTTTTCTCTTACGCCGCACCCGTTCAACCGTTGGATCTAGCCCTGATCGCACGGTCCAGATCAAGCCCGGATGAAAACCCTAGGAGCCCCCTTTCGCCTTAGCACCGCGCCCATCGTAATCGTCGGATCGAAACTGCATCAAACGGCTCGAATCTCGCACGCTCCTACATGCAATGCCTCGGCTCCCCTCACGCGCGCGTAAAGGAGATGTGTCTAACCATTCTGTTACCGATACACGCCCATGCACCTGGTGCTTCGGATGGTCAGCCCCTCTCCCGTCTCCATCACCTTCCCGTTCGAGCTCATCAGCCGATATACGGGCCAAAAAAATAGAGAGTCAAAAAGCTTAGAATAGCAAAAAGAAACAGGAAAAGGAAAAGAAAAAAAAATCAGATTTTGGGAACAAATGCAAAAAATTTCAAAAGGCAACCAATAGAATTAGACTTTGATGTACCCTCTTTGACTTCGAATGTAAGAACTCGAATATAAAACCGAGAACAAAACTTGTAAAGACCCATTCAGGATTTTTGAAAAAGAGAATACAAGTAAAAAAAAAAGAACTTTCAGAGGTATTTCTCATCATTTTCCTTTGCATGCATGAAAAAGAATAGGAGTAATAAAAAAAGAGAGAGGATTACCTTCGACGTTTAGGTCGTTCGTTCTTCGCCGACAAGCCGTCCAGCTTCGGTTAAGCCACGTAAGGTGAGGCGATGGATTGGTGAACGGAATAGAAGCCAATGTTTTTTCTTAAAAACAAAATAGGGGTATTTCTTGATTCGATTTAGGGTTTCATAACAAAAAGCTTTTTGTGTTTTCACTTTCAGATCAAATGGGTTCTGTAATAAACATGAAAGTTTTGGGGGTTCGTTTAGAGGTCTACCGGCGTCGGTCATTGACAGCCGGCGAAGGGATAAAGGGTGTTTTAAGCCATGTTTAAAGAGCTTTTTTTCTCGATTTTGAGAGTGAAAATGGCCAAAAGAGAAAAAGATTTAGATAATGGGGGTATTTATATTACATTTTTTAAATAGTCCGCTAACAACTTTGACCCCTCCGTGTTTTTGAAATTTCACCCTTGGCTCTTCCGTCTTTTAAAATTTCTTCTTTGGACCCTGTAGTTGTAAATCATTTTTAATTTCGTCCCCTTGCTATGCGGAACGTTTTTGGGCGGGTTAATTCCCTATCGAACCCACATTTTTTTAAAGCTCATGTTCAATTTTGTCCCTAAAACGGTGGTAAAATTGCTTAATCAATCCTGTGGTTCATACATGTTCAAAATTTCAGTGCTTTATCATTTATATTTATGTTTTGATTTTTATGTGTTGTGAATCTGGTTACTTTATGCATGTCGTAAGTTACTGTTGGTAAATCTTGTGCGGTTATACATATACATGTACATACTTATATATTTCACCTAATTTGGTTTTTTACATGTGCGTATTATATAATTTTTACAGCAATGCTCATACATATTATTATCTAGATTTGTCCCTTATGTCGTAATATATATATATATATATATATATATATATATATATATATAGTTTTACATCGACATAGATATTTATTCATTTTGGTTATTTTATTTGTTTATTTTTAAAAATCGTAGTTTGTGTATTTTCGCTTTTATTTTTATGTATCATGTCCTTCATTCATACAATATATTTCGATGGAACATGTGTCTCTTTGTTTATTCATGCCAATAACTGCTTGAATCCATACATTCGTTCATACATTTGAATACCACATTTAATTTACCGTTCATTTGTTTAGCACTTGTGGCCGTGTTATCCACGTGGGAGCGTCATCCTGAGCACTCAGGTTTCGTATTTTTAAGGTATCGTGGGCCATAAGTTAGGTTGCAAATTCGTATGATCATGTATCCATGTATTTTAGGAGATTTTAAATTAAATTATAAATTTTGTTTAAAAATGTGATTTGAGCCCTTTAGGTACTAAGTTTTGGGCATATTGAGGGCGCTAACACTTCCTCGCATATAACCGACTCCCAAGCCCATTATTTTTTAGAATCTATAGTTTTGTTTTTCGTGGTGTCCGGTCTACCCATTTTTAAAACGATCGGTGACAACTCTATTTCTATTCAAAAAACAATAAAAAAGTTTTAAATTTCTTTTTAAAAATCTCGTTTTAAATAAGTTTTAAATAAACACGAATGTGGGAATATTTTATTTATTTCAAAGTTCTTTGTTTCACACCCACCGCACTCTTGAAGTTTTTTAAAATTAGTCGCAACAATTAGGAATATTATCTCCATTAATTAGAGTTTAATGTATTATGTATTTTTTATGTCTATAAATAGATGAAGACATTGTACACAAGTCTAGTTTTGATGATAATATGAATCCTTTTTTCTCTCATCTCTTTGTTATCATATTCTTATTTGTTGTTCTTCTTTATTTTATTCACAACATGTTATCAGAACGAGACTCTAATCAACTAAGGTTTCATCGTTTGAATCCAAAAGAAATTATTGAAAAAAATCGATTATAAAATGAATAAAAAATAAGTTTTTTCCCTCATTTTTTTAATTTCTGATTGTCTTTGTCTTTATATTTTAACTTAATTTTTAATTTTTGAAAGGCATAGAAGCATGGTCTCGCTCAATTACCATAATTTTTAATTCCCTCTTTATATTTGTGTCGAAACTCCACAAAATCTATTTCTATCGTCGTTTTCTAAAACCTAAGGAACCCAACATAATATTTGTCTCCTTGCCTAATTAAACCGCACCATGTTACTGGCCGAGTAACCTCAAGCTTTGTGTCTCAAAATAATGCGCACAAGCGGAACCCTCCCACAACCAATCACCCTTGAATTTTTTTCAAGATAGCCGTGAAGTAAAGCAAAAGCTATGCTCAGCAACATGACGATCATAATTTTGAAAGAATGGTTATGACAAGAGGTAACTTGTTTCATATAGTAAACTCCAATATATTATTATGACATAAATACAAAAGCATGTTTAGAGTTTGTCTTAATTATCAAGGTACTCAATTTCATAAGCGTGTAAGATTATATTTAAATCATATGCTTTTTCTTACTTTTATTCGTAAGTTTGTATTATTAATTTATCAAGATCAATATTAATTTGTTTTGTTCTATTGATAAGAGTTGATAATTTTAACAGTGCTTTGAGTTTTACTTGTCTTTAAATGATTTGGAATAAGAGCATGGCATAAAGAGATTATGAGAAGCTGTCTTGGCCATTTGCTATGTCTCTATCGTCCTCGAGAGAAAAAATAATATTGGTAAACTCTATTTTTATTTTTATCTTTTAAAATACGATTTTAAAGTGCGATAAATCATTATGATTTTGAATTTACAAGAAGATTATTATAAAGTCTATATTTGCTCAAAAGCAATAATTCTCATGTGTCGAACTCGACTATTGACTTCTTCCAAGTTCAAGTTACGAAAATTTGTCTTGATCCAAAAAGTTGTAGAGGAGGCATTCCCTGAAGTGAATGCAAGTATGATATTTATTCCATGCGATTATTGGATCTGTTTCATTCCCTAAAGTGAATGCAAACATGGTAAATCATTATTCAATTGGTAACATAACTTCGATATAATCCAAGTATATTGGTTGGACATCTCGTTCTGCGAGGCTACTGGTCTCAAAGGAGGTTTTTAAAGGACTTTGTGAACTAGTTTAACAATGTCGCATACAATGATTAAATTTTTGTTCTCCGTGATGAGAATATGTTAATAAAAACATACACTACTTTTCACGACAAATAATGTTGTCCTCAGACACAATATCGTGAAAAAGATTTTAAAGGCCCAATGGCTCTACTCCATTCCCTGAAGTGAATGTGAGATTTTATAATAGAAAGAATAAATGTCACATTAGTAGTTGTAGTCATGGTCGAGGCCATAGACATAGACATTATGATCATTTTAAGAATACTTCTACCCACTAGTAGTGAGGTTATAAGGATGAAAAAAGTGATAAAAGATCATTCTAAGGAAGTAAAATCTTTTTTATTACCAATGCGATGTAATAACTCATTGGTCCCGTACTTGTCGTACGTTGAAAAATCAATAATCATTGAATGATAAAGAAAAAAATAGAAACAAATTTTGTTTGCGAAAAATGATGAAGATGATATTAGTCCAACTTATTTGGGCATTGTTGGTCAAAATCATTTGTACGTTGTTGATTTCTTTATAACCCTCGAAAAGAATAAATCATCTTCTAATTATTCTCATAACTTTGAAGAGAAATTATTTATCTTTTATTTATTTTACTTTACACATTAATTATTTACGCTTTATATTTATATATTATGATATTTATTTATTTTGTTTCACATGATTACTTATCAAATACAATCTATGGTGATGATTTATGCTTAGCAGAAGCATAAAATATATTGTCTCATTTAATGCAAGGGGAAAATGTGAGTACTATATTTCAAAGTACTAAAAATATTGATGCTCTAAAAGAGCAATAAGTTATTGAGAGAAAGCACATTATGAAAAGTGCAAAATTGTGAATATTGTAACAATTATCGTTGATGGTAATAGTATTATCACCACTAGAAGTGGAAATTTTAAGAAGAGCAATATAAATTCGCAAAATAATCATTCAGGAATTATAGATAACATATGTTATCAATTGACATTTGAAATAAGTCAATGTGGATACAAGTTCTGGTAATCAAAAAGTTAGTTGAAAGCTATAGAAGAGCTATATATTGCTACCAAAAGAGAAATTTCATTGAAAGCTCCGAAAGAGCTAAATATATTCTTATTTAAAGGAATAATTTTGATGGTCGTACTAGACGTGTACGAGTGAGATTGAATCACATGTTCTAGTTTACCGAATATATAAATGTATATACACACTTGTATATAGTTGGCATGATCGGTTAGACCATCCTGGTCAATAATGATGCGAAAGCTATTGAGATTTATATGCACATTTATGAAAAGAACCTAAAGTTCTTGTTGTGCTTGTTCTCAAAGGAATTGATTAAATTCTATTAACTAAAAGAACATGAAGTTCTTGTGTTGCTTGTTCTCAAAAGAAATTATTAAGATCCTATTTACCAAAAGAGTTTAAAGTTCTTGTACTAAAGTTGAGATTGCATGTCTTGCATATCTGACTGAAATATGGGCCTATTTATCTACAAATGCGAGAGAAAAAATTTATATGATTTTAGTAGATGCATCTACGTTGTTTTATCAACTTACAACCATAAGGTTGTGAGATTAATTATAAAAAGATTCAAATTATGCAGTTAGACTATTCGTATTGCAAAAGTTTGTGGGTTTATATTTTAGGCTATATCGGTTGAAATAACTATTACAAAGCCCATTGAATATGAACAAAACAGTTTAGCAAAATTTTGAATTGCACGTCTCCTCTTTAATAGCTTAATAGCTAAACTATGAGAACAAAATTATCTATATGGTATTTCCATACAGGAGCACTTATATGCATCAAGCCAACGAGTTATAATAAACTCCCCGTCATGATTGGTTTTTTTGTCAAAAGCCATATATTTCCCATTTTATAATTTTTTAATGTGCGATATATTGTTGAATTGCTCCACCACAACGCACAAGATGGGTAAATAAAAAGTGTTGAGAATATATATTGAGTATGACTCTCCTTTTATGTTTGAATTCTTAAACATTAATTGGAGAATCGTTTATGACATGATTTTTCTCATCATCAAGGGGAGATAATAATCAGCTAGATAAAAGAAAATGAATTATCGTTATCAAGATCCTTGTATATGATCCAAAAGTTCATAAGATAATTCATGTTATTACATGTCAATTGCCAGACCTATTTACTGACCCAATGAGAGTAGCTAAGTCTCATATACCAGCTGAAATGTTCTAAATTTAAATTACATGCTAGAGCGAATGAATGTAAATCATGCTTGAAGCATGATAGTTGAAAATTGGTTCCAATTATCAAAATTCTCGTTAATGAAAAATTGTATGAGATGGTCATATATTGGAGGCGGGTGCTCCTGAAGAGACCCAAGACATAACTAATAATAAAACTCTTGAAGAGTTTCAGGTACTTGAAATAAAGATTGAAATCTTGAAGAGATCTCGATGAGTTATGTCACTACGAGAATGAAACTAGAAAATTGAAAAGTTGTCGACAACGATTTTGCAAACAATTTTACATAGAATACTTCTATATAAGTTAAGAAATATTGTAACACCCGGGTTTGAGGGTCGGATGAATTTAAAATAATAAAATAATATTTTGGGCCTCGAGTTTTCAAAACAAATAAGTTATGTTGGACTATTTACAAAACAAGCCCAAATAGCAATGGATATCTCCTATTTGTAAATGCCTTATTTCATTAAGGGTATTTTGGTCTTTGGCCTTTTAGTTTTAAACAAACATTAAAAATACCCACTTTAACTCATCTTCTTCCCCCCTTCACTTTCATTTCCACGACAAACACTCATCCTCCCATAGTTTACTATTCCATCATCTCTATTGCTTATTGTTGGAGATTTTTCAAAGGTAAACTCACTTTTTGACTTGCCTTTATCATTCTCTACAAGCCTATAGTTTTATTTTTCATTAAAACCCATGATTTCCCATTTTAGAGTTTTGAAAGTTTAGATTAAAAATGTGAACTTTATTAGCTTTAACTTAAGCTTTTGATTTATTAATGTTATATAAGTTGTTTACTATCTATAAGGTCCAACATACTCGATTTTTACAAGGTTTTATGGTGTTTCCCGAAATTGGATTTTAGAGAGGTTTTAGAAGGGTTTTAAGTTGGGTTTTGGGGGTGTCTGATGTGAGAATTTGTTGGCTGATGGTTAGGCTATGTATAAGGGTTGTTTTGGAAGCTTTTGGGAGTAATATAAGTGTTGGAATCAATGGTTTTGGGTTGTGCTTCATGGCTGCTCGGGAATGAAGGTTTTAGGGTTGTCTTTAGCTTGAAAACATGTGTTTTGTGCTTGGTTTGTGTTTCGGGTTTGCTACATTGATTTATGAACTGATTTGAGGTTATTTTGATTTTGTTGGGATGATTAGAAGCAAGGATTTGTGTTGGTGAAGCCTCGAGAGTGAATCCGGAACCGTTGGGAGCTTGATCGGCTAGTGTGGTTGGCTTGGAATAGTCGGTGACTGGTCCTACGTTTTAAATTGGTTTTCAAGTGTTGGTTCAAGCATGTGGACTAGGTTGGGCTTGGTAGACCCACCTAGAGTTGGGATTAGATTGATAGTCTAATCCCAAGCTTTAGTTAGAGACTTTGGCTGAACTTTATATGTTGAGTATGCATCATGTTCAATTGTGATTATGGTGGTTATGTATATTGTGTTATATATGTGTGTTGAGGCATGGTATTGATGCTTTGTTATATGTATGTGGTTTGTGCATGACGGTGAGTCATGGTGAGTACGTGCTAAGCACGGAAGTTGATATGAAATGGTGTTGTAAAAGGTTATGAATTGTGTTTAGTATTGGCACTAGTATGCTTGGGCGCAATGATCAATCATTAGGATGTTTAGTGTGCACACGTGAGTCAAAATGCGCGCGTGGTCTTGGTGATGGTAGTCATCAAGATGGAGTACGGGTTCGCCCAGAAATCTTCTTATATATATATATATGTTAGTCGGTGATGAGTGGCATCCCATCGACAGGGCGTGAGGATGAGTGGAATCCTCTCCGCGTGAAACGGTGATGAGTGTAATCCCACCGTAAGGTAATGGTTGTGGTTGGATGTGAGTTCCAACGGTTATCCGCGTATTCGAGTCATAGCTAGGTGCCAATACGGATTGTGGAATGTGTTGTATTTATGTTGGATATATGTATTTTCCATGTGTTGAGCTTATGAGTTGTTGAGCATGGCATGATGTTGATAATTGTGTTCATGCATCATTAATTATCTTGACTCATGTGGTTTGAAGGTAAGGTCATGCATTCTACCTTGGTTGTTGCTCGTGCTTGGACCCTGCATTGTCAAGGTTTGTTTTAATGAGCTTACCCTCACTAAGCTTTATGCTTACGCTCTCTTTTGTTCGACAATGCATATCCATAGTTCGTGGATTGCTTGTGCAAGGAGAGGGCCTCCAAGTGTGCTAGTTGAGCTTTTGCTATCCTCAAGTATGAACTATTTTAAGTTAATGATGTAATAGTCAAGCAATGGGGACTTATGTGGTTATTTCGTCTTAGGAGCATGTTTAGACTCCTTGTTTTGTGGATGATATGTTTAAGATTTGCTTATGCTTGGTATGTTGGCCTTGTGCCCTTTATGAATGCTTAAGTGTATGTTCTTGTCTAAGCATGTTATCTTGAATGTTATGTATGAATCATACGTTGTTTTGTTGATCCTTTTAATGTATGGCTTTTACATGTTTGTTGGGTGTTAAGTATGTTGTATAGGGTGTCTTGCATCTAGAATTAATGTATGTTTGGTTGTGGGAGGTTTTAATTAGTGTTTGAGGCAGCCTTGTGCCATAAACCAGCTAAAACATGTCTGTTCGCAGCAGGTGTATCGAAACAGTTGGTCTCATTTCGATACGGCCTCTTGTTTCAGGCCAGGCGTTTCATTATGCAAAGGGGGCGTTTCGATACGTTTTTGTTACTGGAAATCTGAGATTTTGACGAGAAATTCAGAGTATCGAAACGGTCCTAGGCATTTCGGAACGGGCTTTGTAGTGTTGACCACGAGAAGTTGACTGATGAGGGTGTTTCGATACGGTCAACACTCGTTTCGATACGGTCTCCTCGGCTTGACTTTGGCCAGTTGACCTTGTAACACCCCTAAAGTTTTAAGTTAAATAAAAAAAATAATAATGGAATGGTGAGGGAAAAAAAAGAGAGAGATGGGGATTTACAATTAAGGAGAATTGAACCCATGTCCTTTAGCTTGGTGAGTGGCAAGCTTAACCATTTGGACTAAGAGTAGTATTGGTTATATGTTAATCAGATATGTTTTTAATCGTTGCATTGGAAACCTGATAATAAAATAATAATATTAAATTTAAAATATCACAACCACCCCAACCTTTCCCCAGATTAAAGGCATCAGATGAATAAAAAAGGGGATCAGATCTGAATTTTTTCCCTTTGAAACCCTTCACCTTCCCCATCGGACCACCCCCGATCCAGGCCACCGTGCCGCCGTGACTCTCACCGCCGGTACCGAATGGAGCGCCGCCTCCTCCTGAATGCAGCGCCGTCCACCACTCGCGTAGAGGGACCGCCGTTCGCCGTGGGTTTTGGGTCAAAGGTTCGTCGAAACCCTTGGTTCGCCGCCCTTTTTCTTTTCGCGTTTCCGACCGCCTCCGTCGTCGGCAAGGCGCGTCGTCTGTGAAGGTGTGTTCAGCGTGACGTGGGGAGCAAAACCCCTAAGGTTCCGAGTCCAACCGACGCCGGGAGAGCCCTCATCGGTGTTACGCGGTTTCCCGGCGAGATTTAGAATTTTGGGGTAAGTTTCAGGCATATTCCGGGTTATATCGTTGAATACTTGGCTTGGATGAGTTTATAAATTAATGATCTTCGTTTTTCCGGCAGACACGACGCAAAAGGAGTTTTTCGGTGACTTTTCCGGCAACTTCCGGTGACACTTTCCGTTTGGGGTAAGTGAACCGGCCTGAACCGGTTGACCCAAACCCGAGTCAGATCCGACCCGCCTATAACCCGAACCGACCTGGCTGAGTCAACTCGCCGTGTTAACTCAGTGAGTCAACTCGCCCGAGTTGACTCAGTGAGTTAACCCGCCGAGTCAACTCAGTTGACTTTGTTTGATGACGTCATGCTGACGTCAGCGTTGACTTGACTGCTGACGTCAGCGTTGACTTTGACCAAAAAGTCAACTTTTCCAGAAAAGCCATATTTTATGTTTTTTGACGTCCTAAATTCGATTTTGAAGCCCGTTTCGTGAAATTCTGACCCGAAGGCCTCTGAATCTGACCTTGAACCCGAAAGTGTTTGTGTGTCTAATTTTGTTAAGAGCTCTTTGGATAAGGACTGAAATGTGAATCTATGTTGTTGAAGGTATCAAAGTATCCTTAAATTGAGATGTTGAGAGCCGTCAAATCTTGGGATCGAGTGCGATCGAATGAGGTGTCATGAATCAACCGTTGTAGCTCGGAACTAAGGTAATACATTACTACCTTCTGCATGCTTTTGCAACATGTTAGTATTCGGTTAATGTTTACACGATCATGCTTGAGCATATGATTATTTCTGATTACGTTGATTAATTGTGAAATAAGAATATTAATGGCCAATGCAAATATTCGCATAAGAGGTTTGATAAATTGAAATGACTTTCGAGTTCAGTAAACAATTAATAAAAAGGGTTAATCTCTAAGTCTGATTATTTTGGCTAATGAATTACGAAAATGCCCTTGATATATGAAAATGACTAAAATACCCCTATTAATGAGTGTGGTCTGAGAATCTACACTTGATCCGGTAAAATAACCGAACCTTCTGAAAATCTTGAAGTTTGCTTGGGAAGTTATGGTAGCGAGGCTTCACGTTTGAGTCTGTAAATTGCTCAGATTCTTTTTTTTGAGATTGAATATTCTCTTAAGACAATTGCGAGAAAACAATTGTATGTTTGGATTAGACAAAGTCGCGTAAATTGCTGAATTGATCGAGATGACTGAAATGTTTGATAATATTGATAAAGTTGAATCGGTCGGAATATCCATAATGATTAAAAAGAATAATGTATCCTCGACACCAATTGTCAAATTAATTGAAATGACAAATATACCCTCGATATCGGCAAGGATTGAATAGTTAGAACGACTGAAAGGCTCAGAATTTGTTTTGGAACACCTTCAGATATGAAGTACCCGAAATATCTGCGAATGTTGAAATGATTGAAGCTAACTCCAAAAATGGAATAATGAATACCAATAAAGCTAGACAATATAACAACTCTAAAGTGGTAATTCACTGTCTGTGTTTGTTGGCCGTTTCTGATACTATCTTAATTTTAGAAAGATACCATGTGACGACATGTTCGGGTTATTTGGAGAAAGTACTCAGCTATTGGTAAGAACAACATGTTTCCTCAAAAAGATAAATTCGATGCTATGGAACGAGTTCGGGGGTTATATGCATGTTCAGGAATTTGGAAAATTACCGCTTGGATGCATGTTTGATCTCTCGTGGTAAGTTCAGTGGATGTAAGGTGAAGACGATCTGCTTTGTTGTTACGCTGTAATCAGTTCTGGAAACGAATGCTTAAGATGTACATATCCGATTATATTTTAAACTATGTGTTATCGGTTTCAATTAGTTCAGAGGGACTCGAAAGCTTGATGAGCAATTAGAATTCCTAAATTCTGTGCATCACCGTTTATACCTTGTCGGTTCAGCTTACCAAATTACCCTTCGAAGGCCGGAATGCCCAACAATACCCTCGTAAGCTTTAGCGATCGAATCACTCTCGATATATCTGAAATCCCAATGATTCTGATGCATCAACTTTCGATGTTAATTCGATCTGTCTTACCGAACTCCCCTATTCGTAGGGACCTCGTTCTGAAATCAGTCTAAATTCGTCAAGTGTCATATGTAACCCCCTCGTCCCGGTCTGGTCGGATGACCGGTCCGAGTGGGCCACACGGGGAAAACCGAAGCGAAACCCGTTAAGGCTTCCCCTCGGTTAACGACCCAGAAAATTTCTTTTAACATTAGTCTTATTCTAGATGCATTTATAGATCCTATGTGAAACACTACAGCGGAAGAAACAAACAACGTAACATGCACCGACCAAACAACCATAACAGCCCATTTTACTTCATTTCAGCAGGCCGTTTCGAAACACCTATAGGGTGTTCCGAAACGCCCTGACCTGGTCAACGGGCCTGGGTCAACCACAAGGTGACCGTTCCGAAACAGGGGTGACCCGTATCGGAACGACCTTGACGGTCAATATCTCGTGGTCAACGAGATTTGACCGTTTCGGAACTTCAAAGGCCCGTTTCGGAACGGTTTCATCTCGCCAATTTCTCAAAATTCCAGTGGCGAAAACGTTCCGGAACGGCCCTCATCCGTTTCGAAACGGCAGGCCATTTACACAGGGGCCGTTTCGAAACACGGGGACCCGTTCCGAAACACCCCCTGTCTGCAGACTCGATTTTGCTGTTTTGAGGCACAAAGGTGCCCCAAAACATCACCAAAACACATCATAACACCAAACCAATTAAACCCAAGACATACCAACCATACTATCATGCTTTAACAAGATTTAAACATGTCTAACACTAGGCAACACCTCACAAACATGCATTCATTCAAACACATATAATATAAACTCTTAAGGCATAAGGCTAACATTCAAAGTAAGCAATTAGGCATGGGTTAACATTCAACATGGCAACATACCATACAGAAGCAAGATACATCAAACTCAAATCAACATCACCTATCCCATTGCTTTACTATTACAATCTTTAAATTTAAACATCATACTTGAGCTAACCGTAAGCAACACTTGGAGGCCTTTCCTTGCCCTTGCCACCCACAAACCATTGATCTGCATTGTCGAACAAAAGAGAGCGTAAGCATAAAAGCTTAGTGAGGGTAAGCTCATAAAACAAACCTTCGACAATGCAGGGTCCAAGCACGAGCCACAACCAAGATAAAATGCATGATCTTACCTCCGATCCACACGAGCCATAAATAGATGATGCATGAGCATATATTCAATATCATGTCATGCTCAACATGATTAAATCCACAACGTAAGAAATCACATATATTACACCATGTTAGCAACACATCCCAAATCACATTGGCTCACAATTAACCACATATTGGCAACATAAACTACAATCCGTATTGGCACCTAGCTATGACCCGAATACGCGGATAACTCGTTGGAACGCATTTCCAACAACAACATTACCTCGGTGGGATTCCACTCATCACCGGTCCTTGCATGTGCGGGATTCCACTCATCGCCACATGCCCTACGGATGGGATTCCACTCATCATCACGTAGAAATATAAATAAAATTTCCGGGCGAACCCGTACTCCTCCTTGGTGACTCAACGCCACCAAGGCCACGCGCGACTTTTGACTCATGTGTACACACTAACATCCTAATGATCGATCATTTGTACCCAAGCATACTAGTGCCAATACTACACATTTCATTACTCTTTCACAATATTAATTTATAACACTTCCGTGCTTAGCACGTACTCACCTTGACTTACCGTCATGCATAAACCACATTTCCATGCCTAGCATGTACTCACCATGATCCTTGGATCATGAAACCACCTCATAAAATCATTTCACACGTCAACACCACATGTACATAATTAACAACCACATCACATTATATTTTACACATGTGTATAACCATATCATATCTATCATCAACATGCATATAACAATGCATCAAACTTGCCTCATCATACATGTATACAACATATACATAATCAACACTACCACAATTTAATACGAGGCATGTACAACCATTAAAAAGTGCAACCAAAGTCTCTAATCAAAGCTTGGGATTAGGCTACCACTCTAATCCCAACTCTAGGTGGGTTTACCAAGCCCATCCTAGGTTCACATGCTTGAACCAAATACTCAAAACCATTTGAAAATATTTAACCACTCACCTAAGCTTCCAAGCTCCAAGCTCAACTACCAAGCAAGCATCACCTTCAAGTTTCCGGATTTCTTCCCGAAGCTCCTCCAACGCAAACCCTCGCTTCTAAACAACCTCAATACAATTCAAATAATCCTCAAATCAGCCCAACATCAAAATATCAACCCGGAATACAAATTCAAATATCAAACCCAACATTTCAAGTCATGACCAAACCCCATACTTAGCAATTTCGGACAGCCCTAATACCTCATCCAAAAACCTTGTTTCCAACATCCATTGCACCCACAAATGATCCCAAATCAATCCCTAACCATAGTACTACCATTGGGCTATCAAACCCCACCTTAAACAACCCCCAAAACTCACCCAAAACCCTCCAAAACACCATTTTCGTACTAATATTTTACCCAGCAGAAAATCATGTTTTTAAACACCCAAATGACATCTAAATGGTCCCAAATCATCCCCTTAGCATACATATACCACCAGCCCTCTAATTACACCTTAAAACCCACCAAAAATCAACTTTTTGACACCTTAAAAATGGGTCCAAGAACCCACTTCGGAAATTCATCAAAATTCAACCAAATTAACATATAATGTATATTTCAACTTGATTAAACAAAACCCCAACTCTATTTAACAAAACAAGATGAAAACCCCATAAAAACTCAAACTTTAAAATCAAACCCTAATTCCCAAAAGTTCATATTTTTAAAATCTAAGACCATGTATGAGTAGGAAATGAAGAGGAGGTTTAGAAAATGATTTTACCTTTAAAAACACCCTTGAATTGATGAAGAAATTGATGGAAATATGAATTTAGGATTTGGGAGGGTTTGTTAGGGTTTCCATGGTGAAGAGAGGAAAATGAGGAAGATGACTACACCCTTTTTTTTTTTTGTTCTCTTTAACTTTCAAAAAGTGGTCTAGCTTTTTAAAACATTTAGGTTAAATCACCGCATTGCTCCCTCCTTTTTATTTTAAAACCCAATTAGCCCAAGTTAAGGTCAAATTGATTAAATTTTAATTTTACCGACTCGGACCACTAACCCGACTAACTCCTAGCCCCAAAACACGGGTGTTACAACTCTCCCCCACTTAAGGAAATTTCGTCCCCGAAATTTATCGGACAGGAACCCACTTCCCTTCTCACCACAACATACTAACCAACCGAAAGACTTACCACACAACACTTGTTATCTTACACTAAGATCTCAACTGATTCTTCAAGGCATGCCAATTTCAAACTCAACTCAATCTCTTCAACAAACATAGCACGGAACAGATCTAACTCACATTTCTGAATCATAGATACACGTAACACATCTCAAACCCCTTTCTAACTCTGGTGGTAACCGCAACAGATAACAACAGAACCAGCCCGATTCACAAACTCATACAATACTGCTTGAACACTTGACTCATAACTTTCTCTGACTGATCATCTGTCTTCATCAATTAACCAAACACTACGCAGACGTCTTCAAAATTATTCTAGTTGAAATCTCGAATCTCTATTACTCGCTTCCATTATGAACCTTCCACGGATGTAACAAATAGAAGGAGCTGAAGCTCGGTCTTGACACGCTGGCAATTTACACGCTTACTCTCTTACAGAACCACATCATTCATCCACTCAATCCAGAAGTACTCATCTTCAACCCACAATACGTCTTCATACAACTCAGATGCAATACAAATGAACTACCGTGCGCTTCGGCCAAAACAATACATCTCAAAACACTAGGTCAATCGGTACAACTGTTCTGTCTCTGAAATGCAAAACTCTATCATCTCTGAAACTGTATTCTGAAGGTCTTCCTTCTACTATGCCTCGCACGTGAGGTGCCAAGAATCTGTCTTGCAACTGTTTCTCATCAAACATTCTGACTCAAAGTAGTCTCAACCCGAAACTCGGCCACAAAACTACTATCATTCGGTAAACTGAATTCAGCAATCACATCTCGCAACCCAACTACTAATCTATCAACAAAATAACTCGAAACATCGGTTACTACGTAGACTCTCTTCAGATAGTACTCAATCTTGAGATCGCAGTCTTCAAGCAATTCTAACAACTCATGTTGTTCAAGTTTCAACCCTTCCTAGGTTGTCTAACAATTCAAGTTCTGATGATATGTACATACACACTGTGCATTTCTTACTATACAAGCCTTGTCTTCAAGTCTTCGAAGCAATTTCAACTGTAGTTAACTCTATGTCTCATATCGAATAACTCTTCTCACGGTCTTCCAACTATCTTGATGAACAAGTCACAATCTTCTGTCTTGCATAAGTACACAACCTAACTCTACATGTAATGCATCACTGTGGTTCACAACTCTTTCTCTGATATAAGTTGATTTAAGGTCGAAGCTCTCTTCAAAGTCTCTTTCAGTTTCTCAAGGGTTCATTGTCTCGCATCTAACCACACAACTGAACATTCTTCTGTAGCAATCTATTTATGGAGTAACTATCTTCAAAAGACTATTTACAATTCTCTGAGAGTAACAAGGCTAGACCTAAGAACTATAGATATCTGTCACAGTCTTCAATTTCTTCCAACTCACATCTTCCTTTGTCTGTTCAAGATTTGTTCTAATACACTCTGCTAATTTTCATGTTCTAAGAGGACATCTTCATTAACTCGAAGTTCACGTTGTACAACTTGGTATACAATTAATTCTCTAATAGAATCTACCACACTAACTTCAAAACTCGTCATGATCTTCCTCGGTACTTGAATATACTCATGTATCATCCTTGAGGACTACTACAAACTGATCAGGAAGCTTAGGAAAATATTATGTTCAACATCTCTATAAAGTAACCAACACACTAGTCCAACAAAACCGCATAACTCGGAACTCAAAACGGTCACATCTTGCCTCAAAAGTTGTCTTCGGTACTTCAATTTTTCTCACTTTCAACTGGTAGTAAACGGATCTCAAATTAATCTTCAAATAGACTGAAGCACACACTAACTGGTCAACAAATCACTGACACTTGTTTCGACGGTATGTAAACTGAACACATTCTCGTATTGTCACTCTTTCTTCTTCACAAATTACACTGTAGGACTATGAGATGATGCACTAGGCCTAATGAATCTAAGGTCTAACAAGTCTCGAAGCTAATTCTTCAACATTCTCAATTCTGTCGGAAGCCATAAGACACAGAGCAAACTAAAACACGAGCAACTCAGAGGCGACATCAATAATAAACTCTTCTTCGCTGTTAGGAGACAACCTGGGCGTTTCTTCTAAACACTTCTAGGAAGAATGACAAACTATTTTAACATTCTGCGGTCTAATCTTCGTTCAAAAAATCAAATCCATCACAATTGCTCAGCAAGCCTGTCAACTAAACTCAATCGACCTTTGATCTCTAAAACTGGATCAACATTCAATAAGAAGCTCACATCCTCACCTACCACTACAGTCTCACAAAAATCTGTGTCTTCAAAGCAACTCTCCCTTTGTCTCAACGTATACACTAATTCTGTGCTCTTCAAGCCAAACCTTGACAAAAGGTACATCAAAACCGTAGGAAGGCGATCGCTTCACACCTACGAGAAACTAGTAACTCTAAACCACCAACAACATCTTCTGTACATCTTTCTGATCACTACTGTCTCCCAAAGAGGCTAGTCTCATGCGTCTCTACATCTAAGGTCTCAACAAACTTATCTAATTTCTTACATGCTCACGCAAAAGGAGGTATTCGCAGAAATTGTAACTTCACATGTACGCAACTGATAGTCTTCGGTCCTCTTGTTTTCAGACTGGCTCTTCAACAAAATTTGACTCTTCTAGACTGTTCTTAGGGCATTTCAAAACTTCAAAAACGCGGTTCTGGGCACACACAGACAACCATACTGGAAAACCACCCAGACGCACACTGGCCCCAAACACACAAATCGGTTCCCATTCACGGATACTGATCGGCTGTCTTGCATCGAAATCATAGGCTGAACCCCAACGGTCACCAACCAACACTTCTAAATTTCAGATTACTCATACGAGACCCCTACCTAGATTTCGCCAAAAGAACTAAGGTACTCATACCTACCTCATCGAGCACATTCAAACTTGCATGCTTGTTAACAACATACGGAAGTACGAACTCAAAACCAATCAAAAGAGACAAACTCAAAACTGTACCAAGGGCTTATCCACTATAACATAGATACCACCTGACTCCCACTCACAGGTCTTCACTTCTTTTCACCAACTAATACCAGAATCGGTCTCGTCATCTCCCACCAACAAGAATCAACTCACGTGCACGCGGACTCGAGCAAACAAATTGTTCCTCAACTCCGGTACAACTATACTCCCCCAACTATAGCAAAGAACTTCCTCTACATCATCCCCATTTTCAAAACCACAACTTCCACTTACCGATTCACGGCCCACACACTAGCCCTAAACTTACTAAAAGCAATAAATCAATCACAATTTAACATACAAAATTGGGTTAGCAAAGGAAAGGTCCAAGTGGCTCAAGTATGATTTCCCTCACTTAAAATCCTTTTTCCGATGTAATAGAAGCAATGGGACTCTACTAAACATGTTTCAACCAAATCAGCACACAAACATGCTCAACCAAGCATATAACAAGGCATACTTGCTAAACAAGCAACACATGCGTACGATCAAACAACATGCATTCTCAATCAAACAATCACACATCACAGCATACACGGAAAACAAACAGCATGCTTTTAAACAAGCAATCAACATACTTGTCATACAAGCAATCGTACTTACAAAGCAAGCAAACACCGTGCATATCAATTCAAAACTTAAACTTACCTCACTTACCTGCCCAAGGTCTCGGAAACCTTAGGCTCTGATACCAACAAGTGTAACCCCCTCGTCCCGGTCTGGTCGGATGACCGGTCCGAGTGGGCCACACGGGGAAAACCGAAGCGAAACCCGTTAAGGCTTCCCCTCGGTTAACGACCCAGAAAATTTCTTTTAACATTAGTCTTATTCTAGATGCATTTATAGATCCTATGTAAAACACTACAGCGGAAGAAACAAACAACGTAACATGCACCGACCAAACAACCATAACAGCCCATTTTACTTCATTTCAGCAGGCCGTTTCGAAACACCTATAGGGTGTTCCGAAACGCCCTGACCTGGTCAACGGGCCTGGGTCAACCACAAGGTGACCGTTCCGAAACAGGGGTGACCCGTATCGGAACGACCTTGACGGTCAATATCTCGTGGTCAACGAGATTTGACCGTTTCGGAACTTCAAAGGCCCGTTTCGGAACGGTTTCATCTCGCCAATTTCTCAAAATTCCAGTGGCGAAAACGTTCCGGAACGGCCCTCATCCGTTTCGAAACGGCAGGCCATTTACACAGGGGCCGTTTCGAAACACGGGGACCCGTTCCGAAACACCCCCTGTCTGCAGACTCGATTTTGCTGTTTTGAGGCACAAAGGTGCCCCAAAACATCACCAAAACACATCATAACACCAAACCAATTAAACCCAAGACATACCAACCATACTATCATGCTTTAACAAGATTTAAACATGTCTAACACTAGGCAACACCTCACAAACATGCATTCATTCAAACACATATAATATAAACTCTTAAGGCATAAGGCTAACATTCAAAGTAAGCAATTAGGCATGGGTTAACATTCAACATGGCAACATACCATACAGAAGCAAGATACATCAAACTCAAATCAACATCACCTATCCCATTGCTTTACTATTACAATCTTTAAATTTAAACATCATACTTGAGCTAACCGTAAGCAACACTTGGAGGCCTTTCCTTGCCCTTGCCACCCACAAACCATTGATCTGCATTGTCGAACAAAAGAGAGCGTAAGCATAAAAGCTTAGTGAGGGTAAGCTCATAAAACAAACCTTCGACAATGCAGGGTCCAAGCACGAGCCACAACCAAGATAAAATGCATGATCTTACCTCCGATCCACACGAGCCATAAATAGATGATGCATGAGCATATATTCAATATCATGTCATGCTCAACATGATTAAATCCACAACGTAAGAAATCACATATATTACACCATGTTAGCAACACATCCCAAATCACATTGGCTCACAATTAACCACATATTGGCAACATAAACTACAATCCGTATTGGCACCTAGCTATGACCCGAATACGCGGATAACCCGTTGGAACGCATTTCCAACAACAACATTACCTCGGTGGGATTCCACTCATCACCGGTCCTTGCATGTGCGGGATTCCACTCATCGCCACATGCCCTACGGATGGGATTCCACTCATCATCACGTAGAAATATAAATAAAATTTCCGGGCGAACCCGTACTCCTCCTTGGTGACTCAACGCCACCAAGGCCACGCGCGACTTTTGACTCATGTGTACACACTAACATCCTAATGATCGATCATTTGTACCCAAGCATACTAGTGCCAATACTACACATTTCATTACTCTTTCACAATATTAATTTATAACACTTCCGTGCTTAGCACGTACTCACCTTGACTTACCGTCATGCATAAACCACATTTCCATGCCTAGCATGTACTCACCATGATCCTTGGATCATGAAACCACCTCATAAAATCATTTCACACGTCAACACCACATGTACATAATTAACAACCACATCACATTATATTTTACACATGTGTATAACCATATCATATCTATCATCAACATGCATATAACAATGCATCAAACTTGCCTCATCATACATGTATACAACATATACATAATCAACACTACCACAATTTAATACGAGGCATGTACAACCATTAAAAAGTGCAACCAAAGTCTCTAATCAAAGCTTGGGATTAGGCTACCACTCTAATCCCAACTCTAGGTGGGTTTACCAAGCCCATCCTAGGTTCACATGCTTGAACCAAATACTCAAAACCATTTGAAAATATTTAACCACTCACCTAAGCTTCCAAGCTCCAAGCTCAACTACCAAGCAAGCATCACCTTCAAGTTTCCGGATTTCTTCCCGAAGCTCCTCCAACGCAAACCCTCGCTTCTAAACAACCTCAATACAATTCAAATAATCCTCAAATCAGCCCAACATCAAAATATCAACCCGGAATACAAATTCAAATATCAAACCCAACATTTCAAGTCATGACCAAACCCCATACTTAGCAATTTCGGACAGCCCTAATACCTCATCCAAAAACCTTGTTTCCAACATCCATTGCACCCACAAATGATCTCAAATCAATCCCTAACCATAGTACTACCATTGGGCTATCAAACCCCACCTTAAACAACCCCCAAAACTCACCCAAAACCCTCCAAAACACCATTTTCGTACTAATATTTTACCCAGCAGAAAATCATGTTTTTAAACACCCAAATGACATCTAAATGGTCCCAAATCATCCCCTTAGCATACATATACCACCAGCCCTCTAATTACACCTTAAAACCCACCAAAAATCAACTTTTTGACACCTTAAAAATGGGTCCAAGAACCCACTTCGGAAATTCATCAAAATTCAACCAAATTAACATATAATGTATATTTCAACTTGATTAAACAAAACCCCAACTCTATTTAACAAAACAAGATGAAAACCCCATAAAAACTCAAACTTTAAAATCAAACCCTAATTCCCAAAAGTTCATATTTTTAAAATCTAAGACCATGTATGAGTAGGAAATGAAGAGGAGGTTTAGAAAATGATTTTACCTTTAAAAACGCCCTTGAATTGATGAAGAAATTGATGGAAATATGAATTTAGGATTTGGGAGGGTTTGTTAGGGTTTCCATGGTGAAGAGAGGAAAATGAGGAAGATGACTACACCCTTTTTTTTTTGTTCTCTTTAACTTTCAAAAAGTGGTCTAGCTTTTTAAAACATTTAGGTTAAATCACCGCATTGCTCCCTCCTTTTTATTTTAAAACCCAATTAGCCCAAGTTAAGGTCAAATTGATTAAATTTTAATTTTACCGACTCGGACCACTAACCCGACTAACTCCTAGCCCCAAAACACGGGTGTTACATCATATTTCTGATATCTATCGAGTACCTCTAAGAAATGAATTAGGCCATAAAGCGTGTACCATGTATCTGTAATTACTTTCTGTTCTAAATTAAGGTAATATGCTTAAAATTTAAAAGTATGATATTTTAATATGAAAGGAAAACAATTCTTTGATTTCTGACCCCTGTTATGGAGAATATATCTGATATATGACATTGAATACGAAATGATGATAATGATAATAAAATAAATTCGATATATGTCTTCTGGTATAAAAGTACATTTAATATTTATTTTCTGCTATATTGTCTTCTGAATATAAATTGAAAACATCTCTGGTATATTATCTGGATATGAATGATGATCTGTAGGCTCAGCGCTGATAAGTCCTTCTGTACCTAAGCTCCTACGCCCAATGGGCCTAGGGTAAGCCTTTCTGTTAAGCTCCTACGCCCACGGGCCTAGGGTAAGTCTTTCTGGACCTAAGGTATCCCCTTAGGTAGGCTCCTCCGCCTCAGGCTTAGGGTAAGACCTTCTGTATGCAGTTCAGGTGGAATTGCATTTTGGGGGTTCGGTTGGAGGATAGTTAAGTAAGTTAATAAAACTTTCTGACCTCTCCTCACGTATACCCTACTAAATTATTGTATTAAAGTTGAACGCTCAGTAAACTTAAAATTCACGTTTAATGAACCACTTTGAACTCCTTAATTCAACTTCTGAAATCTGAATCTCTGCTTTAGACTCACATCTTGAGTTCGGATGATCTATTAAGGAACAACTTTGTTACCTCCTAGTATAATGCTCCTCTGAAATCTCGGGTCGTAATTTGAGCTTATTGTTACATAGTTCTTCATGACAGTGTTAAGCTTGCCTTACCTGCTTGTGATTTTAGCATCCCTTGGTAGTTTGTATTACTGAGCTTTTCGAAGCTCACGTTGTTTTTACCATCACAGGTTAGAAGATCGACCATGTCGTAGCTGTCAACATCGGTATGGAGTTTCTTCGGTTTGCTTGCGGAGTATGGTATCTGTGTAATTAGGGGGCATGTATGTCACATCTTGATTTACATTCGAGTCTAAAACTTGTTTTAGAAATTTGTATCATAGTTTTTATTTTGTAGTCTGAATATTTTCTGGAATTGTATTCTAATTCAAAATTTGATTTATGATTTTAAATGGTTAACGATTTGTTTATTTGAAATTTTAAAGTGGGTCGCTCTTGTGACCCTAATGTGACTTCCTAGAATCCGTTGTAACGCATAGGCGGGTCTAGGGGGTTACAAACCTAGTCAAGGCGTATCGAAACACCCTCTGGGCTTTCCGATACGGCCTGCAGTTTAAGTTTAAAATGGGCTGTTTTGTTGGGCTGTTTGGTTGTTTGCCTCGCTTGTTTCTTCCGATGTTGGCTTTTTCACATAGGACATAATAATGCATCTAGAAAAGATAATAATAAATGAAAAGTTTTCTCGGGTTGTTAACCGAAGTGGAGCCTTAACGGGTTTCGCCTCAGTTATTCCTGTGTAACCTGCTCGGACCGGTCAAGCGTCTGAACCGGGACGAGGGGGTTACAAATAGAGGTGGCAATCGGGTCATTCGGTTCGGGTTCGGTTCGGGTCGTTTTGGTTCGGGTCATTTCGGGTCTATCTAGAATCGGTTTAGATTCGGTTCGGGTCGGTTCGGTTCGGGTCTAATTCGGGTCTGTGATGAGTTAGATTCGGTTCAGGTATTGGATCGGGTCAAAATCGGATCGGTTGTTTTCGGGTCGGGTCAATATCGGATCGGTCGCTTTTGGTTCAGGTCAAAATCGGGTCGTTCGGGTCGCTTTCGATTCGGGTTAAAATCGAGTCAATTTCGGGTCAATTTCGGGTCGGGTCAACATTTAAATTTTCGGGTCAATTTGATTTGAGTTGGGTTAAAGGTTTGAGGTTTAGTATTTATGGTTTAGTTTAGAGTTATTGATGTATGAGATTAATTCTAATTCAACTTGTCAATCTATGCATTTGAATTTGATTAAATATTTAAATCAAAGTTTCATGTATCCATATAATTTTTTTTGTATAATTATATTGAATCAAAGTTTATAATAATAATAATAATAATAATAATAATAATAATAATAATAATAATAATAATAATAATAATAATAATAATAATGTCTGAAATGAATTAATTTATTAAACTTAGGATCTAATTGAATTAACTAAAATCTAAAAGCATAAATCACGGACATAATTAAAATAATTTTAAAACTAAATGTGAAATTTCAATTAAATTAATCTAAATTGAAACTCAATTAAATCAAGAAAAATAGAAAGACAATTGGTAAAAATAGAGAGGGAAAAAACAAAATTTTGGAGGGAAATAAGCCACCAATTTTTTAAGCTAGATTGAAAAAAAAGAAAAAGACAATTGGAAAAAATAGAGAGAGAAAAGACAAAATTTTGGAGGGAAATAAGCCACCAATTTTTTAAGCTAGAGATTAATTACTTTTTAGGTCATGTTGCATTTAAAATGTTACATTTTAGTCAACTTTAAGTTTTAATTTAATTTAATTTAGTCACAAGTATTCCTACGGTTTAGACTTCGGATATACAAATCCCCTCCCCGTAGTGATATTTAGTCTCTAAAAATTTACTTTTAGTTGAAATTGACTAATCTTTGTAATTTAGTCTATTAATTTAATATATTGATATTTTCGTTCATTTTAATTTCAAAGATTTAATTTTTAGCCAAAATTGACCCCTATTTATTTATATGGTATAATTACAAATTTGATCATTGGACTCTCAAATTTCTCCACTTCCAAATTGTCAATTTAGTCTAAAATTTCAATTTTATGCTATATTTTATGATGAAATTATAAAATTGGTCACCAAGATCTCAAATTTTTATACTTCATTTTATTATTTATTATATTGTTAACAATAGATATTCAGGTTAAAATCGGGTCAAAATCGGGTTAAAATCGGGTCGATATTCGGTTCAGCTTTCGGTTCAGGTAGCATTCGGTTCGGGTCCATTCGGTTCAGGTCTATTCGGTTCGGGTCTATTTCGGTTCGGGTCCATTTCGGTTCAACAAAAAATTTCGGTTCGGTTCGGGTTTCGAGTCAACTTCGAATCATCATGTTCGGGTCAAAATCGGGTTTCAGTTCAGGTAATTCAGTTCGGGTTTCGGGTCTTAGGTCAAGTTTGCCAGGTCTAGTTACAAATATAATCAAGATCTTGTATAGAAATCTATCCAGAAGTATAGATATTGAATTGGCCAATGTAGAAAGACGCTTTGAACTTCTAAAAGAGAAATATTTGGACCAGCAATCCAAACACCTAAAGGTGTAATGCAAGTGAGACACAAATAAGTAGTCGTAAATACGGCTTGAATTATGATTTATGAAAAGTTTTAATTACTTTAAGGTGGATGCAATTACTTTGGCAGTTATGAAATATTTTATATGCATCTAATTATTTTGTGGATCCCTATTTATCCTTGAAGGATTTAAAATGCTAAAAGCATTTGGAAATTTAGAGGAAATTTATTTAGACACGTCTCATTGAATATTTTGACACATTTGGTATAATTGTGTTAGTGAGTACTAATTGAGGAAATATTGTAAGAATGATCATATTTCCTTATGTATTTTTATAAAGGAGCTTTGGATCAAGATTCATTATAATAATTTGAATTTCATAAGAACTCTTGAAGAGCTTCAAATTGGAAACTCGTGAAGTGCTTTCAATGCATTTAATGAAAGTATTTAGAAAAAAGAATCTTAACGTCAAGTTTTATCTCGACTAGGAAATCGAGCATTTAAATGTCTCTTTGTCTATGAATGGACATCAACTGAAAGAATCTTAAAGAAGTTTCAATATGGATAAAGCATATCTATTGAGTATCCTTATGATTGCAAGATTATTGGGTGTGAATAAATTTATCTTCAAAAGAAAGATAAATAAATAATTTGCCTGGAAACATCATATATTAGTTGGTCAAGAAATATCCATGGATATACAAAGATCATTACCTCTAGATCTTCAAACATTCGTCGATGCCTCCTAAAATCTTGTAGAAATAATTGTTATGCATGAGGCAAGCCAAAAATGTGTTTGACTAAGACCATTGACATAACATATCCAGAAGATATGTGATTTACTTTCACAATATATGATACAAATGCTATCTTGTAGAGATAATGCAAGGTGGATATATCATGGAACATATTACTCCAAAGTTTTATCTCTCACGATCTTTAGAAAATAGTATTCAAGATTTAATTATGAAGATTCAAACATCTTATGTGATGTTTTCATGGGGTGAAGTAAATACATGTTGCACTCTTTTTTTCTTAACCGAGGTTTTGCCCAATGAATTTTCTTAGTAAGGTTTTTAATGAGGCAACATGTTATATATATCAAAGATGTGTGTACTCTTTTTTCTTCATTAAAGAATCTTTTCGCACTAGATTTTTATCTTAGTAAGGTTTTAACGAGGCACATTATCTTCATAGACATCCAAGGGGGTGTTATGAATATTTATCTATGTGGATGTCTATAATGATAAGAACTTTATCTATGAGATTTGATTTACTTTATCATTAAGAATATTGTCTCCATTAATTAGAGTTTAATGTATTATGTACTTCTTATGCCTATAAATAAATGAAGACATTGTACACAAGTCTAGTTTTGATGATAATACGAATCTCCTTCTTTCTCTCATCTCTTTGTTATTTTATTCTTATTCGTTGTTCTTCTTTATTTTATTCACAACAAACTTCATATTATTTGAAACATTCTAACTCTCCTTTGTTATTCAAATTAAATGTTTCAAGCTATTTTAGTTTATAGAAATTTTATTATTAAAAAAAGTGTATATATTTTTATTTATTTAAAATAACATATTTAAATGATTAATTTTTATACTTGTATTAAATATAAATTCGAACTAATTAAGTTTTTAAATTCAAACTAAAATTAAATTGTTAACATTTTATGATGAAATTAAATTAAAATTTCAAATTCAAATCAAAATTTAAAATCATTAAATCAAATCTATCACAAAACATCTCATAAATTAAGGGTGATACATACAATCCCTTGATTGAATCTAAAAACGGTAGGATTCATGACTTCACCAACCAAAAACATAAATTACACACAAAGCCAATGGGCAGAAGGTCAACAATTAACCAAACCATAAAGCAAATTCCAAAGTTCTTTGCTCAAAATAAAAACATAATTCTGAAACACTCATTTTTTCAGGATTATTTACCAACATACTTTTTGGGGAGTACAAAATTAACTTTGGAGAAACAGACGTTTTCTTCTCTTTTCCTGAAAGTAGATTTTTTTTCTGACCAAATTCGATTACCAAGGGTGTGATGAAGACCGAATAAACTGATGAGTTAATTGCACTATACGTCCCTAAACTATGACACTCATTCTAAATTAATTTTTAAATTTTTAATTATTCTAATTCCATCTTAATTTTATCTTCAAACTATGTTCTTCATTCTAAATTGGATCTCTCACTTTGAGTATTCCATTTTCATCCCCAAACTATGACTCATTATAATTGGTTCTCAAACTTTTTGAACGTTCTAATTTCATCCTCAAATTATTACTATATGTTAATCATATTTTAGGTTAATAAAATCGTTATAAAAATTGTTAATTGACATAAAACACTAATGTGTATCATGTAATAATATGTAGTATAAACGAAAATTTGAAGATAAAATTAGAATATTCAAAAAGTTGGGACCAATTTAGAATAAGGGTCATAGTTTAAGGATGAAAATAGAATAATTAAAAGTTTAAAGAGCAATTTAAAATAAGTCATAATTTGAGGATGACATTAAAACATTTAAAATTTTAAAAATAAATTTAGAATGAGGGTCATAATTTGAGGACAAATGATGCAATTAACTCTAAATCGACGATGAAAAGGAAAAGTCTGCTTTCTCAAAACTGTCTTTGTAATTAAAAGGCTTAACTATAAAATAAGTGCTCAAATTAGGTCTTTTTTTTGCAATAGATGCCTAAAATATTTTTTGGTTAAAATAAGTGCTTAAAATATTTTTTAGCTAAAATAGGTGTCTAAAAATTTATTTTTGGCTTGTTTTAAAGTCAATAGGAGTACCTGCTTTGACACTTATTTTAACAAAAAAAGGCTTAACTACAAAATAGGTGTCCAAATTAGACCACTTTTTTATAATAGGTGTCCAAATTAGACCACTTTTTTACAATAGGTGCCCAAATTAGACCACTTTTTTACAATAGGTGCCTAACTTTTTTTTGGCTAAAATAGGTGTTTAATGTTTCTTTTTTTATCTAAAATATGTGCTTAAAGTTTCATTTTGTTACTGTTTTAAGGTAACGCCGTTAAATTTTTTAACACCCAATCAAAAATTGACACATATTTTTTATTTAATTTTTAATATTTTCTTAAAAAACTGAAAAAAATAAAATATTTTTAAAAAATATATAAAACTTCTCAAAACTTTAAAAACAGTCCCAAATTTTAAAATTGGCGCCATTATCGTCGACGGTAGTCTCACCGAACCTCACCACCGTCGTCTTCAGAGTCTTCCGTCTATTTTTCTCAACCACCCATCGTCGGTAATCGGTGAGAGGTGTATCGGTCGAACATCGAACGATTGGACCTTTTCACGTTCGTCGTTTATCATCCGATTGACGCGCCTCCCACTGATTACCACCGATGGGTGGTTGAAGGAAATGGGTGAGGGACTCTAGTGACGGCGGTAGTAAGGTCCGACGAGGTTATTGGCGGTGCAATGGCGTCAGTTTTGAGTTTTTGGCTTCTGGGGCTTTAGGGATTTTAAGATTATTTTGTAATTTTTTAAATTTTAGAAAAATTTTAATTTATTTTATTTTCAGTTTGTTTATGAAAATAAAATTTTAAAAAAAGCCACAAGTCAAGCTATAATTGGGTGATGAAATTTTTTGATAGATTGACTTTAATATGGGCAAAAATAAAATGTGGAGCACTTATTTCAGCCAAAAAATAGTTTAGGCACCTATTATATAAAATTGACAAAATTTAGACACCTATTTTATAATTAAGCCAAAGAAAGAAACTTTTAAATATTTATTTCAACCAAAAAATACTCTAGGCATACATTGTAAAAAAATATATACAGATTGAACACTTATTTTATAATTAAGCCTAAATAAAAAAATCTGCAAAACCAAATTCCAAGTTGGCTAAAGTTGCATCCCTCAACTATCAAGAAAATTCACATGAAAAACAACCCATTAACTTCGAAACCTACCAATTCCGTGCAAGCAATGCATCATTTCATGCTTTGCCTTTTAGCCATTTTAGATTTCACAACAATCATTGTTACACTACGAAAACAGTTTGTGACGTCCAAAACTTGAAACTGTATTATCAGTGGACAGTGGCGGATCTAAAAATTTAAAAATAAGGTTCAAAATATTTTTTTTCTCAAATGGGTATGTAAAAATAAAACTTTTCTTTACATACTAAACAAAAAAATTCAAAAGAAACACTAAATTAAACTTATTTTTCAAAAAATAAAAATAGGGATACGGATGCGGATGCACCCCGCCGAGACTGGGACGCTGGGTGCATCCACCACTGTGAATGATATGACAGAATGTATATGTACAGATAGAAAAGAACATCAACAAACCAACAGTAAACATCCTCCACCAAATCTACTAATATACTGTCAAACCATGCCATATTTACAGGAAGAAAAGGCCCTAAATGAACTACTCCGATCTTTCCGTTTCTGTCGGTGTCCCATGCATATGCATGTAACACAAAAACATTCGGCATTCGAAACTTAAGTTACTCAAGTCACCAAAAATGAACGTCCATGGAATCAGTTCCCTCACTGTATCAGGATGCAATTACAAATCACTTGCTTTTTTCTGTACGAGTCTCGCGGGTGGATGCCTACCTTTTATTTTATCGCATCTGTTCGAGACTTCACCGCCTCATGGAACAACCTAAAAACAAAATGAGAAAAATGCTAGATGCTTAGGATTAAAAGAAGTGATTTACATTATCTTTTAAGAATCTTAGCTATTATATAAGTAAAAGATCATTGCTGATAAATTTTACCTGATCATTGCACGAAGCATCAGTTACCAGAGTTCCCGGCTTCTTTGTGCTACATTCGCCGCTAGTCTTTTCACCTTGTTCCTCGTCTACAAAGTTTTGATCCGACACCTCTGCAAAATAAGCAACCAACCTTCTATAGTTTAATTACTTTGACAGTTGAAATATATCACTTTAAGCATCCCTTATTTTGCAACATAGAAGATCCATTTGATGGACATTGTACTAATAACAAATAAATGCATATAACAACCTTATGTTACCGACCTGACTGGATGATTAAGTAAAAAAAAAGCCTAGAACTCATTCTCACTTACAAGCCAAAGTTGCATGAAATTTAACACCAAACGAACATGAGGACTAACTGAATCAAACTCATGCTCAAATTGTAAGCTTTGGCGCTTTGAACTGTATAGAGAGGGATACTAATCATACTATATATCATATGCATCTGATAATCTTGAATAAATTTATTTTGTTACACCCCAAACATATAATAGAAAGAAAGCATGATTGCATTAGAGTCGAAAACAGAAGTGATATCACTTCAAGTGAAACATAGACAAACTCAACTTTAAAAGTCAAACATCGAGCAAGTCTAAGTTGGATGAATTAACTGAGGTACCACCGCAGGCACGCAAAACACGAATTTTAGATAGCATCTCCATGAACACACCAAAATATCACTGCAGGGATCTGTTCTACTTCCATTTGCATTAAAGTGTTTAAGAAGCCGATAAATAGACATTGCTTCCTTTAATTCTTTCACATTTACATTGTTTGTTTTATTACCTTTGGATGAAGCGTGATCTTGAAGACTACGAGCGGCTAAAACACCGCAAGACGAAGACCCAGATCTGAAGTGCTGGATCCAAGGACTGGCCACAAAAGAATGAGAGCCATCTCTTTTATTTAGTTGAAATCCAGGTCTTTCAAAATTGATCTTCTTCCAGCAACCACCTCGAAGAACCTTAAACTGTATTAAAGATTGGAAAATGCAGAATTGGCATAGGGAATAGAGAGGGAACTCCACCATTATCATGAAACAGAGATTAGACTTTAACCTGGCCTGAAGAAATACAATGTGTTTTCCTTGATGATTTCGATCCTGGCAATTTCTCCTTTGAGTTCCAACCAAGAGTACTCATAGAATCATATAACTGGTCAACAAATGATGCTTCCATGGATTTAAGGTACAAACTGTGCTTCTCATCTGTCCATTCTGTAGAGGTAGATTCTTTTATCAGAGAATCCTGTTGCGTTATCATTAACAACCACGATTAATAAGTTTTCCCAAAGTAAACAAATAATTGTGCAAAACAAGATTAGAAAGCAATAAACAACCCAAATTAAAAAAAAAAACATATAATTAAGGAGACCAGATTAGAGCCAATACCATGAAATATCTGATGAAAAAGAAAAATGTGATGTAGCTTAACTTCTTGAAGAAATAAAAGGGATTGTCAATTTTCTATGCTTCCAAGTTACAAATCCTCAATTAACAGTACCCAACTATCAAAGCTACTTGGAAGTTAGAAACATGTAATGATAATTACTCGTCTTTCTTAGAACTTTAGTTTTAATGCTCAACAGAAACGTTATAAATGAAAATCAAAAGGATATGCATGATTGAAAATGATAATAATTTACCATGTAAAGAGGTTTATTACTAAATATTATATGCTTAAAGTGAAGTTTGGAAATTTAGCTGATTTAAAAACTAAACCCATGTCACTCAAATTTACTTCCTTTAAACAAGGGAAAAACCCATGACTCAATGCATAAATCAATAACCATAAAAGATCTGGGACGAAGAAGAAGAAGAAGAAGAGGGTGTACCAGGCTTGGGTTTTGCCCATGGTGAGCAAACTCGGGTGATCTCTGAGGAGTCAACTCAGAGGCAGAAGCATCTGAACTCGTCCGAGACTCGATTCTTGTAAAACCCTCCATGCAAAATACAGCATAAAAGAAAAGAAAATATCCCCTGAGTTGAGAAGATAAGAAGAAAAAAAAACAATTTTTTTCTTCTTCCTTTTAGAGAAAAGAGAGGTTTTTGAGCCGGAGAAGAAGAGAATAAAAAATGGCAGGTGAGATGTGATATGAGGTTGAGGAGGGACAAAAGAACGTTACAGTTGTCATCGCTTTTACACGTGTCATGGGACCTTCACTTTGCCACGTCATTTCTTAGGTTTAGCGAATACGGCGAGCAGATATTTTATTGGCCTTCAAAATATCTAATCTTCCACTTCTATTTTCTTTTATTTACTATTTAATTATGCTTATCACGTTTTTTTTATAAAATATAATTAATTTTTTTGATAAAGTTAATGTTTATTTTATAATTTATATTCAAATTTTGTAGCTCTAATAATATTATTTTTAAAGTTTGAATTTAGATTTTTTTTCTCCAAGTACAATGTGCTTTGTCGTTGCATAAACATTTATCAATAAATATAAATAAATTATTAAATTTGTAAAGTGAACGTAAGAATATTTATTTTTTGATATAATTCATTTTTCATTCTATGGATTTTATAGGGCAAATATGTAGATCATGCGAACTAGGGACTTGATAGAGTTAGTAGAAAATTAAAAGAGCTAAAATACAAATAAACATGTAAAACAGGACAATAGGACATGATTACACAAATGCAAAGGCGAAAAGGTTGAAATTGTAATTAACCTAAGGGTATGTTTGTTTCACTGTAATTGGTTTTCCTGAAAACGTCTTCATAACTTTCCGCTGTTTGGTTCTTGGAAAATGAAAAAGTCAAAGTAAAATCAACTACAGTCAATGGAAAACAGACCTTGTTTCAGTGTAAAATGACTTACCCATTGATTTTCGGTAAGGGTCTGTTTGTTTCACTGTAATTGATTTTCCTGAAAACGTCTTCATAACTTTCCGCTATTTGGTTCATGGAAAATAAAAAAGTCAAAGTAAAATCAACTACAGTCAATGAAAAACAGACCTTGTTTCAGTGTAAAATGACTTACCCATTGATTTTCGGTAAGTCGCTTTTCTTCCTCTCATTCTCTCTACAAATACTAACCTAAACCATGAACCTTAAAACCTAAACCCTAAACCCTAAATACTAACATAAAATCTAAATCATAAACCTTAAACCATAAATTTTAAATTATAAACCCCCAAACCCCAAACCTTAAACACAACCCCCTAAACCATAAATCTTAACATAAACACTAAACACTAACAAAAACCCTAAACCTTAAATATTAACATAATCATTAAACACTAACAATAAACCCTAAACATTAAACACTAACATAAACCTTAAACCCTAAATGAGCACTTAAACACTAAACCCTAAACTTTAAATCCTAAAACCTAAACCCCTAAACCTTAAATGTTAACATAAACACTAAACACTAATACAAACCATAAACCCTAAATATTAACATAAACATTAAACACTAGCAACAAACCCTAAACATTAAACACTAACATAAATCATAAGCACTAAATGTGAGCTTAAACCCTAAACCATAACTTAACCTTAAACACTAAATGCTAAACACTAACCCTAAACCGTATATGATAAACCCTAAACACTAACATAACTCTAAACCATAAACACAAAACTCTAAATGATATATCATAAACAGAAACCCTAACCCTTAAAACAAACCCCTAAAGCCTAAATATTAAACCATAAACACTAACATAACCCTAAACTATAAACACTAGTCCATAAACACAAAACCCTAAATACTATATTATAAACATAAACCATAAACCCTAAATGTTAAACCCTAAACACTAACATGAACCTTAAACCCTAAATGTTTAACCTTATATATTAAACCCCAAACACTAACATAAACCCTTACCCTAAACACTAACCCATAAACCCTAAATACTAACATAAACACAAAACCATAAACAATAAACACTAACATAAACCCTAATCCTTAAATACTAATATAAACATTAAACCCTAAAATTTAAACACTAACTTAAACCTTAACATAAACTCTAAACCCTAAATGTTAAACCTTAAACACTAACATAAACCCTAAACAATAAACATTAACCCCTAAACCCTAAATGCTAACATAAACATTAAACCTTAAACACTAAGCATTAACATAAACCTTAAACCCTAAATGATAACCTAAACCATAAACACTAAAAGCTAAACACTAAACCATAAACACTAACCTAAACCTTAAATGATAAAACCTAAACACTAACAATAAACCATAGACCCTAAATACTACCATAAACCATAATCACTAAACCCTAAACCTTAAATATTACCATAAACCTTAAATCCTAAACCCTAAACCCTAACCACCAACCTAAACCATAAACACTAATCTAAACCCTAAATCTTAAACCTTAAATATTAATCCCTAAGTGCTACTATAAACACTAAATACTAATCTAAACCATAAACCATAAATGCTATCCTAAACCCTAAACCTTAAACACTAACCTAAACCTTAAACCATGTTTTGGTTGGAACTTGTTTTTACCATTATCGATGCTTGTTTGTGGATTGTTCATGAAATTTTCAGGAAACTCTACCAAACAGTGTAAAATGAATTGTACAACATCATCCAAACACCGGAAAATGATTTCTGCAATTAGTTTTCCAACAACTGTAGTTCATTTTCCAGAATTTATTTTCCAGAAACAGTTTTCAGTGAAACAAACAGACCCTTAGTTCACCAAAAAAACATGCAGATTTTTTTTTGGAGGGTCTAGTCAAGTGTAGGTCGCCTTACGCAAAAACGATGTCGTTTTCTCCCTCTTTTCTTTCTATCGTATTCTATCTTAAGTATTTCCATGTTCCAGCAAGGGCCATCATCAATCGACGTGCCAGTCATTTCGTTAGTAGATTATGGCTTAGTTTGTGGTTGCTTTTAAAAAGTGCGGTGAAAAAAGTGATTTTCAAACTAGCTGTTGAAAAGTAGTTTTGAAAAACTGGTTAGTGTTTGTCATTGATGTCAAAAAGTGATTTTGAGGAGATAAAATGTCTATTTTAGACATGATATTGAAAAGTAAAAGTAAATTTGGGTGGTTGTTCAAATTAATTAATGTTATGATTTATGAAATAAATCAATTTTAATTATAATAAAAAATTATTTTTTTATAAAATTTAATTTGAAAATATAAACTACATTCTAGATTATATACGAGCATACCACTTACACATTAATAATAAATATAAAATAAAGTACAAATAAAACAATTTTATTTTCAATATAAATATTATAAAATATATATTATTTTACAATTATATATGCATAAATATTATTTTAACAATAAATGATAATTAAATAATAAGGGTAAAAAAGTAATTTTATTTTCAAACTAGCTTTTCCACCCAAGAAGCTATAAAATCCAGCTTCTTGGTTTGGGTGGAAAAGCTAGTTTTAAAAGCAACCAAAAACAGTATGTTTTAACTAAAAGCACTTAAAAAAGTGATTTTTGGTTGCCAAACACAACCAAAAACAGGCCCTATATAGGATGGAAAAAGGCGAGTTTGATTAGGTGTTAGTAAATTGTTTTAGTTAATCAATAAATTTGCGTTATTTTATTTTCGATTCTAAATCGTAACAAATTAAATTAAATAGTTGATTAACCGTTTAATAAGATTTTTCAATTCAATTCTGTTCTAATAATGATTTTTTTAATTTCATTTATTAAAATATTAAATTCAATAATATGGTGAATTTAATTATTCGATGGTCATAAAAGTATAAAAAAATAAAAAATAAAAATTCACACATTCTAGTAATTGATCTCAAAATAAAATAAAAAATCAAATAATTGAACCTTAAGATATCTTCCCATTAAATTTTTTTATTTGCAATTGCTCTCTTTCACTTTAGTTTTTCAAAATTAATTCCTACGAAATCCCTCATTTCGTTTGTTTATTTATTTATTTAATAAAAACATAACATTTCGTGGATTTGACTTTGTTTATCGTTATTGTAAAATTTAGTTTACATAATGTTTATTTTCTTCAATTAATCAATTAAATTTAATGTGATTGTGTTAGACTAATAACTAATTAGTTGTTAGTTTATTATTAGAATTAGTTTGTCTGTTATTTAAATTTGTTAGAGTTTAGGTATAAATACCAACTCATTGTATTGGGCTTAAAAACTATCTTTTTTAGTCATCGTTTTAATAAAAAATAAATCAGATTTCATTTTTCTATTATAATTTCTCAAACACTAAACAAAGAGTAAAAATCTCCTGCCCCTAACCATACCTCCTTCTATGCCCCCTGCCTAAAAATACTTAAAAATTAAATCTTGCCCCATAACCCTAATTTTTATATCCTAAACCCCAAACCTTAAACCCTAAAAAATACACCTTACCCCTAATTCCCTACACCCTAACCCTAAACCCCAACCTTAAACCCCAAAACCTAAACCTTAAACCCACTATTTTAAAGTGGGGCACAAATGGGGGCATACTTTGGGGGCAGATGATTTCCATTCCTAAACAAACACTCTTCATTTTTTCTTATCACCGTCCATCGTCTTATCACCGGCCACCAAGGCTTCAGTCTCACATATTGATATTATCATTACTATAATATGAATAAAAATATAAAAATAAAAAAATTTAAATGTTTAATATCTTTCAAAAACATTTTTTCAATTTATAAACTGAGAGTATCATATTATATGTTGAAAAAAAATCGATTAACTAAAACAATTTATAACCTTATTTCATGAAGCTGAAAATGAATGAAAACAAATATATGGTGCATCCTTTGATATATTACAATATGAACTACATAAATCTATGGATACATCACTTTTAAAGAGAGAACGTGAGTTCAAACCTTGGGAATAGCATTATTGGGAAGGGCAGCCTCACACTCTGAATATGAACCGTAAGACGAACATGCATATAACAAAAATAAAATACATGGATAGTTAGTTGGGACTTGTTAAACCTTCATTGTCCTAATGTTTCAGAAATGGAATAGTTTCAAGAGCTATACAGCAGTGGTTGGTTGATCGTTACATGTGTCATGCATGTCGATTCTGTCAATTTTACTTGACTTTCCCTCATCATATAGCAATTAGTTTAACTTGGAAGATTGAAACTTTGATCTTGAGGTAACTTGAATCATCCTGATCTATTTATGTTTCTAACAGGTGGCATCCATGTTTTTTAAGGAAATAGTGTCTCGATTGGTCACCTCATTCAGTGAACGATGCCGATTGATATATGGCCCTGCTGTTCTAATCCTCGAAAACTCCTATAGATAAAGGGCATGAATTACGAGTATTTGTGTTCGAAAAGCAGCCTCCAAACTCTGCATTTAAACGCATGCATTCGGAATTTTGATAGATACAGTCTCAGTCTCAGTCTCAGTCTCACAATACCTGCCCTTGGGGCTGTTCTTGTTTCGTGTGCTGCCTATCCCCTTCAAAACTTGTCTTAAATATCATTTCATCGGTAGCTTTTACCCTTTTTTTAATAAGTTGTAACCATAATGAATTTTTTACTTAATTGATTTATAGGTATATGCATAAGTCAATTTCATTAATGGTGGATGAGATGATTGATGTTTTGATTGATAATTTGTATAAGTATTGGGCTCAAATACGTTAAAAAAATCTAACACGATCTTGTATGTTCTACATAGATTTAAGTATAGATACATATTAATTCTTAATATATCTTCTTTCCTATTGCACTCTTTTTAACATTCTTCTCATATTTGCTCCGAGATGATTAAAAATAATTTTTAAAAATTGTTCTTCTTCGTTAGCTTTCTTCTTCACCGGCAACGATCTTTAGCCGTCTTGCTAATTTTGAAGATAAATAAAATTCATCTTCTATTGGTGAATGTTTTATTTTTCAAGTTTTTTTTTTGCTTTGTCAGATTCATATCACATTTGTTATTTCGTAGTTCTTTCGTCTTTTTTATGGCAGTTCTTTCGTCTGTTTTTATAGCAGTTATAGTCTGTCTTTATGGTAGTTGTCTATCTTTTGATAATTTTGCATTCGGATGACGAGTATCAACGAGCGTTTGTCAGTGAAGGAGGTCGGTATGTATATGATTAAGATCTCCTTTTATGGTTGTACCGTAAAGCCAAGAAGAAGTAGCGCAAGGATTTGTTTTCTTCATAGAGCACTTCTGGTCAAAGTAATTTGTTCACTGAATTTCTTTCAGAAGATTGTTCAAGTTTTTTTTTAATGTGATAGGTTTTGTATTTTAATGTCTTTCACGCCTCTTAGAATTTTATTCTTTTATTTTTACGCGTTGATTGTTTTCAATGTTTTGAAGTGTGGTTCCTTTGTAATCTTTTCTCATTGAATATAATCCAGTATTTTATAAAAAAATATAAATATAGATTTGTTGTGAATAAAATAAAGAAGAACAAGAAGAACAAAGAGATGAGAGAAAGAGGGAGATTTGTATTATTCTCAAATATAGAATTGTATATCCAATGCCTTCAATGAATCATCTATTTATAGGCATAAGAAGTACATAATACATTAAACTCTAATTAATATAGATAATATTCCTAATAATAAATAAAGCAAACTCCTTAGATAAAGTTCTGATCATGATAGACATCCACATAGATAAATATTCATAACACTCCCCCTTGGATGTCTATGAAGATAATGTGCCTCGTTAAAACCTTACTAAGATAAAAACCCAGTGAGAAAAAAAATTCATTAGTGAAGGAAAAAGAGTACACACATCTTTAATACGCATAACATGTTGCCTCATTAAAAACCTTACCAGGAAAACCCTTTGGGACAAAACCTCGGTTAAGGGAAAAAAGAGTGCAACGCGTATTTACTCCCCCTCATGAAAACATCACAGAAGATCTTTGAATCTTCATAATTCAATATTGAATATTACTTTTCAAAAGATCATGAGGGATGAAACTTTGGAGTAATATGTTCCATGATGTATCCACTTTCAAACTGAGATATACATCTTGCATCATCTTCACACAAGGTAGCTTTTATCATATCTTGTAAAAGTAAATCCACATATCTTTTGGATATGTTGGGTCAATGATCTTAGCCAAACACATTTTTGGCTTGCCTCGTGCATAACAATTATTTCTACAAGATTTGAGGAGGCATCGACAAATGTTTAAAGATCTAAATGTAATGATCTTTGTATATTCATAGATATTTCTTGACCAACTAATATATAGTGCTTCAAGACCAAGAAAAGATATAATTATCTTTATTCACATCCAACAATCTTACAACTATTGGGATACTCAATAGATATGCTCTATTCATATTGAATTTTCTTTAAGATTCTTTCAGCTTATGTCTATTCATAGACAAAAAGAAATATATAAAAATGCTTGATCTTCAAGTTGAGATAAACTTGATGTCAAGATTCAAGTACTTGTATTGAAAGTACTTCATGGGTTTCCAATTTGAAGCTCTTTAGGAGTTCTGAAATTATCATAATGGATCTTGATCCAAACTCCTTTATAAAATACATAAGGAAATATGATCATTCTTATAGTATTTTCTCAATTAGTATTCACTAAGGCGATTATACCAAATGCGCCAAAATATTAATAAGACATGTCTAAATAAATTTCCTCGGAAATTTCCAAATGCTTCTAGCATTTTAAATCCTTCAAGAATAAATATGGATCCACAAATAATTAGACGCATGCAAAAAAAATCATAACTACCAAAGTAATTGCATCCACCATGAAGTAATTAAACCTTTTCATAAATCATAGTTCAAGTCGTATTAACGACTACTTATTTGTGCCTCACTTGCATTACATCTTTAGGTGTTTGGACTGCTGGTCCAAAGCGTCTTTCAACATAGACCAATTCAATATCTATACTTATGGATAGATTTTATACAAGATCCTCGATTTTTTTCTTTACTTTTGTAGAAGTATTTTATGTAAAATTATTTGTAAAATCGTTGTCGACAACTTTCCAATTTTCTGGTTCCATTCTCGTAATTACATAACTCATCGAGATCTCTTCAAGATTTCAATCTTTATTTCAGGTACCTGAAACTCTTCAAGAGTTTTATTATTAGTTATGTCTTGGGTCTCTTCAGAAGCACCCGCCTCCAATATATGACCATCTCATATTACTTTCTATTTACGAGAATTTTGAACATTGGAACCATTTCAACTATCATGCTTCAGGCATGATTTACATTCTCTCGCTCTAACATGTAATTTAAATTTAGAGCATTTCAGCTGGTATATGAGACTTAATTACTCTCATTAAGTCAGTAAATATGTCTGACAGTTGACATGTAATAACATGAATTATTTTATGAACTTCTAGTTCATATACGAGGATCTAGATAATGATAATTCATTTTCCTCTATCCAGCTGATTATTATCTCCCCCTGATGTTGAGAAAAATCATGTCATAAATGATTCTCCAATTAATGTTTAAGAATTTAAACATAAAAAGAGACTCGTACTCAATATATATTCTCAACCCTTTTTACTTGCCCATTTTGTGCGTTATGGTGGAGCAATTCAACTATGTATCGCACATTCAAAAATTCAAAAATGGGAAATATGACTTCTGACCAAAAGTTAAATCATAATGGGGAGTTTATTATAACTCGTTGGCTTGATGCGTATAAGTTTTGCTATATAGAAATACCATATAAATAATAAATGTTTTGTTCTCACAGTTTAGCTATTAAATAGGAGGCATCCAATTAAAAATTTGCTAAACCGTATTTTTCATAATCAATAGGCTGTGTAACAACCGATATAGCCTAAAATATAAACCCACCAGCTTTTCAAGACGAATAGTCTAACTGCATAATCTGAATCTTTTTAGAATCAATCTCACAAACTTCTGGTTGTAAGTCGATAAAACAATATAGATGCATCTACTAAAATCATATAAAACTTTCCACATTTGTGGATATATGGGCCCATATTTCGTTCAGATATGCAAGACATACAGTCACAACTTCAGTACAAGAACTTTAAGTTCTAATTCTTTTGGTAAGTGGGATCATCTATATCTTTTGAGAACAAACAACACAAGAACTTCAGGTTCTTTTAGTAAGTGGAATTTAATTAATTCCTTTAAGCAACAAAAGAACTTCACGTTCTTTAATAAGTAGAATTTAATCCATTTCTTTGAGAATAAGCACCACAAGAACTACATGTTCTTTTAATACACGTGCATGTAAATCTCAATAATTTCTGCACCATTATTGATCAAGATTGTCTAACCGATCATGGCAACTATATATATGTGTGTATATATCTCTGAATTTGTAAACTTCTTGTTTACCATAACATGTAATTCAATCTCACTCGTACATGTCTAGTACGACCATCAAATTTGTTCCTTTAAATAGGAATATATTTAGCTCTTTCGGAGCTTTCAATTGAAATTATCTTTTGGTAGCAATATATAGCTCTTCTAGAGCTTTCAACTGACTTTTTGGCTACCAGAACTTATATCCATATTGGCTTATTTCAAATGTCAATTGATAACATATGTTATCTATAATTCTCAAAGGGATAATTTGCGAACTCATATTGCTCTCTTAAAATTTCCACTTATAGTGGTGACTAGACCTGGCAAACTTGACCCGAGACCCGAAACCCGAACCGAATTACCCGAACCGAAACCCGATTTTGACCCGAACATGATGATTCGAAGTTGACCCGAAACCCGAACCGAATCGAACCGAAAATTTTTGTTGAACCGAAATGGACCCGAACCGAATAGACCCGAACCGAATGGACCCGAACCGAATGCTACCCGAACCAAAAGCTGAACCGAAAGCTGAACCGAATATCGACCCGATTTTAACCCGATTTTGACCTGATTTTAACCTGAATATCGATTGTTAACAATATAATAAATAATAAAATGAAGTATAGAAATTTGAGATCTTGGTGACCAATTTTATAATTTCATTATAAAATATAGCATAAAATTGAAATTGTAGACTAAATTGACAATTTGGAAGTTGAGAAGTTTGAGAGTCCAATGATCAAATTTGTAATTATACCATATAAATAAATAGAGGTCAATTTTGGCTAAAAATTAAATCTTTGAAATTAAAATGAACGAAAATATCAATATATTAAATTAATAAACTAAATTACAAAGATTAGTCAATTTCAACTAAAAGTAAATTTTTAGAGACTAAATATCACTACGGGGAGGGGATTTGTATATCCGAAGTCTAAACCGTGAGAATACTTGTGACCAAATTAAATTAAACTAAAACTTAAAGTTGACTAAAATGTAACATTTTAAATTCAACATGAGCTAAAAATTAATTAATCTCTAGCTTAAAAAATTGGTGGCTTATTTCCCTCCAAAATTTTGTTTTTTCTCTCTATATTTTTTCCAATTGTCTTTTTCTTTTTTTTTCAATCTATCTTAAAAAATTGGTGGCTTATTTCCCTCCAAAATTTTGTTTTTTCCCTCTCTATTTTTACCAATTGTCTTTTTATTTTTCTTGATTTAATTGAGTCTCAATTTAGATTAATTTAATTGAAATTTCACATTTAGTATTAAAATTATTTTAATTATGTCCGTGATTTATGCTTTTAGATTTTAGTTAATTCAATTAGATCCTAAGTTTAATAAATTAATTCATTTCAGACATTATTATTATTATTATTATTATTATTATTATTATTATTATTATTATTATTATAAACTTTGATTCAATATAATTATACAAAAAAATTATATGGATACATGAAGCTTTGATTTAAATATTTAATCAAATTCAAATGCATAGATTGACAAGTTGAATTAGAATTAATCTCATACATCAATAACTCTAAACTAAACCATAAATACTAAACCTCAAACCTTTAACCCAACTCAAATCAAATTGACCCGAAAATTTAAACGTTGACCCGACCCGAAATTGACCCGAAATTGACTCGATTTTAACCCGAACCGAAAGCGACCCGAACGACCCGATTTTGACTCGAACCAAAAGCGACCGATCCGATATTGACCCGACCCGAAAACAACCGATCCGATTTTGACCCGATCCAATACCCGAACCGAATCCGACTCATCACAAACCCGAATTAGACCCGAACCGACCCGAACCGAATCTAAACCGATTCTAGATAGACCCGAAATGACCCGAACCGAAACGACCCGAACCGAACCCGAACCGAATGACCCGATTGCCACCTCTAGTGGTGACGATACTATTACCATTAGCGGTAATTATTGCAAAATTCGTAATTCTGCACTTTTCATAATGTGCTTTCTCTCAAGAATTTATTGCTCTTCTAGAGCATCAATATTTTTAGTACTTTGAGATATAGTACTCACATTATTCCCTTGCATTTAAATGGGAAAATATATCTTATGCTTATGTTGAGCATAAATCGTCACCATAGATTGTATTTGACAAGTAATCATGTTAAACAAAATAAATAAATATCATAATATATAAATACAAATATAAAACGTAAATAATTAATGTATGCAAAATAAATAAACGTAAAGTAAAATAAATAAAAATAAATAAATAATTCTCTTCAAAGTTATGAGAATAATTAGAAGATGATTTATTCCTTTCGAGGGTTATAAGAAAATCAACAACGTCCAAAAGAGTTGGACCAACAATGTCCAAATAAAGTTGGACCAGTATCATCTTCGTCATGTTTCGCAAACAAAATTTGCTTCTATTTTCTTTCCTTTATCATTCAATGATTCTTGATTTTTCAACGTACAACACGTACGAGACCAATGGTTTATAACATCGCATTGGTAATAAGAAGAGTTTTACTTCAATAGAATGATCTTTATCACTCTTGTCATCCTTATATCCTCACTACCGGTGGGTAGAAGTATTCTTAAAATAACCATATTTTTCATGTTTATATTCATAGACTTGACCACGACGTCTAATGTGGTTTTTATTCATTCCATAATATAATCTCACATTCACTTCAGGGAATGGAGTTGAGCTAGTGGGCCTTTGAAACCTTTTTCACATATCTTTATCACATAGAACAAAGATTTAATCCTCGTACGCGACATTGTTAAACCTGTCCACAAGGTCCTTTAAAAACCTCCTTTGTGACCAGTAGCCTCGCACAACGAGATGTCCAGCCAATATACTTGAATTATATCGAAATTATGTCTCTAATTGAATACTAATTTACCATGTTTGCATTCACTTAAGGGAATGAAACAGTTCCAATAATCGCATGGAATAAACATTATGCTTGCATTCACTTCAGGGAATGCTCCATCATTGATAATCGCATGAAATAAACATCATGCTTTGCATTCACTTTAGGGAATGCCTCCCATAATTTTTTTTGGATCAAGATGAATTTTCGTAACTTGAAATTGGGAAAAGTCTATGGTCGAGTTTTTCGACGAAGAAATATTGCTTTCGAGCAAATATAGACTTTATAACAATATTTTTATAGAATGAAATTCACCATGATTTATCACACATTAAAATCATAATTTAAAGAAAAATAAAATAAAATCAGAATTTACCGATATTGATTTTCCTCTTGAGGACAATTGAGACGTAGCAAATGACCAAGACAGCTTCTCATAATGTCATGTCTCTTTCCAAGTCATTATATCATGCAAAAACTCAAAACACGGTTAAAACATCAATAATCATTGATAAATACATATTAATCTTTAATTATAATATGATGTAAATATAACAATGAAGAACTAGATAAAAAAATTCTAATTGGTTTCAAAAATATTCGAGCATAGTACAACAAACAAACATGTTTTGAGAAAAAAAAATTAACTAACAAAGAGACACCTTATTACGGTGTAACTTTATCAATAAAAATCTATCAAATTAACATATGTAACTAACAATATTATCAATAATATTATAATATCATTATTAAAGATGTTGTCAAACATGAATACCAGAATCAGCTCCTCACTTTCTTCGATTTGTTTAGCATTTATTGAAGCCATATAATCGTACATATATAAGGGATTACGAGTAGTCATGATTTATTTATATAAAATAATGTACCAACATATTATCGATCAAAAAAATAATTCATGGCATGAAAGTATTCACATACCATAATTAAAAAAACAATCGACTAACATAAAAAATACTTGAATGAAATTGTGGTGAATTGACCTGATTAAAAATTCTTCTTTTATCGTCTAGATATTGAATGAAAAATCATGGTTGATGAATATGATCCTTGATGCAAAGAACTTATTGCTCTTGAGCGAGTCGTGCTGATAACGTGTTGTGAATAAAATAAAGAAGAACAAGAAGAACAAAGAGATGAGAGAAAGAGGGAGATTTGTATTATTCTCAAATATAGAATTGTATATCCAATGCCTTCAATGAATCATCTATTTATAGGCATAAGAAGTACATAATACATTAAACTCTAATTAATAGAGATAATATTCCTAATAATAAATAAAGCAAACTCCTTAGATAAAGTTCTGATCATGATAGACATCCACATAGATAAATATTCATAACAAGATTATAATTTTTTACATACATAAAAATGTTTTAAATAACCAAGTATATTTGCGTCGAAAACACACACACACACACACACACACACACACACACACACACACACACATATATATATATATATATATATATATATATATGGATTTACTCGAATCCGAATAAGATAAGTTATTGAAGTTCAAGTGCAGCATGCACTAGCGCAACATGGCTAGGGATATTCGGGCTACTCGGATTGAGCTTGGGTTATGTTCAGTTAAGTCAATGGTTCGGGTCGAGTCGTGTTTGGGTCAATGTCATGTTAATCTTAACTCAGACTCAGTTTGAGTTCTAGTCGGGTCAATTTCAAGTCAGATCAATACTAAGTCCGAGATTAAGTCGGCTAATTATCGGGTTAATTCGAGTTGAGTCATTTTTGGGTGTTAGGTCAAATTCTTGGGCCACACCAATTTTGGATCAAGTTTAGGTCGATTATATCAGTTTCAAATGAAGTTCAAGTCGGGTCAAGTCTCAACTTTCTCAAGTTACAAGTATATAAACTTTGTTTCCTTCCTTAAAATAATCACAATTCTCTCAAGTCACAACTCTCACAAATCACAACTCTCTCAAGTCTCAAGTATATATTCAAACAACTCAACTAATTTAGAACATAGGAAATATGAAATAATATTTTCATGAAAAAAATAATTTTCACATAAAGTAAAAAAAATAGTGTATCTGACAATTAATTTTGTAAGATTTAAAATAATTAAAAGAAAATAAATTTAAAAAAATTTAACAATCAATATCTTAAACTTGAAGCAATAGTGAAGCGGAAATGTTGCATTTTTTTAAATTAAAACGAGGTACTTGGTAAAAATTGAACAAAAATACATTAAGTAAATTTGTCAATTGATTTAAGTCAATTAATTACAAGTAGGGTGAATTAACAAGTCGAGTCAATAATAAGGGGTCATTTAACATGTTGGGTCAACAATAAGTCGGGTAAATTACATGTCGGTTAAAATTGAATCTCGAATGGTTTCAAGTCGA